>OZ024742.1:51041062-51266062 GCA_964016885.1 Eledone cirrhosa | reverse complement strand
TTAGAATTTGAATTTTAAGAGTTCCAAACCCAGAAATTAAAAAATGTAATGAATTTAAGTTTAAGCAATCTCATATATCCAAGAATACAAATTAAAGATTAAGAGGTTGAACATTAAATTTAATTTTAAAAATTTAGTAATAAATAGTTGAAAGAAATTAATCAATTAAAGGTTAATTCAAAAAGCCTTCAAAAAATCCCTCAGAAAAGGCCCCTTTAATATTTTTTATAAAAACCTCTTCCGAAAGACCCTTCAACGAATTAAAATTTTAGAGAACATTTAAAAATATATATAAAAATGAATTGATGAAAATTACAAATTTAAAATTAAAGATTACGGGATTTGGGAGTTCCGAGGAATTTTCAAAGGGCTGCTTCAACAGACACGACAACTTATGCTACCGTCGCATATTTGCTAGGTCAGGCGTGATCATCGCGATTTACGTACGACCTACCATACATCTTGCTTACATATATATATATATATAAACACATATATATATATACATATATATATACATATATATATATATATATATAAATAAACACACACACATATATAAATAAAAACACGTATATATGTAAGTACTCATAAGCCTGTCTGCATATGCGCCCACATATAACTTTATGTTAGTACGCTTAAAAACCTAATGGGTAAGTAAGGACAAAGGGGTGTAAAAATGAAATAAAATAATAAAAACTATTATTAAGAACAGGTAAGGGGGGAAAGGCGTGTAAAAGTTGTAGTAGAGAGTAATTGTTTGTGATGAGATCTGGATAAGTGTAAATAGTTAAAAAGTGATCTGGGTCAAGGGTAAAGAGGGTGGGTGCGTATGTATTAAGGTATGGTAGATAGTAGGCGGGATATAAATCATATGATATATAGAAAGAGATGAGTGAGAAAAAGTATATATAGGTAGAAAGTATGTGTTAATAAGGTAATGAAATTGGTAGTGAGTGGAAGGCCTGATAAGTGAAGAAGAAGCTCAAGGTGGTTGAGCAATCGTTGGCATGTTAATCCAGTTAAAAAGTAGATGCAATATCAGGTGCGGACAACATCTAAATATCACAGTCTTAGAGTTGAGACAAGTGGTAGGAGTTTTCAAGTTTTGGAGAATTCTAAATTTTTCCGTAGTACACAAAGAACATTTCTTTGTGCCCCTTTGGTATTCTCTTGAATGGTCTAAAATAGACCAATCAATAGTTTACGAAATGTTTTTCATCTTTGAACTCCCACACTTTATTTGCCAACGCCGTTGCTGTTCTTTTTTCATGGTGTTTGAAAGAAGCGACATGTGCATAACACCTGGTTTTAAATTTGTCCTGAGTCATGCAACATATCGTTCACTCCTGGCTAGCTGGTTATTAATCATTGGTGTCAATTTAGCCTCATACACAATAGATTTGGTATTACATTTACCCTGGTAATGGACATTCTTCCGGCTTGCTGCAACTGCATCCTGGATTTACTCTAGTACTATTAGAGTTGGTAATTTTAGTTTTAATCGATGGGCAGCAAGAGTAACTAATTTTAACTACATTTCTATTGAATATCTTATTATATCTATGATTAGGGGAAACATGTTTGTCAAGGAGGTCGAGGAATTCTCTTCATATGTTAGTTTTAACGGTTAGAGAGAAGGGATGTGTAAACCAAATACTTTTTCTTTTCCTGTTATTGCGTTTAGTGTTGGAAAGTGTTATTTACGGCTAAATATCAAATTGATATTGCGATGGACTCATATGATAGTGCCGATGTGTGCAACTTAATAGGATTATTCCTCCTCCACACAAAGAGACATTTCCTTGCCATAATATCGGTTTATACTGGGACGACCGTTTGGCAGTTGCTCAAGCCACCAACGGCCATAACCATGATAAATTCCGTAAAGACTTAATCAAAACGTTTGCTAACCTAAACCTTAAAATTACTATAGATACGAATCTTACTAATACAAACTTTCTTGATATCAATCGTGACCTATTTACCGCCTCTTTTAAACCTTATCATAAACCTAATGAAAATTTAAGATATATACACAAAGAGTCCTGCCATCCCTCTATAGTCTTTAACAATCTTATTCCTAATATTAGCCGTAGGATTTCTACCTTATCCCCGTCTATAGACATTTTTAACAAAGCCCTCAATAAAAGCGGCTTCACCAAACAAATCAAATCTTTACCTACTCCTCTTTCTAACACAAAACACAATAACAGGAAAAGAAAAAGATGTTGGTTTACACTACCCTTCTCGCTAACCGTTAAAACTAACGCAGGAACAACATTCCTCGACCTCCTTGACAAACATGTTTCCCCTAATCATAGATATAATAAGATATTCAATAGAAATGTAGTTAAAATCAGTTACTTTTGCTGCCCATCGAGGAACTCTAAAATTACCAACTCTAATAGTACTACAGTAAATACAGGATGCAGTTGCAGCAAGCCGGAAGAATGCCCATTACCAGGGTAAATGTAATACTAAATCTATTGTGTATGAGGCCAAATTGATACCAATGATTCATAACCAGCCAGCCAGTCAGAAATCCTGCTCATTAAAATAGATGAGAATGGGGAAGAGAAGGAAATTGAAGTTGACGTTGTCATAAGGATAAAGAAAAAATACGATATACAGGAATAACGCACTCAACGACTCGCTTACTAAATTCTCCCCCGTTGGAAACAAACAAAACTAACATGTCGGATTTTTTTCTAGCGGAGAGAGAAGAAACACATTCTAAAGATGTTCTATACGACGTTCTACCGAGTCTACCAAGTATCTGCCTGTCGTATTCTATGACTTAGTGCAAAGATCTGCAGCAGTTTGCAGATCTTTGGATACAGATAGGAACGAAAACCCCAGAATGACATTTCATTAAGAAGGAAATCTTCAAACCATCTTTTCATCTTAATATCGGGGACATGATAGTATTAGTTGCAATATTGCTATATCGCAACTGCCAAGTCCTAAAGAGTGATCGATTAACGATGGACAACTTGATGTGCTGTCCACAATACCGATAGAATGTATCCGACATGTTCTTTGCTATTTCCCTTTTGCAAATTTCCTCTCAGAGTTTCACTCAACCAGAAGTAGCAATAATACATACTTATAAAATATGCCATATAAAAAGATTTTTATGTGTGTGAAAACTGAAATAGATCAAGGCATTCTATACATGAATACTCCATTTATATTTACGGTAAGATGTGCTTCTTAATAGTCTTTGAAGGTCATGTTTCTAATATTTCTAGGAGATTGTGGGGTCAATTATATAGGTAATTTTATTGGCTTCATGGTTACGTCACCATTGCTACCATAAAGTTTGTAATCATAATGTGCGACATCAAAAGCAGCAATATTTTCAACAGTGCCGACATGTTCGTCCCTATCGTGACATCAAATCACACGATATTTTCCACATTTGAGTGAGCTCTGCACCGAGAAAAATTAACAGAACTATTCCTAAACATGGCTAGGAGAATCATAAATTGGTAAAAAAAAATACTTAAACAAAAAATGCAGGAAAAGATTGATAACTATTATGAAATAGAATAATATTAACCAATTTTAAGTACTAGCAGCAGCCGCGTGAAAATGTGTATAACTTATGTGCAAATTATATTGCGCAAACTTCCTTCCTAAAGAATAACACAAAACGTAACGAAATGTTACCATAGCTTTCTTAATTTAATTTGATTTTGTTTCTTTGAAATAATTTTATGTAATATTATAAGATATCTGACAAGGCAGAAACATGTATATTGGCAAAAAAATTATAATAGCTGTTCAGCATAATTCAAATACGGCCGTTTGTCTTTGTAGACATAATTGCATTTTGTTAAAAGCAGAATATGTTTGGGCTTTGTTGTTTATCAAGCTTTTATTATTAGATAAGATGTGAGTGTTTTTATAGTAGAGTAAAATTGATTGTAATTAACATTTATCTAGGGAAGTGTTTCTAAATATTTAAATATATTCGTGAGCACAAACATGCCTGTTTAACCGAAGAAAAACATGTAAATTATTATGTGTGTGCATAATTGCATATATTTTGAGAAATTAATATTTGATGCTGTTTAAACGTATTACAGTGAAAATTAAGCAAACATATGATGAAAAGGTTTTCAACCATAATTATCAGATTATTTGCCGGGTAACTAGTGATATATTATCTAACATTTCCTTTTCTTCATCTCGATGCAAAAGGGCATTTTATTGATTTGGCTATTATTCGTAGTCAGTCAAACAGCGATGTTGTGGAACCCCCGGGCCTCGTGGGGACCGTATATGTATTTAAGAAATCAGAAAGAACTCCCCAAACACTCACACATACACAGGCATAAATATGTATGTTTATATGCATATATCCTCTTAAAAGTTCTTTCTTAATCTTTCTCGCAACTGACATTCTGTTTCGTCTTCAAATTCTCAATTTGTCTTCTAATGTACTACCGTCCCAAAATTGCAAACGCTTTATCTACATTCGCTAACTTAATACATCAATCGTCCCCTGTGTTATTTCCCTCGATAACTTTATTCACACGTAAACACACACACACACACACACACACACACACACACACACACACACACACACACACACACACACACACACAACATATATATATATATATATATATATATTTGGAGGATATATAATAGGAGATTTGGCAGAGCCTCGAAAATGTTGGGATGTATTAGATTATGGAGCTCCTTCAAGTTCTAAACCTGAACTCAATGGGATTTGCATCTAGAACCTAAATGGCTCGCAATAATTGATCGCATATGACTGAGTGTGAAGAGTTGGCAGATTTGGAAGTCCACCGGAAAAGTGTCATTGCAGTGTTTGTTCTGAAAGTTTACATTGTAGATTATAAGACCCTACAATCGGTAAGGTATATTCAAATCTCTAAGTATAATAATATATTTTGTGATGGTTAAAGTAAACTAGATTTAAAGTTGACGTATTTCAGCTGTCATTCGTGTTTTTGAACTGCGTGGTATCAAATAATTATATGGAATTTATATAAAAATGAAGACCTATCCACATCCTCTTCTTCAGGCTTTTCCTTACATATTACGTCTTCAATTCCTTCTACGGGAGAACTTGTAAAATTCATAATTATCTTCTAAACTATATTATAGATTTAATAGTATGTCATATCATACGACAGGGTTACCAATGACCCTTAATTTCGCTTATTTTCGAATTCTATTCGAAGCAGATAAAAAGTTTGATTTTCGGCATTCTTTCTATATATACTGGGCATTATTTACACACCTGGTTGATGTTCCACTATATCATACTTGCGTAGAAATCAAATCAATGTTACTACCATTATTCATAGTTCAAATCTCGCCGAGGTTAACTTTGCCTTTCATCCTTACGGGGTCGATAAAATAAAGTACCAGTAATACACTGCGTAATTGCTGGCCTTGTGCCTAAAGTAGAAACAATTATTCATGACTGATTTAGATATACTGCAGAAAATTATATGAGGCTCGAAAACTATAATTCCTTTCCGGCAATCAATTTTCATAATAGCTTTATTTTCTCATTTATGGGAAAATATAAATTTCTTCCAAAACGTGTAGTATCATGAACTACATTTCCTAACTCCCAAATGGCGCTTATCTTAATTTAATGTCAGGTCTCGGCCTCTAGGCGGTGTCATATAACATCAATACAATTTACAATAATTGTTGCAGCCAAAAAAATGTTCGCATTGACTATGTATTGATACATATTAAAAATATAAATCCTTCTCACACTATAACCCGTTATCTCAGTGATTTTGGGTAATTTACAGTGACTAATTGGATGATTATATTTGATATAATAAACAATTCATGTCAACATGCTCTTGCCATTTATTCACATCAAACTTACATCAGTATTTGCTAAATAATGTTTTGTCGAAGTTTTCATTTATTTTCTATTAGCATAATGTCACTATCTCTGCATAATGTCACTATCGCGCGCGCTTGTGTGTAAGTATGTATGTGTATGTATGTATATGTATGTATGTGTATATATATATATATATATATATATATATATATATATAATATAATATATATATATATATATATATATATATACATGTATGCGCGCGCGTGTGTGTAAGTGTGTATGTATGTATGTGTATGTATGTATATATATATATATAATATAATATATATATATATACATGTATTCATGTGTGTATATATATATACACACATGCATACATGTATATGTATATATATATTATATTATATATATACATACATACACATACATACATACATACATCCGGGAGCGATGACCCCTTAGCCTTTGTCAAGGCAGAATTCTAGGAGAAGGAAAACTCTGATATAACACCTGCAACCCTGATGGCATCCAATGATGTTGACTTGTTCTTCTTTTTGGTAAATATCAACTTGGTTAAGAGAGTGGGACTGGCTTTGTGCAGTGCCTTTGCTCACTATTTAAGCTTCACGGCACAGGCATTGCTTTCTATTTGGAGATCTCTCTGCACTTGTCGTCACATGGTACCATGGGCCCAGCACTATATGTCAATAATTGTCACAAGTGTAGTGTTTGTACCAGAGTTTTCAAGTCGCTGGCTGGACTAAAAAGTCACTCATTCAGCGCATCGGTAGGGGTCCTCCTACATGCATATAAAGTAGTGGCCGTACTCGAAAACGAGTTGGTAGCCCCCATATATATATATATGTGTATATATTTATATATGTGTATGCATGTGTATGTATATGCGCGGGGACATAGAAATGATTGGGCTGGGTACAAGATTGCGCGGTTTAACTACTGGGAGTAAAGGACATCTAGTATTTGTCAGAGCATTCTTCTAGGAGATAGGAACTCAGGAAACTGGGATAACTCTGACATAAACCTGGGGCTCAGTAGTTACCAATGATGTTGATCTTTTCTTTTTTTCGGGTTATAGCTACTGTCGCTCAGTGAGTGGGATTGGCTCAGTGCACAGTCTTTCCTCACTTTAAAAACATTTTGATAATTATTAATAATGTTATATCGTGCAATGGCCATACTCGAGAATGAGGAGGCAGCCACCATATGTATGCATGTGTTAATGTATGCAAGTTCTCGTATTATAATGTTATACATGTTTACCAATTGAGAGAGAGAGAGAGCGAGAGAGAGAGAAAGAGAAAGAGAGAGAGAGAGAGAGAGAGAGAGAGAGAGAGAGAGAGAGAGAGAGAGAGAGAGAGAGAGAGAGAGAGAGACAAAGAGAGAGGTTTGGTGTCATACATAGAATTAAGACTCTTAAATTGAAATTTAGACACCACCAACTAGGCAGATATGTATGCATGTCTACATGCGTGCGTGTCGGCAGGCATGGATGTTACTAAATATGTGGATGTTTTCAGTCACATGGGTGCATGTCTATATATTCTGTATCTGTGCATGTGAGCACGCAGTTATTACATGCAGAACATTTGGAACATTTTACAGATTTTTACTGTTTTATTAATGGATTCTACTTGTAATTTCCTAATAAGTCGTGCTCTTTCTTGTTCTGTGATGCTCAGTTTCTCATGGTCTGTACTGAGGCCATTGCTAACGTATCTTAGTGCCCCAATAATCACAGGTATAAATCTGAAACTATAGTCAGGATAGAGTATCTGCAGATTCCTCATTAGTTTTTCAGTTATTCTTTTATTTGCTAGTCATTAATATTCTATTGGCATCTTCTGGGAAGCTGACTTCCACTATTGTGCATGCCTTCTTTTCCCTGTTCCATAGAATTATATATGTTCTGGTATGCTTGCGATTTATTGGGGTTTTGACTAGAACGTTCCAGCAGTACTATTTCATATTATATGGTGTTTATTATCGGGGCTAGATTTTCTACTAATTGCACTGTGTAGTTTTCTGGTCACTATATCATGCCTCATAGATTGATAGCACCGTGATTACATCTTTCGTCAGCGGCCTATGACATAAGTGACTTCTTCGATTTGAATTATGCAGACTGCATTTATTGTAATGTCTATGTGTTTTGCCTCCATTCCTATCTCGTCTGTGAATCGGGTATTTTTTATTCATTTCCTGTTCTTGGGTTGCAATGCCATATCTTTTCCACGTGATAGCCAATATAGCGGTTGTTGGTCCAATATAGAGTCCTTTGCTTATCTATTATACGCTAATTCTAGAGCCTCCTGGCATCATACCCATGCATAATTTCGTGCTGATAAATATACAGTCTTTCATCCATGGATTCACTGCGTACTGTTGGGCAATTTCCCTGGGGGTGAGATTTTGATTGTCATGCGTGGTGTATCTTTGAAGTAGTTCTTTCTCAACTATCATGATATTATCTGATTCATGCAGACAGACTTGCTCAATAAAGTGTAATATTCCTTGGTTACGCGTTCCTTGTTACTGATACCATGATAGATTATATTCTCATCCACCCTTAGGTATCTATAACAGTCCTCATCGGATATCAGTGAAACAGTTAGGCCATTGATAAAAATGTTACTAGAAAGGCTTCTAATTCTGCCCCGTTTTACAATCATACATTATCTTTTATTCTGGGCAAATCCATTCCTATATTCTTTGAGAACGTCATAACCAGGTCAGGATTGTTTTTTATCCCATCTATGTTCATGGCATAGAGTTTCAGGTCATACACACAGAAATTATGAGTTAAGTTCGTGTTTCTGTCCTCCACTAAGCCAATGATATCTCCTTCATATTTCCTGGACAGAAAGAAAAAGGAGCTTAATAACTGAATAAGCAGTAGCACAGAGAGACTGGCCCCTTGAAAAGAAATCCTGTGGTATTATATTTTATCAGTTAACAACTGTTTTCAACTTTAGGATAGTAGCCCAAGAAGAAGATAGGTTCTTTATGGCTCTGATAATATTATCTGGGACTTTAACAAGTCGGCGGGCCTCTGTCATCCACCCAAGACTGGGAAACAGAATCAGATGCTTTCCTGTAGACTATAAACATATCCCTCCTAAGTTGTCGCACCTCTGACATCGTGGTTTTTTTAATTAGGAGTTGTTCAGCACATCCCCCAAACACTTTTCTTCCCAGCTGCTTGCTCATCTGTGATGATGTTATTGCTGTCCCATTGATTGTAGAGAAAGTGGTTCAGGCAGTTTGCATACATTATATTCATTAGGGCGGTAGAGGGTCGGACGCCATGCTTTGCAGTCAAGAGTTACGGCCCTTTATGGGCTTAGTTCAAATACCCTCAAGGTTATCTTTGCCTTTCATCCTTACGGGGTCGATAAATGTACCAGTAATACACTTGGATAATTGCTAGCCTAGTGCCAAAATTAGAAACAAGTATATTCATTAGGCCCTGGTATGCAGTGGGTCGGTAGTGTTTTTGCTAAGAGGGTGTCTTTGATTTTGGGAACTAATAATGTTTGTGCTAATGTCAACCACCATGGTATATGTGTATCTCCCTTGAGAATTTGCTGCTAGAGGTTGATAAATACATCCGATAGAATGTCAGTATTTTGTCTCTTCTGGTATTTTCTTATCTTGGAGCTTTTCTATCACAGTCTCAAAGGTATCATCATTTATTATGTGTGATTTTTGTTGTGTACGAACAGTAGTTCATTCGGATTTCGTTTAGCCCCACATCAACTTTGTTTAATTTTTTTCTTTTCACCCCATATTATTCGCCAGAAGAAATCTATGTCTGTCCGGAATAGGGCCTCAGTGGCAGATTTTATCTCTCTATTATATCTCTATAGACACATGTTTTGTTCCGTCTGAATTTTTTCATTCATTAATTTCCATCTTCTGGTATCGAAGTTTCTCGCTGACATCTCACAATTTTTGTTTGAGAGTGATCCGCTTATATTGAAGAGTTGTGGATGTACTATTTCCAAACAGCGTTTCTATTTTATTTTTAACTCTTTGTTGGTGAGGATTGTAATTATTTTTATTTTATTTGAATGTAAGGAGCATTATCACATATCCTATAGATTTTTGGAGGTCAACAATCGTTTCTTCTATTTTAGTATTATATGATGTAGCTTTTGGTGGTTTTCGATTTTTGCTAACATCTCTGTCATCACCAAGATAATGCCTTACTGTCGTTACCCTGGCATATAAACAGGCAATGATTTGCCAAATTGTAGGGGTTTTAATTTGTCGTAAATATTCAATCCAATGACATCAATAGCACACAAGATTTCATTATTTGTTTTCATTTTGTTTTGTACTGTTGTTTTATTACATTCAGCGAATGAAATGTTTATACAGAAAGTTTCGCTGAAGGTATATTTCAATTGATTATACTCTTGTTTTACCAAGCTAATGTCAGATATATTCTTATTACCAGTGTTTTACAAAATAGTCAAGGTAGAGTCAGTTCTTACAGGTGGTGTCAAATTTTTTACTGGCATATCTGTTTCAAGGGACTGTTCCTGTATTGCTGTTGTTTGGTGATCTCACTGATATTAATTATAGTAGCATGTCGTTTGTAGCACGTGTTGTTGATTGCATGTTCGATATGAGGAACTTACGGTGAGTAATGTCTTTATGTATGTATATTGTGTGTGTGTATACATGCATGCATACATGGATGTTTGTATGTATGTATGTATTTGTATGTCTGTACTGTATGTAGTAGAGTGATTTTGATCATGAGGAATAATAATTTATTAACACCGTGAAGCTGCACTCGGCTAAACTAAACAACGCGATTATATTTGACATGATAACCATGTAATATACAAAGCAGATATCAAACCAATGCAGCAATATTGTATGAAATAGGAATGTATACATTATCTAAAAATAAAAGTATTTGTTAAAAGAAATAATACATTTTGAGATCAATTCAGCTCCATTCTGTAAATTAAATACATTAGAAATTGATTCTGTATAATATTATGAGTTACAGAATATAAATTAACGTTCTAGCCAAGTGAATATTGATGATGATTGTTTCTATAGTGTATATAATACGTTGGTTATATTTAAAATCCTTTCAATACGGTGTATAAAAATATTGGTTAGATATATTAATCGTGTCCAGCCGTTTAATTAGAAGAATGCAAAATAAAAAGATGGAGTATTTAGCCTTCATTATTAATAACCCCTCCGGTGGGTTGGCAGTATCGGTAGAGAGTCGGACGCCATGCTTTTCATGTACGTCCCTGTACGATCTAAGTTCAAATCCCGCCGAAGTTGACTTTGCCTTTATCCTTACGGGGTCGATAAAAAAAAGTACCAGTAATGCACTGGGTAATTGCTGGCCTTGTTCCTAAAGTAGAAACAATTATTAATAACCCCTCCGCGTGCTTCATCACCTTGTCGTGGTGTGGAGGCTTATTGGGACGAAAACTGTAAACAACAGTCTCCTGTTGAACAGAATAACAAGGAAACAAACCAATACGATTATTATACAGTGGTACAGCTCTCAACAAATGGCAGTTCCGATATCAACGATGAACTTTATGAGCGGTTGCAGGCTGAGCTGAGAAAATACTAAGACATTACATGAAGATTCTGATTGGATATTTAAATGCGGACGTTGGGAACAACAACACCACATTTGAAAAAGCCACGGGACGAGAACGCTGTGGTACGATGAAGGAAAGTGTTTATGATCGTAGGTGGTACACCTTTGAAACAAAAGGGAAAACATAAATAGACATGGTATTCCCCAAATGGAAGAGGCAAAAACCAGAATGGCTACCTGGTGTTAAATGTTACCTAGAGACTATCAATACTTGATGTCAGAGTAATACTAGTAGCTGATGGATATAAGTGTCACTACCTTGTGGTCGGATTGATGAGAATAGGGCTGAGTAGTACAAGGGAAAAGAAAGCAGCAAGATAACAATTCAATGTAGAAAAAATGCAATATTCTAAAATTAATAGCGCATTTGCGCTGAAGCTGAAGAACAGGTTTCAATTATTGTCAGGCATGGAAGATTGCTTCTCATCCTGATACTGATGAAGTCAACACGAAATGGGAGCACGTAATGACGGCGTATCTGAAAACAGCTGAAACATACCTAGGAATGAAACCAAAGATAAAAAGAAAGACTGGATAATGGTGGACATTGCGTTGCGTAATGAAAGCGGGAGAACCATAAAGAAACAGATGACGGATGCAAAATCAGAAAGACTGAAGTAAAAATATAATTAGAAAGATTATCAAGAAGTAAGACGAACTAGTAGAGCAGACAGGTGAGTACACATGGACAAGCTTGCAGAGAAGGCAGTAAATGTAGCACAATTTGGACAACAAACAATAGTGTACAAAATCAGCAGAATGTTCCGTGGGAAAATGAGAACTACTGATTCACCGGAAAGAAAGGACGACTTATCACGTCATAGGCGGAAGAGGAAGGTCTATGGGCAGAGTATTTTTATGAAGTTCTAAAATGACCGCCACCAGCAACAGAAGCAGACACACAGGAAGCATATGTTGACCCGGACATTAGTGTTGAACCACCTACCACTGGATATGGCTATCAAAGCTTTGAAGAATGAAAATGCTTCTGGCCAAGACAAACTCAGCGCAGGATTATTTGAGGCAGATCTCGGTTCTGCAGCCAGAACGTGGCAGCCACTGTTTCGCAACGTCTGGGAAGGAAAGGAGTTAGCTGATAATTGGACAGGGGGATGGTATTTAAGCTTACAAAGAAGGGTAACATGTGAAACTGCTGTAACTGGCGTGTAATTACACGTATGTATATACCAAGCAAAATCGTAGGAAAAACACATCATTAAACGCCTGCAGCTTAGTAAAGAACAAGCAGTACTTTGAAAAGGAAGCTGGGGAACGAAACAGATATTTCCACTATAGAAGAATGCACATAATGGCAACAATTTCGTCGACTTCTAGAAGGCGTTCGACGGCCTCCACAGAAACAGCTTATGGTGACATCTATAATAATTCAGTATTACTCAACACATTGTTCATCAGGATGAATCTAATAAATCCTTCACATGCAGAGTAAGGAGATATGACCCCAGCGTTGACGTAAAAATAGGAATGAGACAATGGCGTGTGATGCCAGCACTCCTCTTGAACCTTACCTTTGATTGTGTGTTGCAACGAACAACTGGGTACAACGCTAGAAGCATTCGATAGAGCCTCATTCAAACACTGGAGGATCCTTACGTTGCCGATAATCTGAATCTAATAAATCCTACTCATCGTCACATGCAGTTTGCACAAGTCGGGCAGAAGATTAGCCACAACATAAAAAGTCATGACGATGAACAACACTAACCCCTCAACTATTCTACAAAATGGACAAGATCTACCGACAACAGACGAGACGAATTCAGTTACTTGGTTAGCACTGTTACAAAAGATGGTGGAGTATGCAATGACGTGAAGAACCGACGCTGCAAAGCCAAAAATGCATTCAAAATGCACAAAAATGTATTGAGATCTCAACAATACAGCATAAAGACCAAATTGAAAATATATCAGAGCTCTGTCCTTTCTACCTTTATGTCCGGCTCAGATTGCTGGAGAATTACAGAGAATCATCCGGCCAAATTGTGAACCTTTTAAACCAAGATTCTTGGAAGTATCCTTTGAATATTTTTGCCTGAAAAGGTCTCCAAATACTAGGAACAAGCCAGCAGGAGAATGTGTCGGTGCTCTTTCTCAGAAGAACATGCAAGTGAATAGAACAGGTTCTCGGAATATAGCAAAATAACATCCCCAAAACAGCTCTTTACTGGACACCAGATGGCAAGCGAATACTAGGAAGGCCAAAGAACAGCTGGAGCAGAAGAGTTACGAGAGAGGTGAAGACCTGGCAACGTGAACGGGATAACAACCAGAAGCTCACCCTGGACAGACAGAATTGGAGTACCTTTGTTGATGCCCAAAATGCGATTAGGTATAACGGGCAGTCGATAGAGATATATTATTAAAATCTACAGAAATGGACTGAAAATAAGTTCTGAAGAACTTTAATCTTTTGGTCATAGCAAGTATTTTATTAACCTGTAAAATTGGAAGAATTATAATATAATATATTATGATATTACTTATAACATTCAAATCTCGCTTAAAAATTATAAAACGGAAAGAGAAGTTAATATGTTGTTTCAAGTATATTATGGAAAATTAATTTAATGGAAATTATAGTTGTAATTACAAATTCTCTTTAAATAAGATATATACGTTTGAAAGCATAATAATGCGGTATACTATAAGCAATATGCATGACATGTTAAAATTAGAGTCATAAATTATTAACCATCAATCAAACGATATTTCCATTTATCTGTAATAGTAATCATGTTAATAGTAGTAGAACAAGAAACACCGGCAAAGTTTGTGAGGAAATATTGGAGTCAGCCATGTTATTATGTTATAATAATATTCGAACGGTCAGAGATCTAATAAATTTTAAATACGTATTATTTAAATTAGAAAGGAAACAAAATATACAATGATTGCTGTGAGTCGGAAATAGAAATAATTAAATTTATATAATGTCTACGTAAATGTGTGGAAGCTTTAATAATGTACGATAATATATATACGGAAAATACAACACTAATTGTTAAAGCTTGTACAAACAGGGTCTTTGAATTAGAAATAATTAATTATTTCCAAAGAAAGGTCAACTAATAGAAATGTATTAAAGAATCGAGATACTGCTTCCCAGTTAATATCAAAAACAATTATTTAAACATATTACATTAGGTGTTAATATATAAATTGAAACATTTATGTTTCTCTAAATTTATTATAAACAAGGATATATTATGTATGAATAAGCAATAATTAATTTGTTAATTACGGGGAAATATAACTGCAAACTTTGATTGTTATGTATGTGTACTTGCCAGATACATTAAAATTGTGAAGACCAAGTCAGAATATATGTTTTTTATATGAGAACATCCTAATCTCTGTACTCTCTCCTCGAAAAGAAAGCCCCAGAACATGTATATTTATGACGTATTCAATGTTATCTTCAGCCAAACAATGCATGGGAGAAGCCCAGGCTCCGCTGTCCGCCGACAAATAGGACAAACTGTCATAGTATTGGTTTGTGGTAGAGCTTGTATCGGTGGAGACTTTCGGCCTTCTTGGACCCTGGATCACATACCTACTCGCTTCTACCAGAGGGAAGTTGGTGGCCTGCAGGTGTGAGCCCCGTGAATTGGAGTGGCTGCTCCAGCGCACCTACTTCACCGTCCTCTGACGCAATGTATTTTCCATCCCGTCGTGCGGAAGCCAGAGGCGGAGGATAGTAGTTTGGATGTCTCAAACAAAGATATAACTGTAGTCAAAGCCTGGTATGCCATCCTCCTTATCCAAACATTCCTGAAAAAAGACTTCTGTCCGAAACGTCAAATCCTCCTCCACTTACACCAAGTAAGTGGAGGAGGATTTGAAGGTAATATAACTGTAAAAATTGCTTCCTGTGTTTTCTTTGTTTCATTTATTATCTAGCAACCAGCCCAATCGCCGTAAGCAACCAATCACATTCTTTCTAACTTGACCACTGCCACGTCACGATTCTTAGCCATTTTGAATCTGTTTCTGGAGGGGATCGTTTTGGAAAATTACCTGTCCAATGAGTTTGTTTCCTGAGGAGTTCGAAACTCGAGATTTTATCCTTAATAGGATATCTCAGAACACGCACGAAACCCGAGGGTAGAGACATAATCATGGTAAGAGTGTATGCATTTCTTCTAACTTTAATTCTATCCCTAATTGTGTATGGTTGACGGTATATTTAGTCGATTTCTACATGCTGTTGAAATGTTGGGTAAATATTCTATCGCGGCCGGCCGCGAAGAGGCTGCTCTCATTTATTTATCAAATATTTCTTCATAGGAGCCTTTAATCTTATAGCCTGGTCTAATTGATTTTTTATGTGGTTAATTATGCTAATTGGGGGAGGAAATGGTGTATATATTTTATCAAACGATTCTATAGACATACCTTATGATATATATATATATATATATATATATATATATATATATATATATATATATATATATATATATATATATATATATAAATATCTTTAAGACGTTTGGAAGCTCCGACAATGCAAATGGGTAAATCTCTGGGTAACATGATCCGGTGGTGGAGAGAGAGATTTAAGTGGGTGTACGTTGAGATGCGTGGTGTGTACAGATGTGTAAATGTCTAGAAGAAAGAAGGGAAGAGTATAAAGGATAAAATTAAAATAACACAAGAGAGAGTTACCTTGGGAGAGATTTAATAGTCCCTATATATTTCGGATTCTCATCCATCAACTGGGGTTTTTTTCCGGGGTAAAGGTTGTCTGTCGGACAGGTGCGAAACGCGTCCTCCGTTGTTTGTTATTTTGAATATCTGAGGTATGCAGAAGAGCGCGCGTGCGCGTGAAATGGGGTCGGTCGGGCAGAGGTCAGCGGCCGAATGAGGGAGTGGTGTGGCGCTAGCTGTCAGTCCATTCTCTGCCTGTTTGTTAAATGTTACTGTGTGTGTGTGTGCGTGTGTTTTCTCGCTTGAGTGTGTGCGTGTGTAGTTGCCTTGTTCCTCTGTATTGTTCCTCTGTATTGTTGTCGACGACGATGGATAGAAGTTGGTGGATGTCAGTGGTGGTGAGCCCGAAGCAGTGTAAGTCGGTGGATTGGACGCGTTCCATCAGTATATTGACGGCCGGGAGTGCCGGGACCGAGGTGTAGAGAGCGACTAGATCAAGGCTGAAGGCATATCTGTTATTCCTTCTGGTGTCGGGATCCATTTGATGCAGGCGCTTCAACACCTCATCGAAGCTGTTAAGGTGTCCCGGCAAGGTGTCTAAGATGGGTTTGAGTATTCTGCTTCGGGCTCACCACCACTGACATCCACCAACTCCTATCCATCGTCGTCGACAACACCTACTTCGGATTCCTTGACCAAACATACCAACAAACCTCGGGATTGCCCATGGGATCAAGCCTATCAGGTGTGCTAGCGATCTCTTACATGGACAACCTCGAACGCAAGGCACTCAACGCCTGCCACCCCAACGCCATAGCCTTTTTCTCAAGGTACGTGGACGATATCCTCATCCTCACATCTTCCCAAGACACGGCGAACAGAATCTATGAGACGTTCAAAAACACGGACGAGAATATTGACTTCAGTGTTGAACACCACAACGAAGACGGGTCACTTGCCCTCCTCGACTTCCGAATCAACATCACGGAACAGGGAAGGATCCACTGCAACTTCTACCGAAAGGCAGCCTGCAGGGACCTGTTCATTCACTACAAGTCCGCCCTCCCTAACAGTGCCAAAAGAGGATACATCACGAACAAGATCGCGCGAATCAAAAACAGATGCAGCGATCCCGCGAGTGGTGTCACTCATACCAAGCGATTCCTCGAGGTGCTGGAGACGAACGGGTACCCTACCTCGATCACAGACAGAATAGGAGACACCAGACACAAGAGACAGAGAGGCACCCAAGGCAAGTGCTTCCTTAAAATTCCACATCTGGGCGAGAATACCACCTACGCTATCCGCAAGGCTATACGGAGGGAGGGCCTCGACATCCACCTGGCCCACTCGGGCCCCTCCCTTCGAAGATGCCTCTCCAAGAAACCCGGGAAATCTACTGACGCATGCTCCCTCAGAGACTGCCCGATACGCCATGCGAACTGTTGCCTACGAACATACGTCGTGTATAAGATAGAATGTGAAAGTTGCAACCAATACTACATAGGTAGAACAATCCGACCTTTGCACATCCGGATAGAGGAACACACTAAAACCAGGGCCTCGTCTTTCCGGAAAAAACATAGACAAATGCGGAAACAAAGACGGAAGGCCCATTGTCACAATTCTAGCGACTGAAAGAAACGTCGGCACGTTACGTTCAAGGAAGCACTTTTTTATCAAACGCCTTCAACCGCAGATAAACAACCGATTAGAGAGAAGCGAAATGAGATGGCTGGTTTAAGTTAACAAACGATGTAGCAACACACAAAACACGCACACACAAACGAGACAACTACACACAAACACACAGTAGCATTCCACCATACGAACATACTACACTGCCAATACAGAGGAACAAGGCAACTTCACACGCACAACACACACACTCAAGCGAGACAACACACGCACACACACACACAGTAACATTTAACAAAGAGGCAGAGAATGGACTGACAGCTAGCGCCACCCCACTCCCTCATACGGCCGCTGTCCTCTGTCCGACCGACCCCATTTCACGCGCACGCGCGCTCTTCCGAATACCTCAGATATTCAAAACAACAAACAGCGGAGGACGCGTTTCGCACCTGTCCGACAGACAACCTTTACCCCGGAAAAAAACCCAGTTGATGGATGTGAATCCGAAATATATAGGGACTATTAAATCTCTCCCAAGGTAACTCTCTCTTGTGTTGTTTTTTTAATTTTATCCTTTATACTCTTCCCTTCTTTCTTCTAGACATTTACACATCTGTACACACCACGCATCTCAACGTACACGCACTTACATCTCTATCTCCACCACCGGATCTTGTTTCCCGGAGATTTACCCATTTGCATTGTCGGGGCTTCCAAACGACTTAAAATATTTATTTATTATTCCACAATGCTTCACGCAAACTTCAATACTCTCTTATATATATATATATATATATATATATATATATATATATATATATATATATATATATATATATATATATTGCATATATATAAATATATATTGCATTTTAATAGGGAACGTCAAAGCTTATTTGTAAAACTGTTATATATTCTATTTTGTTTGATGAAAAGGCATACCATAATTTAATTTGGTATCCCTGAAATATGTATAATGAAATAAATATGGTTTTATAAATATAGTTTCCATTTATTAATATCGTATATATATATATATATATATATATATTATATATATATAATATATGAAACAAAGGAAACACAGGAAGCAAATTTTACAGTTATATTAGGATATATACATATATAAATATATATATATATATATATATATATATAAAACTATATATATATAAATATATATATATATAAATATATATATATATATATAAATATATATATATATATATATAAATATATATATATATATATATATATATGTATATATATATATATATATATATATATATATATATATATATATATATATATATATATATATATATATATATATAAAACCGAAACGGAAAGACGCACATGCGTATTTATTTGGATATATTTATATTTAAAGAAGAAGAAAAAAAGAATGAAAAAAACGATGTTATTAGGTTTTGGGGATTTAAATCTGAACATGGAAGGGCAAAACCAAACAGGGTTGTTTATCTTATTAAACATGATACTATTTATAAATTATTTCGGAGATACATTTTTGCAAGGTTCCGTACTCGAAGGTTTTCAGGTCAATGCGCTTGCAAATTGTCTTCATATCTTTCTCAACTTCCCACATATATAACGCTATACAATTCTCGGATCTTCTTTTCTTTCAATTTTTTTTTTGTGACAAATACCTACATTATTTCTATAGACTTTAGTATGCGCTTTTAACAGTTGAATATTTTACTATATTTGCTACGTACTGGAGGAGATATTTTCACTATATCCAAAATATGTTTCTATCACATATATCAGTGTTCCCTTGCACCACCTACTTAATGTCATTAGGGTCGAACAACATGCTTTGCAGCACAGAGTTATGCGCCTTTCTGATCTGAGTTCAAATCCTGCCGGGGCTAACTTTGCCTTTCATCCTTACGGGGTCGATAAAATAAAGTACCAGTAATGCACTGGGATAATTGCTGGTCTTGTGCCAAAAGTAGAAACAGTTATTATAATTACGAAGAACTCTGGATGAGGAACTTTTATACGCTCCTGCTCCTTCTAAATGTTGTCTAAAATGAATCGTTAAATACATATTCGACAACATAATTCGAGAGAGATAAAATGACAGAATAGTCTCGCGTAGAATATATTTGATAATAGAACTACGATATATCCCAATGTGTTAAAGACCAATAACTATCTCCATAATTCATTCTCTTTATCGTGTTTGACGCAGTGCTTATGAATTATATAAGTCAGCCCCTCACTTATGCGTTTTACATCACCTAGTACTAGAAAATTTGCAGCTCTCTTCATACTCTATAATCCTTTTTATTCTTTCCTATAGTGTGTCATATACGGTTAAATATTAATTCTCCAACCTGCATTTTTTAACGAACCTACTTATTTCTTCACACTTACGTTGAAGTTATAAATTACATTTATTGAACATTATTAGTGTATATATTATGGGAATGTAAGTACGTATAGATTTTCAGTTATCGTAAGAATAAATCGAAAAGGATCGATGTAATGGGATGTAAAGACTCGTACTATATAGATATTACAACCCAGGGATTTCTACAAAGCGGTCTACGGACGATATGTGTAATCAAATTGATGCTAACATTACAACAAAGTATATTTGAAAAATTGATCCTAGGTAAGTGCACAGGTTATTCAGTGATAATTATCATCTGCAACTCAGTATACAGGAGCTGATCAGTTATATGGCTGCATTTCCTCAATATCTATTGCATCAATATATACCTGCACTAACATCAAGACCCAGCAGCTCTGAAATACTTTAATACTTCATAACTTAATCTATCACTTCCTGATAGATTCCTAAATAATATAATTACAGTCATGGCTATTTTTATCAGCTTTAATAGTCTACGCTCCAAGTATTGTATGCATATTGGGATTTTCATTCAACAACCCCACAAAATATATATCGAGTTATCTGATCAGCAGTGGGACCTGTATAGCGTTGTGCTTGTATATATATTTATGTGTATGACTGCGTGTGAGGTTTACTTATTTTGCTATTCTCCTTTTTAGTATGGTTGTGAATGATGTGGATTGTAAATTCCAGAGCAAGTTTAATTCACAGTCCGAAGAGTTCCCAAATGAATTGTAACTCAATAGCCTATCACTGCCATTAACTATAGTTTAAAGAATTAATAACTAGAAGAAAGCGTGTGTTAGAATTACTTACATCGTAAGACCTTAGACGCGTTCACGTCACTAGTACAGTCTTATAGCAGAAGTTAGAAATGATGGCAACATATTCAAACACATTATTTTGGCAGTATCGGTAGAGGGTCGGACGCCATACTTTCCAGCATAGTTACGTCCCTTTATGATCTGAGTTCAAATCCCGCCGAGGTTGACTTTGCCTTTCATATTTACGGGGTCGATAAAATAAAGTACCAGTAATGCACTGGGTAATTTCTGGCCTTGTGCCTAACGTAGAAACAATTATTATACAATGATCTATGCTCACAGTAACTGAGTACGGATCATTTTTGCATTTCGTGGAATATTTACTTCATACAAAAGGTTGCCTCGTATCAAAATATTTCAAGATATAAGCATAAAAATCGAATAACAATTATATATACTTTATTGTAATTTGTAGTTATATCTCATTCTCTTAATAATATCAGAATATATTGTTTGATGCATCTAATATATGCTTCCAATTCCAAACAACATATGTTTATATGTGGTGTTGAAGCTGAATATCATTGTGGCTTATTAACAGGTTATGCACTTCAGGCATCGAAAGTAATCAAGCTGTGTCTCAATAGTATTACACTAATGAACCTACGCCATCCCTTTAATATGTTTACATCAAATTAATGAACTGGATGCTATAGAGGTTCATTAAATCACAAGAATGTATTGTCCAAGGATGCACTCTGCATGAAAAATCGAAATGCGATATAATTTAATGAGCCTGGCTATCTCAATTAATTTTAAATTACTCCCGCAATAAAAATAAAAACCCCTAACAAGTAAACTAATGTCACGACAAACTAAAATCTCACACACTTCTGAATATGATTTGAAAGGAAAATACTTTTTTCAATATATATATATATATATATATATATATATATATATATATATGCATATTGATATATATATATTGATATATATCAATATGTATATAAATATATATATATTTAAAAAAAAATAAGACTCCAATTGCATTTTCGATTTCATCTTTTTTTCTTTATACTTTCACTCGTGTAGGACACCTCGGTTATTTTACATCTTGTAAAAAAAAACTCACTTTCTAATATATATATATATATATATATATATTTATATAGATATGTCCCAAGACTCTGATACCATCAACACTATAAACACAGAGCTGGCATATCTAAGAACTGACAAACTGCCTGATGATGTCATAGCCATTCAATGGCTATCATCGAAATATATATAGCAGTAAATAAAGGATTATGAGTTGATGCAATTGACTTGTTTCGTCATTATATATATATATATTAAAAAGAATAGAGGTGTAACACACAAGTTATTATATATTGGTAAACGGAATAGAAAATGCCGACAAATTGTTCACAGTGAATAATAGTTTAATTAGGAATAAGTGAGAATTAGTAATTGTATTGGTTGGTATTCAGTTAGTATTCAGATTTGGTTTTAAGAGCAAACATCGCGGACGCTCTATCTCAAAATTAATTTTGAAAAGCATTAGAAATGCGCAACCGGTAAAACTTAAAACCAAAACTGAATACTAACCAATACAATTACTAATTCTCACTTATTCCTAATTAAACTATTTTTCACTGTGAACAATTTGTCAGCATTTTCTATTCCGTTTACCAATATATATATATATATATATATATATATATATATATAGGAACCAGTAAGACCCCGACAGCTGAGCTCAAGCCGTTTCGACGGCTAATTCTGGACTGAGTCCAGAATTAGCCGTCGAAACGGCTTGAGCTCAGCTGTCGGGGTCTTACTGGTTCCTATTACCCACTCTACTACCTCAAGTATTGAGTACTTTGGTGCGTTATGGTCCACCTGGTTCCGTACCACATTTCCTTCGTTATATATATATATATATATATATATATACATATATATATATATCAATATATATATCTGTTATACTTGGTGAGGGTCATATTTGCGTAATATTGCCAGAATTAATAACAGAACACACTCACTGTTTGGTTGGTTTTCGCTTCTCGCTGTCTTTTATATCTGCGATCTAACTTACTCGGTCCTCAATGTTGCCATTGACTGACCGACGGTGCATTACTGGTACTTTATTTATCGACCCCGTAAGGATGAAAGGCAAAGTCAACCTCGGCGGGATTTGAACTCAGATCGTAAAGGGACATAACTATGCTGGAAAGCATGGCGTCCGACCCTCTCCCGATACTGCCAATCCACCGATAATAATAATATATTTTAAGACTAAAATCCAATATATATATATATATATATATATATATATATATATATATATATATATATATATATATATATATATATATATATATATATATATATATATATATATATATGAAGAGGCGGACTTTCAGGTCTCTACGAAGGTCCGACTTCCACACCGATCTCAAGCTGTGGCACGCCGCCCAGGCCTTGCTCTTCCTCTCAACCACATCATTCTCCGTATTCCCAATCTTTGCTCCCAAATACAGGAAGTCCTCAACCAATTCCAGCGGCTTCCCGCCTACATTAGTGATCCCCTCTTCATTGCTGTAGTGGAGTCTGTGCTGCTGTATGGGTCTGAGACTTGGACACTGACCAAGAAACTCACTCAGATGGTGGATGGGTGCTACACGAGAATGTTGAGGATGGCTCTGAACATTAATCAGTATACACTGAGGATGAAAAACTCAGAGCTGTATGGGAGCATCCCAAGAGTCAGCTCAAAAGTGACACAGAGGAGACTGAGGTTGGCTGGACATGCTCACCGACATCCGGAGTTGACATTGCACTCAGTGCTCCTTTGGGAGCCCCTACATGGACACACTAGAAGAGGAAGACCAAGGTTAACATATGTTGATGCCCTAAGGACAGACACTGGTCTGTTGGAGATGCAGGATATGGCAGCGATAATGAGGGACAGAGACCGCTGGAGAGAACTCGTCCATGGATCTCGGGAATTTTACCCGCCTTAGATATATATATATATATATATATATATATATATATATATATATATATATATATATATATATAACCTTATATAGTGTTATATGATAATAAAAATCCAATAATTTATATACTAATAATTTATATACTAATAATAATTTATATACTAATAAAAAGCAACATATTTCTTTTCTCACGGGCTGTAAAAGTCTATAATTGATCATCTCGCCTTTATTAAGCCAATATCAGAGAAAAATAACGAAAAATATATATATCAATATGTATATATATATATTTATATATATATATATATAAAACATGAGAAGAAAGAAGAATACTGCGTGTTTGCACATGGGTTACATATGATAAATATAGTCCTTCGTCAGTGATTTTCCAGCCATCATTGGTATTTCAGCGCATTAAAAATCAGATACCTCAGGTTGGTGCGAGCAATAACTAAGAAAAGTTATTGGGACCAGTAAATCGCGTAAAGCGATGGGGACAAGTAAACAACATAGAAGGATAAAAGCAAACCAAAGATAAGAAAATAAACAAGCAACATGGTTGTCCGGTCAGCATAAGCTGGGTGGATTTCATGAGCGAGAGAAGTACAGACCGTCCGACGTGAGTATACATATTGATATATATCAATATATATATATCAACATGTATATATATATATATATGTATATATATGTCCTCTATATGACCTTAAACTACATCAAGTGGCAGGCTCCAGTTCCGGACTTCAGGAGCTGTGGGGAATGTGGAGTTACTCCTTAGCTGTCATAACTCCCAGGTCTGCTGTGGCGCGGAGTAGTAGTACCTGTTAGGGCCCCATTTATCGGTTAAATAACTACCTTATTCGAGTGGCGCCGGTAAGGTATCGTCAGTCATTGAAAATAAATATGGAGAGTCAATCTAACAGCACTAGGGTTAGAGCCCCTAATTACACTGTCAAGGAGCAGTCTGGTCGTTATGACTCTGCTGGCTTAGAGCCACAGAGAGGGTCAGTGGATGATGGATCAGCTGTCTCTGAGACAAATATAAAGAATGCAGTTTTGTCCTGCAGAAAATCCATCAAAATGGGCACTTTGAATGTGAGGACTATTCGGACGCTGGAGAAGAGAGAGGAGTTGGGACATCTGTTCGAGGAGAGTGTTATACAGATAGTTGCGATACCAGAACACACGATCCTACATGATGAGCCCGTGAGGAGTGTGATGATTGGGAAGAGGAGCCAGCTCATCACCACATCGGCAGTGAGGAACATGACCAATGCTGCAGTGGGAGGAGTGGGTTTTGTTTTCAGCACAAAAACCAGTATATTGGTGATGGAAATAATGCCTGTCTCCCCGCGAGTGTTGAGGGTGACCTTCAATCGAAACCCAAGACTGAGAGTCATCTCAGCCTATAGTCCAACCGAGGGAGACAGTGATGTGAGTCCGGAAGAGTTCCATGAGGAGGTGTATGGAGCTGTCGACACCACTCAAGCACACAACATCCTGCTTGTTTTGGGGGACTTCAATGCACATCTGAGTAAGGACGGCAGCGAAGATCCTTGCTGGTACATCCATAGCAACACCAAACGAAATGGAAGACTACTGAGAGACAGCCTGCTGGAGGCGAACTTGTTAGCGACCAACCCAAGGTTTAGGAAGAATCCGGGGGAGATATGGACCTACATCTCAGATATGCACCTCTCCAAGTCCTAGATTAATTTCATTCTGGTGAGGAAAAAGTGGCGGAATAGTGTTCTGAACAGAGAACCATACAACTATTTCAGTACACTGGGTAGTGACCACCGGCGTGTTATGAGGGAGCTTCGGGTGAGCTTAAGAAACAGCAAGGCTCATCCCCGGAGAGCAATCTATGACTGGGGAGCTTTCAAGGAAGATGATAAGCTACAAGAGAGGTTCACAGTGGAAGTAAGGAACAGGTTCAGTGCTATGTGTGGATAAACAGAAGAGAGAGAGAGAGAGATTGGATGGACTGCGGAGAGTGTGACGAGGAGGTACGGGCACTTCACCAATGCAGTGGCGGAAGCAAGTGAGACCCTGGTGCCGAGGAAAAATAACAAAAGGAAGCACATCAGCTCTGCAAAACCAAAAGTGTGTGCAGCCAGAGAACACCTGAAAGCTGCCAAGGACCAATTCTATGCTGATCCTACGGAGGAGAGGATGGTGACTGTGGAGGTGATGAGGGAAGAACTCTGTACCGCTTACACTGAGGCCAGATAGGAGACACTGATAGAGAAGATCAGAAGTGTGGAGAGAGCGGTTGACAGATCTGGATGTAAGGAGAGCTGGATGATCATCAACGAGATCACAGGGAGGAAGAGAAGGTGTTCGAGTCAGATCCAGGGAACAGGGCCCGATGATAGGAAGAGGAAATGGCTAGACCATTTTAGGACCCTACTAGGAGAGCCACCCTCCACAACCCAGAACACTGGGGAGATTAGGCGGCTGTTTGAAGAACTGGATATTGAGACAGCGCCATTCACCAGAGAGGAGCTTTAGAGAGCCAATAAGAAAATCAAGGAGGGCAAGGCTCATGGAGGAGATGGAGTGGCATCAGAGGTGATGAAGAGGTGTGATTTTGATGATATCATACTGGGGTTCTGTAACCAGGCACAGGAGAAAAGAGTTGTCCCGAATCAGTGGAGGATCAGTAACATCGTCCCAGTGCCAAAGAAGCGAGATCTCTCTAACACCAACAAGTACAGGGGGATCTCACTGACGCCACTTGTGGCAAAGACCCTCAACAGGATGATTCTTAACAGGATCCATCCTGAGATGGAGAAGAAACTCAGAGACAACCAGAACGGCTTCATAGAGGGAATATCAACCACCAGTCACATCCTGATGTTGAGGAGGATATTAGAGGCAGTTAGAGCAAAGTGCCTTCCTGCGGTCATGGTTTTCATTGACTTTAGGAAGGCCTTTGATTCTGTGGACCGTCACTGCCTGATGAAGATCATACAGCCTTATGGAATCCCCAAGAAGATAGTGGACCTCATATCACTGTTCTACACCAACACGAAAGCCCAAGTCATTACAGCTGATGGGATGACAGAGTTCTTTGAGATACTGGCTGGAGTACTCCAGGGAGATACATTGGCTCCCTACCTTGTTATCATCGTAGTGGACTATTGTATGCGCCTTGCACTGGAGAAACACCAGGACTCTGGCTTTACTGTAGCACCGGCTCAGAGCAGGAGAGTTAAGGCGAAAAAGATATCAGATGCTGAATTTGCCGACAACATACTTTTGGTGACAAATACAGTGAAGGGGGCAGAAGATTTGATGCAGGAGGTTGAGACTGTATCGATGAGTGTGGGGCTGAGAATGAATGAGACTAAAACAAAATATCTGGTAGAGAATGTTGAGAGGCCAGAGGGGATCACTAATGTAGGCGGGAAGCCGCTAGAATTGGGTGAGGACTTCCTGTATTTGGGAGCAATGATTGGGAATGCGGAAGATGATGTGGTTGAGAGGAAGAGCAAAGCCTGGGCGGCGTGCCACAGCTTGAGATCGGTGTGGAAGTCGGACCTTCGTGAAGATCTGAATATCCACCTCTTCATTACAGTAGTGGAGTCTGTGCTGCTGTACGGGTCTGAGACTTGGACACTGACCAAGAAACTCACTCAGATGGTGGATGGGTGCTACAGGAGAATGCTGAGGATGGCTCTGAACATTAATCAGTATACACTGAGGATGAAAATCTCAGAGCTGTATGGGAGCCTCCCAAGAGTCAGCTCAAAAGTGACACAGAGCAGACTGAGGGTAGCTGGACATGCTCACCGACATCCAGAGTTGACATTGCACTCAGTGCTCCTGTGGGAGACCATTTATGGACACACAGGAAGTGGAAGACCAAGGTTAACGTATATTTATGCCCTAAGGACATACACTGTTCTGGTGGACACGCAGGACATGGCAGCGATAATGAGGGACAGAGACCGCTGGAGAGAACTCGTCCATGGATCTCGGGAATTTTACCCGCTCTAGATATATATATATATATAAAGGAATAAGTTGTAGTTCACTTGCCGCATTATGTAATGAGGTATAAATGTTTGGAGTTGTAAGGCCAAGACAATGCAGGTATGGATATAGAATATAAATGCTAATGCAAAAGATCTTGTTGACAATTAATCTTTTACCTTAAATTTATTTAAATATCCTTAATTTTCGGAATTAATATCTCTTCTTCGGAGGGAAGAAAAGTGGTTAATCCAGTGTTCTAATTAGCTTGCCAAGTTGTGCTGACAGGAAATGGTATAGAGATTCCATTCTATCTCTAATGTCAAACAGTGAAGGATAAGTGGATAAACAGTTGTCTTCCTTTAAAAGGGGTTTTGTACATGTATGTTTAAGTGTGTGGGAGAATATGTGAAGGTATGCGTGTGTGTGTGTGAGTGTGAGAAGATATGTCTATACGTAAATGTGGGGGATAGATGCTCTATCGTGTTAAAACTGGTCTGTGTGTGTGTGTACGTGTGTGTGAGAGAAGTGTGTAAGTGTGGGGCTAGGTGCTCTATCATTATATAAATTAGGTGTTGAGTTCTTTTATTGATTGATGGTTGTGTTTTGTCTATAATCAGTGCTTCCTTAATGTTTGGCCTTACAACTCCAAACATTTATACCTCATTACACAATGCTTCAAGTGAACTACAACTTCTTCCTTTCATTACGCCTGAGCCAGGCCCAGTTCACAACTGTAAAGAAACTATTCCAGCTATCTGAAAAGCGCGCCAAAGCCGGCTGCCAAATAAACTTCCTCAAACGATGCCTGAATAACAACATCGTCCCCAAAACTAACAAAAATTGCACCAACCAACATGCTTCAAATCACCAGGCTTCAAACGATCACTTAGCTACATACAAAAGTTCTGCCTAAGAAAACTAATACAACACCGCACGCTACGACAACACATACGGACTATCTCCAGCCTTGTACCACAACTCGCTGAAACCCCAGAACCTCAGCCCAGAGTTATCTCCGCTCCTATAGACAGCTAATACCACCATCGCCGAGACTTCAAGAAAATACAACTAACGCAAACTCCGCACGGCTAATCGTCTTAACTACAACCCAACTCTAAGCACCAACAGAGGCGAACAAGACGGTACCAACACCGAACCTAGCGGCGCCCCGATCAACAACACACCTGACGCAAAATACCTCGTCACAGACTTGACAGGATCTCTCTTCCGAGAGGAATTAGTCCTCCTCAGCCTGAGTCCCAAGTTCATATTGAAACAGTGACTGGAAGACAAATTATGGCTCGACATAGAAACGAATTTCTGTCGGGCCGCCTACTAACTAAAATGGATATCGACTCTCGGCAACAACACCACGGAATCTAACACACCCAGATTCCCGAGATACCAACTGGATCGCCCACTCTGTCCACCGCCTGCCAACCGCGAGCTTGAAGAAAAACTCTCGAGGCTAAAAAGTTCCGTATATAACATCTTACGGAAACAGAAGAAGATGGCCCCCAAACGTCTCCAGAACACAACAACGCGCCCTGAAGAACCTGCAGAATAGGGAACTTATATACTTACCATCCGACAAAGGTAAATAGTTTTGTGTCATAGCTCAAGCCACATACAACAACCTAGCCTTTGAACACCTTAGCGACAACGAACTATATAGAGAGATCCCAGACATGACTGCAGCCCAGATCGAAAAACGGGCCAACTCCATCTGGTTCGACATCAGTAGAAGACAACTCCCAAATAAACTTAAGTTCAACTACACCACTAGAATTGGCAGACCGCTCACTTTCTCTCACCTCATCAAGACCCACAAGAATAGTACTAAGACAGAAATAAGACCGATCGTCTGTAGCTTAGAAATACCCCTATACAAATCTCCTTGCTTCTCTCCCAGGCCGTCAAGCCTCTACTCTCCACCTTTCCCGGGCATATCAGTAGCTCCGACGAGGTCATACGTAGACTACACCAACTCCAGCCAGAACAACTTAAACTTAATAGATACGCCTTTAGCCTCGACGTTGTGTTCCTCTACTCTACAGTCCCGCTCATCCAGCAGTCGATTTATTGACGGACTGCGTGGTCGCAGAGGACATCCACTGCTACGGCCTCCATCCGACGGACATACACCAGTTTTTGTCCTTCACAGTGGACAACACGTACTTCACCTTCCACCACCATACATACAGACAGACAACAGGATTACCCATGAGATCCAGCCTATCGGGCCTGCTGGCCATCACCTATATGAACCAGCTAGAATGCCGAGCCCTCCACACCTGCCATTCGCATACCTTCTCCACCCGATATGTAGATGACATACTCATCCTTACATCATCCCGTGAGGAGGCGAATAAAATATACACGACATTTGCCAGCATGGACGCCAGTATAAAGTTCAGCATGGAACACCCCGATAACCGCGGATCCCTATCCCTACTGGACTTCCACATCAGGGTAACAGAGGAAGGCAACATCCATACCTGCTTCTATAAAAAAGCCGCCAGCAGGGACCTGTTCGTATATTTCAGATCGGCCCTCCCAGCCGGCGCTCAGTTCGGATACATAAGGAACGAACTTACACGTATTCGGAACAAATGCACCGACGCAAGAGGCCGGGACACACACACCACACATTTCCTGGAACTGCTCAAACTGAACCGATACCCGACGTCCACCAAGAACCGTGCCAGAAAGAACAGAGGACACCACACCCGAGGCACTAATATCTGCTTCCTGAAGCTCCCGCACTTCAGTGACGAAACAACAGACTTCCGCAGAGATATCAGACAAGAGGGACTAGATATCCAACTAGCCCACTCAGGACCTTCTCTACGCGGACAGCTAACAAAAAGACACTCCACCAGACATGACAGCCGCTGCTGGCTAGCCAACTGCCCCATCAACGACACAGAACTAAGCCACCAGGCTCACGCCGTATACAGATTAGAGAGCTACAAAAAGAAGCAATTTCTACGTAGGTAGCATCACCAGACCACTTCACATAAGAATAAAAACAACTCTTCAATATTAACGCTTCCTCATTTATGAAACACCTAGTGAAATGCAAAAACACCGACAAAAACATAATAGTTAGGATAGAAACTAAGAAAGAAACCTCGACAATGTTAGAATTAAGGAAGCACTGATTATGGAGAAAACACAACCCCCAATCAATAATAGACTAGAACTCAACACCCAATTTATAACATGATAGAGCACCTAGCTCCACACTTACACCCCGCTCTCACATACACGCACACGCACACACATACGCACACGCACACACACACACAAATACTCTTACACCTCCACTTAGTTTCTCTCTCACACACACATACACACACAAAGACCAGTTTTAAAACAATAGACCATCTAGCCCCCACATTTACGTATAGACATGTTTTCACACTCACACACACACGCACGCACACACACACACACACACACACACACACACACACACACACACACACACGCACACGCACACGCAACTTACGCCTTCACGTATTCTCCGACACACTTAAACATACATGTACAAAACCCCATTTAAAGGGAGACTACTCTTTATACACTTGACCTTCACTCTTTGACATTTGAGATAGAATGGAATCTCTATACCATTTCCTGTCAGCATGACATGGCAAGCTAATGAGAACACTGGATTAACCACTTTACTTCCCTCCGAAGAAGAGTTATTATCTCGAAAATTAAGGATATTTAAATAAATTTAAGGTAAAAGACTAATTGTCAACCAACAATATCTTTTGCATTTGCGTTTATATTCTATATACATACCTGCATTGTCTTGGCCTTACAACTCAATATATATATATATATATATAGTTAAAAGAATAGAGGTGTAACACACAAGTTATTATATGTTGGTAAACGGAATAGAAAATGCTGACAAATTGTTCACAGTTTAAAAATGGTTTAATTAGGAATAAAAGAGTATTAGTAATTGTATGGGTTAGTATTCAGTTGTGGTTTTAAGTTTTTACCGATTGCGCATTTCTAAATGCTTTTCAAAAATAATTTTGAGATAGAGTGTCCGTGTTGTTTGCTCGGATCAGAGCAAACAACACGGACACTCTATCTCAAAATTATTTTTGAAAAGCATTTAGAATTGCGCAACCTGTAAAAACTTAAAAACTTAAAGCCACAACTGAATACTAACATATACAATTACTAATACTCTTTTATTCCTAATTAAACCATTTTTCAACTGTGAACAATTTGTCAGCATTTTCTATTCCGTTTACCAATATATATATATATATATATATATTTATTAAAATAACAGATTAAAGTTTAAGCAAAGAATCGCTGTTTTCACCCTTAACGGGATCTTCTGAAACTAACAAAGTCAATCTGTAAACGCAGAACTGGATATTTCAAAAAACGTTGCAACCGGAGGAAGACAGGAAGACGATACTTTGGTTCGTGGAAACGTTCTCTGGCAAAGAACTGGAAAGAACGAATAATACGTCATTAATAGGAGCGATGAAAAACAATTACGCGCAAAGACAGAACCACGTTTATGGTAAAAAAGAGGTCATAGACTAATGTTCTCTTAGGTGGTGCATAGAGACGTTCTCTGGTAATGAACGAAAAAACGAAGATAATACGTCGTATGTGGACCGTGGAGAACAATAGCACGCAAAGACACAACCACGTAAAAGGTATAGCAGAAGTCGTAGACTAAAATTCTAACTAGGAAACGAAATGAAACTCCGCTACAGAGTTAATAACAAAGTAAATAAATACAATACAGACGTAATAGAAATAAATAAATACATACACGAAAACAAATACGTACATACACAAGCATACGCGAAAACTTACCATAGGTATACAAAACCACGCACATATAAATATGTGTGTGTGTGTGTATGCGTGTATACAGATAAATAAATAATTATATAAACATATATAAATAAATACGTATATAACAAGCGCACACACATACCTACATATAAATACACGAATGTTCGGAGACGTAAGCCAACTAAAACATGAAGTACGCATATACACACACCCACCATACGTACGAACCTGCATACTTACACAGACGCAAAACATCCGTATACACCTAGCCAAACCATATGTACCAGCCAGAATATATAAAATTATACGCCATAATCAAATATACGTACGAAAAGATATACGTACCTTCACAAAACATACGGGTAATATATACTTACCTATGCAAATAAGTAAAGGAATAAACAAAACATATACTTAGCTCTCACATCAAGACGTAAAATATCCACGTATAGATCGTACTATCCGTTATGGTATAACGTGGGGCTGTAATACAGGAAAGTTTTGTGCAATTTATGTTTACAAGCCGAAATTGCCTCAGATTTTTTGTTTAAGATGTGGTCTGTGGCGTAGAGTATTTCCAGGGCCTCAGCGGCGCAGAGGTCACATGGTCTTTTATTCCCGTTATACGATCTAGCCCTAGCTAGGATCTCCCAGTGTAACTTATATTGGGTGTGGTTGTCTTTTAGACTCCATATATAAGCTGAAAGTGACGTCATATTCCTTCTTAGAGGGTAACGAAAAGAATGGGTATGCATGTAAAGACGCTGCTTGAAACTATTGGCGGTTAACCCTATGTAGGCCCTACAGGACGTGGGTGTTACAACCTTACATTTGTAGACAATGTTACTAGAGAGGCATTTCCCGGATAGGGGGCAATCAGCCCGATTCCTACAATTACAGTTAGTACTAACTACTGGGTTGCACGTGTTTCTACGGCTATGTAGTTTAGCTACATTTGAAGGTGTGATGTTATGTGCAAGGTTAGGAGTCATAGAGTAAGACATTTTAATAGTATTTCTATTAAAAATGTTTACTATATTTATGTGTAGGTGGAAAATGCTTCGTAATAAGGGAAAGAAAGATCTTAGCCAAAGGTGTGGACACCTCCATAATATACGGTGGGTTATACCAACAAATGCGACGGGATCTATTTCTTCTAGGTCTATTTACGTACTGTGTACATGCTACCTTATCTACAAATCCACTTCGAGCAAGAGCTTCATTGTAATAAGTGGAATGGTCTTTGACAATACGCTCGTTGGTGGAAAGACGGGAAAGCCTCAACGAAACGTTTCTTACCAGGTTCTTGGTTATGCTGTCAGGATGGTTGGAATGCTTACTTATGTAATTAAGCGTATCATTCGGCTTTCTATACGGGTAATACAACCTATTCGATAAATTGTGGGTAACGTCGAGGTAATTAACGACCGAGAGATTGGCCTCAACCTGTATAGAGAGGTTGAAGCCTTTAAAGAAGGCCGTGAGTTCTTTTCTGAACCTGTCGCAAGCACGAGGTCCGCACTTAGTCATGGTAAAAATACCATCGTAACGGTACAAACCACCGCCCGCGTTAGGGAATTCGTCCTTGATAGAGAAAAGAAGGAAACGGCCAATAAGATCAGTAACCTCCGCAGAGTCACTGGCGCCCATACTCACGTCGAATGGGGTACTATTGGATTTTTTAATCCAAATAGAATCGTCGAAATTAATCACCGACTTTCGGGCATTGAGGATGACATCAACTTCGAAATCTTTAACCACTGTTAGTGTTTTAGAGGAATTGACAGCTCTAAGGAGAAGTGGTAAAGTGATGGAGGAGTAGTAATTGTTGATGTCGAATTGGATAAAACGGCAATGTTCCTTGTTACATATGCCGTTGAACCAATCAATCACCGCGAAAGAATTGTTCCTCAGTGCGAGAGGGGCCAAACTTCTAATTTCAGGTATAATTATATCAAGAATCGTTTTACTAAGTCTACCTAAGTCGGACTTCGTAGGGTTAATAAGCCGAATAGATGGGTTGTTCGGAAAATTGGATTTGTGATCCTTCAGGGTAAAGTGTGGAGAAATAGGGTCCAGAGTTTCGGTCCGGTCCAGGATGTTGAGATCAGATGTGATTTTAAATCCAGCATCGTTGATTTCATTGATGACGCACCGATTAGTTTTACGGTAATCCTTAGTTACAGCATTATGTAGTAGTTGATGGTAAGTACTGCGCTCCACTTGATATAGGTTGCCAGTTTTGTCGGAATGGACGTGCACGGCGTTAGAATCCTTAATAGAACGAATTCTATTCTTCAGGTCTTGCTGGAAGGAATTGCTCCTATTCAAAAATTTGATACTCCGAATGAGTTCCAAGACATCATTTTCGAAGGGTAGCAGTACTGGGTTCCACGGGGGTTATTATGGGTTTTAAATCCAAATGTATCCTGTTTGTTGTCTGCTTTTCGCGGATTATCGAAATAAAAGGCACGCCAACGCAACGTTTTAATATACGCGTCTGTTTTCTGTATCAGGAGTTTTAGGTATGTTTTCCTGCTTGGTACGGGTATGCTCTTTGTAGAAATATTCAGATGTTTTTTATGCATGATGAATATAAGTCAGTAGAGTTCTCAACCGAATCGAGCCCTCTTTGGATTTTAGTCTTCAAATTTATTATTATTACTATATATATATATATATATATATATATATAAAATATGGGGTAGAAGAATACTGCATGGTTGCGCATGGATAACATGTTATAAAATGAGTCCCTCATCGGTGATTTACCAACGATCACGGGTATTTCATCGCATTAAAAATCATATACCTCACTTTGGAGCGACAATAACTAAAATAAGTTATTAGAACAATAGAAACGCGTAAAGCGAGTGAGACAAGTAAACAACACAGGGGAAAAGTACCTTACTTACTGTGATTACCTCCGATTCAACCCGGAATATCTTACCTATATATATATATATATATATATATATATATATATATATATATATAGGTAAGTTATTCCGGGTTGAATTGGAGGTAATCACAGTAAGTAAGGTACTCAGTACATAGCAGAGTATAAAAGTTTTAATATAGATGACATTCTACAGGACTAGAACTGTTTCATTCTTGAGAAATCAATGATGATTTCTCAAGAATGAAACAATTCTAGTCCTGTAGAATCTCATCTCTCTCTCTCTCTCTCTCTCTCTCTCTCTCTCTCTCTCTCTCGCTACATATATATATATATATATATATATATATATATATATATATATATATATATATATACATATATATATACATATATATATATATATACATATATACATATTTATGTCTTCCTTGTGAAATTTGTGGTCTTGTTTTGTTTAACTAATGAATATATATATATATTCAAACTATAATGGCTCCTATGTATTTGAGGTATTTTAGGGAAAATAACTTTTGTTGTTTATTGAATTTAATAGACGGTTTGGCAATAATGTATTTCAATATTTTAATATGCCATATATATTAACCTCTCAAGATGACGCCGCGCATATCTCTTCCAATAAGGATACTTCTCTACTGTTCATACAATTAGGGGAATAGTTAAAGTTTCAAATGCCAAGGAAACCAGGAGCTAGGATATATTTCTAGTCATATGTCAATACATGATGGATATTCCCACAAGCCTATTTTAAAATGGGTAATGCAATTCGGAGGTTTATCTATTGAATGATTGACAACTACTTTGTGTGTTTGCATCTATATTACTGTGTTCAATTATTCCGAGGTATATAAATGTATAACTTAGAGATCGATTAAAATCTTATATTATTAAAGATAAATAGTTTCTTCCCACTAAACAGCAACAGCAATAATCTTTAAATGAATAAAATTTTATTTTTTGAAAAATTCCTGCAAGTGACATTTCATATACATCTGAGTAACGAAAGAGAAATTTTAAAATGTAAAAGGGATTAGGGGAAACACACGCACACACACACAATCACCCACACATTCACAATCACGAACGTGCACATACATACACAAATAATATTACTACATATATATGTACACACATATATATATACATATATATATATATTTATATATATATGTATATATATATATATGTGTATACATATATATGTAGTAATGTTATAGACATTTTAATAAAGCCTAATGATTATGAGATATTAAGATATACAGACATTTATATTATATATGAAAAGTATGATAGATAATAAAATCTCAAAGTACATTATTATTGAATATAATCAAACTTAACAGAATTAAACTATGAATTTCTCTTGTGTAGTTTACTAGGTTAGAAAAGAATTCCTTTTATTAATACAGAATTTTATATTTAACTGCAAATGTATATAATGTAAGCGAAGATCGATGGAAAAATGGTGTAATCAGCTAATGGTCTTTTATCTAAGGAATGAAAACAAAATATTATTTTGGAAAGTTATGATTTAAATAATTGTTAATATATTTCATATTTTGATTACATTAAAAATTTCTAGAACATGTGAAGCAAATTATGAAACTTTAAATAATATGAATGTTAAAGTTAGATATAAGGATGCAATATTTGAATGGATTGAGTGAATAATGAGACTATTTACGTCATACACATGAAAACGAAAATACGGATTCCGATCAATATTGAGAGATGGAAATAGGCTTCTATTTCTAGCTGGAGTTAAACAGATAATTTCAGGAGGATTTTAAAATGTAGACTAAAACACAAACATACTCATGTAAGTAATTTTAGGAGTATGCTAAAATGTAGAGGAAAACACAATCAAAGCGATTTGCAAAAGGAACTAACAGACAGAAACGGAATATTGAAGGTATCTGTTCGAGACAAACGGATGGCACTGCAGAAACATTTTCTGTAAACAGGGGCTTATATGCAGAATATAATGGTTTATTTTCCATAGTAACAGAAAAACTGGTAGCCTACTAACCTACTAACATTGAATTCAAATCTCCCTAATCGCTCATTTATGCTAAAATTAGATTATATATATATATATATATATATATATATATATATATATATATATATATATATATACATATATATATATATATAAAGCCAGATTTAGGGGTTTAGAAACTTAAAGATGATACTCATCTCTTTCCATTTTTTAGTAAAAAAAAAACTACGGCGAAAGCTATGTCTAATTTCAAACTCGCTCGCTGTTTCAAAACATACTTATACACACACACACACACACATACGTGCGCGCACGCACGCACACACACACACACTTACATATATATATATATATGTATGTATGTCTGCATCCGTGCATGTGTGCGCAAGTATGGATGTTATTGTGAGTGTGGATGTGGATGTTTTGAGTTACATGTATGCGTGTACATATGCTTTGCATATGTACATGTATACATGCACTTATTAGATGCATAATGGTTGGAATGTTTTACATTTCTCACTGTTCTATTAATGGATTGTACTTGTTATTTCCTAACTAGTCGTGATCTTTCTGTTTCTGTGAAGCCCAGCTTCTCAAGATTTGTATTGAGGCAGTTACTAATATACCCCACTACTCGATAATGACAGGTATAAATCTGAAGGTATAGTCAAGGTGGAGTATCCGAAAATTCATCATATTTCTGCATAGATATTCTCCTTTTCGCTAATCTTTAATATTCTATTGGCATTTGCTGGACAGCTAACTTCCACTACTATGCATGCCTTCTTTTCCTGTCCCATATCATTAAATCTGTTCTTTTATGCTTCCATTTTATTGGGGATTTGACTGGAACATTCCACCAGTACTCTTTCATATGTATGTATGTATTTATGTGCTACTGGTAACATGTATCCCAGTACAACCTGTCTCATGGTCGGGTCGTTGGCGACTAAACTAGCAACCCACCAAGGTTTCTTGGTGAGGAGGGTGACTTTGGACATCCTGAAGGACTAAAAACAAAACCTGTCAAAGGAGTTTTTTTCAGTTAGTTGTATTCTCCCCGTCTAGCTGCAGATATAAAATATTCTGAGGGTTCGGTTAACGCACACAACTAGCTACTCACGTATACCGGATTTAATTTCTCGAATGGATAAAGGATATATGTATATATCAATAAATAAATAAATATATATATATGAGTTCGTAAACACGTGGTTAATACCTAACAGGTTTAAATGACCAGCGTGTATATTGTTTTATTTTAAGATGACCTCCCTTTACCCTTTTGGGGACAGCGTGTATTTTATCTTTGGGAGGACTGCTGGATTTTCTAATCTACCAGTCTCTTCTTAGCGCTGAGGGAGACCATCACCATTCTATTAATGTTGATATAATTCTTTTATCGATTTTACTTGGGCATCCACTGATGAGTTTATAAGAGCCAGCTTGTGTATGAAACTATGGATTATATACTAGTTTTTACATATCCTGGAAATTATTTATCCCAACTTGTAGAAATCTTATAACCTAAACGGCCGTCTGGAAGGAAAGAGATATTTGTTTAGTAATGTCTTATATAGAATAATACAACCAGCTATCCACGCAATACTGATTAGTTAGCACCCCAAACACTAAATTGGAATAATACTTAAGTATATCCTAATGTTTGTTGAGTGAGATGGAGTTGGTCGGAGTATCGCTTAAGGCTTTCTCTGTTTATGTATTAAATAAATATATATATATATATATGTATATATGTATATATATATATATATATATATATATATATATATATATATATATATATAAATGCAATCCCACATATATATGTACATACGTGTATGACGAGAGGAAAATAGAGACGAATGTGTGTTAATGCATGTTTGATATATTTTATTTTGCTTTAAAGAATAATACCATATATAAACCTAATAACACGTAACACATGAAGTTATTAGCTTTGTAATCCAGCAAACTGAGTTGATCAGATGAATTCAAGATCATGATTATTTTAAGAAATTTTCCCTCATGCGTGTATGAAAAAATTGGCGTGTTATCTTCGTTCATAAAATCTTTCGCCATGCAACTATGGATCATCCGATGAATGCTAGTCTAAAGCATCGCTAATGCCTGCTACTGATAAGGCAAACATCTCTAAACATATTAATGGAATACATTTCATACGTTTGGTAATCTAAAAGGTAAACGTGATTTATCTATTGCAACATAAATGTAGAAATGTGGTTCTGAATATTAAGAGATTCCCAGTGTAAATATCTGGTTTCATGTTCGGACAATCCGATCTCCATTACTGGAACATACCTTCTATCATAACATTGTGCTTATCATCACTTATTTTGTTTAATGCGTAACATGGTAATTTATATATATATACATATATAACAATGAAAGAGTGGTAAGGAACCAGGTGGACCATAACGCACCAGAGTACTCATTACTTAGTGTAGTAGAGTGGGTAATAGGAAAAGAGTCAGGACCCCGACGGCTGTTCGGATCTGGCTGTCGAAATCACCGGAGCTCAGCCGTCGGGATCCCACTCTTTTCCTACACGCGCACCGCGCACACACACACACACACACACATATACACACACACACATATATACACACACACACACGCACACACACACACACACACACACACACACACACACACACACACATACACACAAACACACACACACACGTATACATATATATATATATATATATATTGATACTGTCACTGTTGTTTCTTCCTCGTGGTCAATGGTAATGTGAAAACAATGCGAAACAGTACCAAATACCACGCCCTACGGAGATGCATTCTTCCATGTCCTGTTTTGAACATTGTATCGTATGTCTTGCAACGACTGGTAGTAATTACCTGGCTGACAAATTCTATAGGTGATCTTCAGGTAATTATTTGCGAAACGCGCTTAACTGGTCGATACAAAATAAAAACTAATATATAGAAGCGAAACATCATCGTTTTTCTCCAGATCTCTCTCTCTCTCTCTCTCTCTCTCTCTCTCTCTCTCTATATATATATATATATATATATATATATATATATATATATATAGATATACGTATGTACGTGTGCGTGGTCATGTGTGTGTGTATGCGTGCGCGTTTGTGTGTGACTGTCTGTGTAACTTTCTGGCATTTTCTCAATTTCGACATAATATGGTTATGTTAATCCGTATATTTCATAGTTATTTGCAACATGAGACCATCTAAAGACAAGAAAATCCACAAAACTTCAAATCCCATTTTTCGAAAACGAAGACATGAGAGATTACTGTAAATATATAGGGATATTTATAGTTGCTTTTTATAGGATCCATTTGAAGGCGTACCTGAGAACTCTGCCACCAAGCCCCTCTCAGGAGTATGAAAGAAGAAGAGTAGGAGAAAGACGAAGACGGAGATGAAGAAAAAGTTGGTATTGCTATTGTTTTCCATGCTGTGTTTTCTTTTGAAATGTAGACAAATGTTATGGGAGAATGCCATATAACTATATTAGTTGCTTTTTGTAGAGGAGTTTACTTTGAACTTATAACCCTGTAAAGTTTCATGGTCATAATGTTAGTGGTTCTGGAAATATTTTGAAACCTATACAAGTAAGAAAATGTTATACATCTGGTTAAAACCTAAAACGTCATTAGACAAATGATGAGGTTAGCAACATTTCTGTGATACAGAGATATTTGCGTCAGTGGTCAATATTTGTGCCAAGTCTGATTGTCATAGAATTGGTGAGTCAGGAATAAAGCTGGGAGAATTCTGAGATACCAAAAAACTACGAAGCCCCTATATTGCCAAAGGTTTTATAGGGTTAAAGAAAACAAATGAAATACATAAGTTATAGTGCTGTTGGTGTGACACAGTGATATACAGCGGAGATAAGCCTTTTTACGTCTGAATGTGAGGAAACATCTGATTCCGTGCTTCGAGGGTGAGATATGACCATTGATATATAAAAAGTGAAAAAAACATATACATGAAGAATCAATTTCAGTGCTGAACGGGTAATTTCTATGGAATATTCGCAAAGTTTACATGTCCTTTACATGTGTCCAACTTGTGATGATAGTGCTGAAAGCTGGTATGAATAATGCAGAAATGCATTCTATCTGACGTTCTATCGACAGTTATTTAGTTTCCAATATCCTCGGATATACACATTATGGAATATTTACAGCAAGAATACATTTGACCATATTTCTACTAGATAACATCAATAAAGCTAGATAAACAGATTAAATGTAACAGCATGACAGCACATTACCTGTGAAGCATTATTATATTGATCAAACTAATACGTTACAGTTTACAAACATGCATAACTTACGTCGTTCTAAAGAATACTTGCTGGTGATTTGAGAATAGTTGGTTCTCTTTATGCACTATGGTTATCTCTTACGTTCTACCAAAGTTACATTTGATTCCTTCATATTTAATTGTCGGAAATTGCATGCAACCCATTTCTGTTTATATCAATTATTTCGCTTCGCACACACTCTACTTCACACTTTTGAATAAATAAATCTGTCATATCTTTCTTCTCAATTCGACACATCCATGTGTCTCTGTTACACCCTTATTCTCGTTATATTTAACTGTCTTTCAATCTTTATATGTATATCTTTCCCCCACATATTTCTTATTTACGTTTCATCCTTTTTTATAACACGTTTTTAGTTTTTATTTAGCTCATAAATTAGAAATCTATGACATTCCACTTTTAAATATATTTACCTGTGATCAACACATCCCTCCCAGTAAATCCTGCTTCTTACTTTCAGTTTGTTTTGTACTATATCAAATTACACCACTCACACAACACGCATTCCATGAACTATCTTTTTTGCCTCAAACTCTATTATCTCCATGCTATAAACATCTATTCGTTTGCTTTTCACACACATTTCTGCGGTTCACTAGAATTCATATTTATAATATACAGAAGCCATATGTAATAATTACGACCACACAGAGAGATGAATGTATAATATTAACGAGGATATCAGCAGTAGACTTGTTAGCGTCGGGTCGGTGTTTTTATTTAGAGTTCTTGGATTATCTTTGCGTTTGTACATTTTGTTTTGTAGTTATTTTGCTCATTGAATTTGTTTTGGCATTTTATGATGAATGTCTTCCGAATCTCTCTGTTTTGTTTATCATCCTCTTTATTGCTTTAGTTGCAATATACAATTTATCTTGAGCGTTTGACATTTCAGTAGAAAATAATTAGTAGTCTTCAGTATAATATCGGATTTACAAAATAAGATAAAATGACGCCTAGTCAGACGCACGCGCAGATGTACGCAACACACACACTGAAACACACACACACACACACACACACACACACACACACACACACACACACACACACACACACACACACACACACACACACACACACACACACACACACACACATATATATGTATAATATGAATGAATATATATGAATAAATAAATATATATATATATATATGAATAATATGAATGACTATATATGAATAAATAAATATATATATATATATATATATGTATAATATGAATGAATATATATGAATAAATAAATATATGTATAAATATATGTATAACTAATATATATATATTATGAAATACTGTTGGCTTCACACTCACAACAATTTCTATATTTTAATTTATATTTAAACTCGGAATTTTCCTTGAGTGCTTAAAGTTATTTGTGACTAATTCCGGTCTTTAAAAAAAATAAAAAAACGGAGATAATATTGCTATTTTGCTGAAATCCTTACACTTGTAGAGTTTTTTTCGGAATGTTTTTTGATTGCTGTTTCATGTAAACTGACATTCGTCTCATTCTGACGTCACCAGCCATGTCTCTCCATGTGCGTTTATCTTTCATAATTACGTACGAAGTAAACTAGCCTGTCTTTAAATTCCCTTTTTGGCATATTCTACAGTCGTCTTACGGTTATCGTGTTTGAGCTCTGCTGATGAACGACTCCAACCTTGACCATCCCCACTGACAGTTTCGCGAAATAGTCTTTTTAAGACTATACAGAGCATTTGTAGTTTTTCCAAATTGAAGGATGAGTATTTAAACTTTATTTTATTCTGAGTTAAGGCACTATTGATTTTTCGCTGAATTTCACAAAATTCTATGGATAAATTTATGTCTTGATTTGTTTAAATTGAGTTTGAATTATTTTCCCACATCTTACGTTAACTATTTTTCCATTTTGACGTTATAGTCACTTATATATTATGAAATACCGTTGGCTTCACACTCACAACAATTTCTATACTTTAATTTATATATATATATATATATATATATATATATATATAAATTTAGGTTTGTTGGTTCACCACTGGATAGAACTGGTCATTCCGAATAGTCAACTGTGATGTTATATTAGGAAAAGCACTGGACGTAATGCAACACAGCAACTCACCCATATCGCTTTATGTTGAATCTTGTTTGTGGTGCGCGGACGGAGTTAATAATTATTGAGTAATATGACAGGAGGCTGGACTGGTGAAATTCCTTAAAGATTTATTATAGATATCTTATTAATTTTGTTTATATACTTGGGGTGGTAGTTGATTGCAGAAACGGAAATAGTAACCTAAGTAAACACGAAAGAACAGCCGAACTCCCACTGTCATCGCCTCCATGTCACTCGGCTTCTCCATCTCTTCGTACTGTGATCAAATGGGGTCCAACGTGCTGGCCTCCCCACAACCCCAGCGGACAGAATGGAGAAGGCATTTTTCCGGAGGATGGTAAGGGAGATATACTGCAAGAGCCAATCCAACTCGCGAGGCTCACATCTCTGGCTGGCCAGCTCAGCGCTATTGGAGGTGAGTAGGGAGGTAACCCTAGGGCCAAAGATTCCACAAATCTCCACTGAGACCGGAGAGCGACCGGTACTTGGAGAGTTTAACCTCCTCAGCCCGACGTGCAGTGGAACCTGGGTTAGTTGCAGACTAGACCAGCTGGCGGTTGGAGAAAGTATCGCTGCAAGTGGCATCCCAGACTCCGAGGAACGGGATGATGGTCATGTTGTCCGGCCCTTTGCCGTCCCTTCGGCCCAGTCCCACCGGTTCGAGCTGGAAAGAGAAGCCTGCAGCGACCAAGCCATACTTTATGATCTCGTTGAGGGCAGCATGGCGTGGAAGGCGGCTGGCACTGTGGAGACAGGAAAGCGGGTGGAGGCCGAAAGAGCCCACGGTGGATCCACAGCTGCATTTGTGTGGCTCGCAGATGGGAAGGCCAAGCCTCAAGGAAACGCCGATGTGCGGGATATCGTTATCCAGCTGCGCGCTAGTGGAGAAGGAGGGCAAAGCATGGAGCCAGGCGCCAGTTTGGGGATTGCAGGCCGTACGGAAGCAGGCAAGTTGGTCTAGTCATACTGGTGCGTGAGCCTGTCTGAAGCCAGGCTGCACTGGATGGCATCCTAAATGCTTTGGGGGGTCTTGACGTCAGTAGGGGGAGAAGGAGGGGGAGTGTACTGGGCTATGTCCCAGCCGGTTCCACGTCTGATAGGCGGTCTCAAGTTCCCTGATCACAGAGGGTTCCATTCTGTTTTGGCGAACCCTCTTGACGAGGACGCGGCATGAGGTTACCGACGAAAGAAACGCCGACAAAGCAAGGGAGATCGGGGACAGCAGGCCACGGCCGCCATATCTGACAGGTAAAGTGGCCTGTTGCTGCCCAATGTCATCAATCCTGACGTTGCATATCTCTTTGGCTGTCGCTCGGATACAAGTATCGACGTCAGCTAGGAGAAATACGAGGCTGTAGCCCGAAGCGCTGGGAAAGGTATAGAGGAGCTTCGGTATGGCGAAGCAGTTCCTCAACAGGAAGAGAGCTGGGTAGCCCTCGGTCACGCTCAGTCGGCACCTGAAGGTCTGTAGTTGTTGGAGCCTGGACCCGATGGTGGAGTGAATGGCCGACAGGTGGATCGGAGACCTGAGGTTGAGGACATCCTTTTCGGTGTAACCTGTACCTGGTGGAAATGGACCACACGTCCGAGACAGAAGCTACAAAGCTCTCATAATCGTGGCTAACATTCACCACCTCCGACTTGGACCAGTTCACCTGGAGGCCAATTCCCGCCAGCGCATAATCCACCGATTGTAGGTCACGGCAGACATTCTCTACGAGCCCGCCCAACGTAACACCATCCATGTACAAATGTTGAGTACTTAAAACTTAAATAATTTTAAATAGACCACCAAATAATTAATCCAACACTCATATATATATAGACACATTATAACATCAGTATCAAAGTACAAATATCTAAAATTACAATTAGTATCTAAGTGAATAGAATCTAGTATAGAAAAATGAATATAAAATAGATTAATAGTTCATACATGCATCACTAGGAATCATGGGACCAATCTGGTAACTTGACACCCTATCCAGTGTACAAGCAGCAACTCCAACTGGAATATCTATCTCCCACTCATATTTTGGGACAAATGATTACTGGTCGGCGAAGTGAATTACTCGTATGAACGGTAACATATTAATTTGATATTTATATCTCGTGTGATTTTTTGTCTGAAGAGAACATGTAGGGCAGCTGGTGCACAACTGCCACAAGTCTTTGAAATACGTATAATAAAATAAATAGGGATGGAGAAATGAAACCGTCTTTCTTGTTTATTATGTTATCAAAAAGCTTGGAGTGCTTTACGTCTGCTAAGAAACGGTCGGCATATTTTCAATCAACCAACTTTCTTCAATTGACTATATATATATATATATATATAAATGTGTGTGTAGTGAACAAATATATATCAATAAATAAATTAATTAATCGTCGATACATTCGATTTACCAAGTGAACAATAAAGAATGTTTAAAAGAACGGAGGAAAAAAATGGATGTTGTTTACTGCATACTTAACACCCCGTATCTATTGTATGTAATGTGTGTGAACTTTTGTTATCCGCCAATGCGGATGTCTATGTTTGATCGTCACCAGCGAAATTTTACCAGATACATGCATAGTTTATCTGCATTGCGTCGGAATTTCACAAAGTAAGCGTGTTTCCGAAGTTACTCAGTGCTTCCTAAAGGAAATCATTCTTACATGTCTAGTTTTTCAGTTAATAATTCTAAAATGACAGGACGGAGTTACCATAATTGCTTTAATGTAATGGTAAAACACGGTATTGTGATAATTACGTGGATCGATTATCACGAGGTTTCCCGTCTCTGTTATTCTGGCGTCAGATTTTTTAATCGTGTTATTGTACTGATATTCATAGTTAATGTGAATTGTTGTGTGAAGTCTTCCAAAACATTTTTCACAACGTAGTTATGTTTTGGACACCTTGACCCAATCCAGTAAATACTTATTTTTGCCGGAGACATATCTGTTTTTAGGATATTTATCCGACAATGGTACTCCAGAATTTCTGATGAGAATTGGTCCAGGGGTGTTTTGGAATTTTTGTTATATATATTTTGTCTTTATGTAATTGTGTATGATATTAAAGAGTGCAGGAACATTTTAAGCGACATAGCAGTAAATTATTCAGAAGATGCGAGGTCGGATTTAGTAGGGAGTAGATAGCGCCAGGATCAAGCCATGGACGGAATTTGGCAATATTGATGGAACAAATATAGTGCTCCCAGTTGCGTTATATATAGTATATAGCAGAAAATGAAATATACAGGCTACTACTATTTTCACCACCTCCTCTTTTCTACACAACCTCTATCGCCTGCTGCTACGTGTGTGTTTATATACGTATATGTAGAAATATACATTCTTGTACACTGAAATACGTCAGTTCACCAGCCCACACTCACCCAGGCATTCCCACCTTCTCCGCAGCCAGCCCGTCACGGTTCATAGCTTCTCCAAACATATGAACACACCTTCACGCGCTCACACATGTACTCACACACACAGAAGCAAACACATACACACACACACATGTATACTCATATGTCCACCCACATATACATTGTAATGGTGGTGAATTTCGTATTACGAATTCATGCCCGGATTATTATTTGGAAAACCTTTACTGAAAATGTTTCACATTATCCTTCCAATTCTTCGTGTATCTAATATAATTAACCTTATATTACCCCACTGTGACCGGTTGGTTATTTTCAGTTGCGTAGTTAGTTTGACTTCAAGAATGAGAACGTGGTGGCAGAAAACATATAATTGTATAGAGGCATAGATTGGAATGAAGCACACATTTCTGAAAGAAGTGCGTTTCACAGTTCCCAGATTTCATTTCCTCAGCCATATGTTATTTGTCGATCTATATTGCTTATTGCCAACAAGCTACTTTCACTTTGCATTATGAACTTGACGTTATGCCTCTACGCTGATTAAGATACTATCAGTCCATTTTATAAGATACAATGAAGATTCAACCGCCACTGAAAATGTCGAGCCATGCGCACTACGTTCAAGTGTTACTAGTAAAACTCTTAAAAACAATTCGCAGCAGCACTATCTATAGAGCTATCATTTAAACACAAGTGTGATACATTCTGCTATGTTTGTTGGAAATAACAACATAAGGGTCCTTTACTGGATTTATTAATTTAGATTCATCAAGATAGCTAATGAACGCAAAGTTTGAGTGTGTTGTTCAATGAACTACCATAATCAGAAGGTTTTGGAAGACTCTTGCATCTTTCATTTAACTAATAAACATTTTGTAATATATTAGCGAAGATTATGCTGCAACTCATTGGAGTTTCTCTTTCTATCGGATGGTATACTGGGATCTCCATCTCTCGCTTTTATATTCTGCGGTTGCCTGTTCAAATTCATTGGAGAAAATAGTATTCTTGTATTTATAGAGCTACTAGATTGTATATGAATAATCCCTTTTTCCATGAAATCTTAAGGAATGGAACAGTTCTAGTCCTGTAGAAGCCGTTCTATATTAAACATTTATACTCTACACTGTATTGAGTAGAGTACCTTACTTACACTGATTACCCCCGATTTAACCCCGGATACACATACACACACACACACACATATATATGTGTCTCTCTCTCTCTCTCTCTCTCTATATATATATATATATATATATAGTTAGAGAGAGAGGGGGAAAAAGAGAGAAAGAGAGAGAAAAAGGCGGGGAGAGAGAGAGACATATATCCTATACATGTGAGCTTGCTAGTGATGAAATTGTGTATATTCTGTATGTTGATATAACTATAAAGTGATAAAATTAAGATGAGGAGAGCACCATTGGAAACACTATGAATGCAAAAAATGAGAGGGAAAGGAGTGGGAGAGCAAGAAGAAATCTACAACGGGAGAACGAAAGGTGGAGTGGGAAAGAATGATAGATTCTACAATTATGTCAAATCTGTATTTCGGGTGCGCCCCACAGACAAAATAGCGAACGCATTTCCTTGGAGAATGGCCTGCGTCACCCACTGAGACACTCACCCCACTCTGCGAGGCTCCTTACTCAGGCGGGATAGATTCAATTCGATTTTACCGAGGAGGTTAGCTGTACGGTGTTCCAGGTCATCCGGGCTTTCGATGGCTATCTGTACAAAGAAGAAGCGGCAGGAAAAGCAACGGTGTATGCTTTATTTCTGATATGTTGAAAAGCTTTCCAATAGCAAGTTAGAAAGATTCAGAACACTAAATTATCTTCTTTCTCAAGAATTTGACATAGCCAATTACAATTTCTGTTCTTGAATTTGACGTTTCACCTGAAAGAAATTGCCAATAAGCCTCCATCTGAGGATTCACGTAAGTTAGTTCAATAAATAAAAAAAAACAAAAAACTTCATGTATCTATCTATCTATCTATCTATTTATCTATCTATCTATCTATCTATCTATCTATCTATCTATATATCTATATATATATATATATATATATATATATATATATATATACATACATATATATATATATATATACATATATATATACACACATATATATATATATACATACATATATATATATATATGTATATATATACTTATGTAATAAACAACATTAGATATTTATTTCATTTACCAGTGGTTTCTTGAAAGCAGATTTTAGATCTGATTTCAGGCGTCAGAATGAATAAAAAAAACATGGTGTTTTTATTAAATATGGATTTGAAAACAAAATTTAAGAAATATGAAAGTGAGGCTGAGAAAAAACGGGCGAAGAAGAAGAGGGGAAAAGGAATATATTTATATAAACAATAAATATCCAGAACATAAACATACACACACTCAACCACGCGCATATACTTAAAAAGTACTTAGACTTATACTTTTTCACATAAGCATATATGCGTCTACAGATAGGGACACACACATACATATACGTGAAGTAATAAGAATAAATAAATAAATAAGAACAAAGTCAAAAGTGAAAAAAAGACAAAAGGATACGTGTTGACAACGATAAGTAAGAAGGGGAATAAGAACAAGTTATAAATAAACAAATGCACGAGATGTACATATACATAAATATATATATATAGAGAGAAATATATATATATATATATATATATACACATACATACACACGCACACACATAAACATGCATAGATACTCATACGCACGTATACAAACACATACTCAAAAGTATGAGCATATATATATATATACACACACACACACATATATATATACATATATATGTATATATATAAATATATATACACATATACACATATACACAAACATATAAAACAAACATACGTACACATCCACATACACATGCGTGCAAAAAGGCACATACACATACACACGCATACACACGTATATATAAACATGCATACAACCAAATATACACATACATCCACATACATACACATGAAACCCTACAATAAAGAGCATTGGTTCATAACCTACGTACATACGTATACAAATGCGTGCGCATACAAAAAGACATACGTAAATCCATACGCACAAAAAAGTGTGAGAGTTCAAAGACAAAAACATTCCGTACAAGCTTGATTGGCCAATTGTGTATATAAGCATGTATATTTTTGCGTTTCTTTTGTGAGATATGCGTGTCTGTGTATGTATGTACCCCTTTTTTGTCTTCTTTTCTTTAATTTTTTCTTTCTAAAAATGTTTTCTTTCTAATTTATTGTTACATTTTTATAAATATATCGAGATTGATACTTTCCTTTAATTATTACACTCCCTTACCTCTTTTACTTACGCATCTAAGCGTACGTGTATGTAGGTGTGTTTATGCGCGCGCCTTCATATTCATATTCTTATGATGTATCTATTATGTCTGTAGATTACAGACATACAGATACATTTGCCCTAAATTTTATATTTACGCACACTTTTTCACTATACGTATACACATGTGCATACACATATATGCACATCTGTGAGCGTATATACATACATATACACACACCTAACTATATTTCTTGATAGATTTTTATATATTTCAATTTCTAATTCATTTGTCTATATCCTTTTTTTGATTTTTTTTATGAGACTTTCCAAGTATTTACCCATGTTTTATATTGCCTCGTCTGACGAACGAATGAAGACGTTTCTTTCGTATTCGCCTCATTCGGGAAACCTCTGGTAATGAGGTAATTATATTGTATTGATTTTTATACATTAAATTTTGCTCTGATAATTACATAGAGCACTCTTCACTTCTATGACCTTTTCTGTTTCCAACGGAAATTTCAATACTTATATATATATATATATATATATATATATATAATTACATATAAGATTTAACAATAAAACATGTCGTTAAATGCTAGATTTTTTTAGAAATTACTGCCATACATACATACGTATTTATAAACATACAAACATGCGCACGTATATACATACAATCATACATACGTACATGATGGCTGTCCCCTCGATATGAAATATGACCATTGCATTATATAACATTATTAATAATTATCAATTAATTCTATCGTGCAATGCCTGCGCGTCATGTTTTTTTTAAATTGAGTAAAACTGTGCACTGAGCCAATCCCACTCTCTGAGCTACAGTAGCTATAACCCAAAAAGAATAAAAGATCAACGTGATCGGTAGCTACTGAGCCGTAGGTTTTATGCCGGAGTTATCCCAGTTTCCTGAGTTGCCTTCTGCTAGAACTCTGATTCTCAACCAGTGTGCCGCGAGATCTTCCTAAGTGTGCCGCGAAATGTTGAACGGCACATTAAGAAAATGCGAAAAGCCACGTGATCCCAATTGAGTATTCACAGTCTATGGTGTAACATTTTGTTTGCACCACATAGCTTTACCCGTTTCGGGATGATTGAAATGTTTCCAAATGTCGCAATTCTATATCTTTTATTGTTTCGTTCGTCATTAGTATTGATCGTATGAATGGATATTTGTCAATACTTGTCTTAAGGCGTGACCCCCCCCCCCCCCCGAAGAAAAAGCATTTATTATATCATGCATCTTTTTTTCACTTTTATGGTAGAATCTACCTCTAAAATGGAGACAAATGATATATTTCTTTTTCATCTAGTCCAAAAAGGTTGAACAATAGCGTAATTTTCAGAGTTCTTTTGAGAAAATCATCTATGAAGATGATTTTTACATTTACAGGATCAGAAAATCAGTCCTTGTATGGACACAGAAGCCTTTTTTTTGATATTTTGGAAAAAAAAATGTTATCGTCATTAGTGTGCTGGGCAGTAAAAACAAAATGAAAAAAAATCACATTTTTTGGATAAAAGTGACTATAAGATGTTTTCAAGGCAGAATTAAAATAGAATGTCATGATGAAGCTATTATTATAGGAAAGGTCTCCTCAAAATTTCAAGCAAATCTATCGAGTAGATTTTCTGGAAAGGGCTTTGAAATTTTGAGAAGTACCCATTTTGAGAAAATTGCCTGTAAAGATTAGAAACACAAATGTCAGGTTCTACCTCTGTTTCGGAACAATCTATGGATGATTCAAATGATTTAGCTCACAATTCTCTGGTTCATGCTACTTAATGAGTCCAGGTTAGCTTCCCTTTACATATATTTTGTCTTGCTTCATCTCTATATGGCATAATTTCCTAATTTTGTGGTGGATTATCCCATCGGAAGAGTGAGTTTGGCCGACCTGTTTACATTGTGGTGGCGTGGTCACGTGATGTGCTGGACCAATCAGCGGGCGCCATTCGCCGAGTGTAGCTGTAAAGCAGGCTCGATGTGCATTTGCTTGTTCAATATGGGTCGATTTTCTGGCTTTTTACACCGAAGAGTTCCAGTGTTTCATCATCTTATGCTGATGAGGGTACAGTAGATGTCTGTAGCTGTCTACTAGTGTATAGAAGATAACAAAAATGGCGAACTGACAATGTGTTGTCAGTGCTCAAACATTGACTATTTTTGTACGTAATACATCGACAATTGATGGTTTCCAGCTAGAAATGGTCTCATAAAACTGCAACTTGATTAGGAAGACATATATTTATTGTTTTGCTCTGTTTGCACACGAAAGAGAAGGTTTTGTGGGACCGAAAGCAGTGATCTCAATATAGACAATCATACCATGTGTCTATGACTAGTCTGTGCCTACGGTTGTATGCTGTCTATGTCTTGCCATGTTTTTATTTTGTAAAATTCAAATATTTTTCATATATATTTAGCCAGCCGTGTCGCTATTTTTTCATCTGTTCCGAGGTGTGCTTTGGAAATAAAAAAAAGGCTGAGAACCACTGTCCTAGAAAAATGCCCTGACAAAAGCTAGGGGTTCGTCACTCCCAGTGGTTTAACAGGGTGATCGGGTATGCAGCCTGATTATTTCTATGTCTCCGCGCATATTCATACACATGCATACTGACGAAGGACTATTTTTATCATATGTAACCCATGTGCATCCACGCAGTATTCTTCTTTCTTCTCATGTTTTTTATATATATTTACCTCAGCTGCGTTTGTTTGTTTCTCTCTTACTGCTTCCCCGTTCTCTCTGTTGCTCTCACCTTCTTTCGCACCCTCTGTCAGTTAAACTTTCAATCGACTGACCTCTTCCTTGCACTTCCACTCTCTCACTTTCTGTTTCTCCCCTTCTCGCATCCTCCCGTTTGGCTAGTAGTGTGTTATCTTCTTGCTCACATCTCACTCACCTCGGACGGTCTGTATCCCGATCGCTCATGAAATCCACCCAGCTAATGCTGACCGGATAACCATGTTGCTTGTTTACTCCCATCTGTGCGTTGCTTTCATCCTTCTATGTTGTTTACTTGTCTCACTCGCTTTACTCGATTTACTTGTCCCAATATCTTTATTTAGCTATTGCTCGCACCACCCTGAGTTATATGATTTTTAATGCGATGAAATATCAATGATGGTTGGCAAATCACTGACGAAGGACTATTTTTTATCATATGTAACCCATGTGCAACCACGCAGTATTCTTATTTCTTCTCATGTTTTATATATATATATATATATATATATATATATATATATATATATATATATATATATATATAAATGGAATAGAATGAAACGAAATTTCATTTATCACTCTTAGCACGGCACTTACTTAAATGTAAGTATGTATGTATACATACGTACATATATGTATACAGACGTACAGTAGCATGTATATATATATATATATATATATATATATATATATATATATATACATACAGGCATACATATATATATGCACGTATCGTTCCTGTGCCAGTGTTGAACAAAAGGGTGACGTGGTTGCCTGAACACTGTACGGCGTAAATCAGGCTGTTCGTTTGTTTACAAATGAACAAAGCGAACATTATAATACATGTTCGGTAAACTGATACGTGCATATATATATGTGTGCCTGTATGTATATATATATATATATATATACATGCTACTGTACGTCTGTATACATATATGTACGTATGTATACATACATACTTACATATATATATATATATATATATATATATATATATATATATATATATATATATATATATATATATATATATATATATATACATATATATATAAATATAAATATATATATATATGTGTGTGTATATATACACATGCATACATGTATATATATATTTACACAATTTTTTTACATACATACATACCTAAATGCATGCATACATACACGTCATAACTCCAAACACGAGCTGCACAGTGCACATGTTTAGAGTCCGATATTCTGTGTGGTTCCCAACGTATCCCTAATGGATATTATTTTTCTTCCACTTGTCAACACAAGGTCCCCTCTCTCATCTGCATCTGATTAAGTTACCTTGATATGTACAACTCCTTCTTCATTGTAGTGACATAATCACAGATGTCATAGCCGCTTTTCATAATTCACAATGATACAAACATGCTATAACACACACACACATAAGCTCTCTCTCTCTCTCTCTCACATACACAAACTCTCTCTCTCACACACACACACACATACTCTCTCTCTCTCTCACACACACATACTCTCTCTCTCTCTCTCACACACAAACTCTCTCTCTCTCTCTCACACACACACATTCTCTCTCTCTCACACACACACTCTCTCTCTCTCTCTCACACACACATACACACTCTCTCTCTCTCTCTCTCTCATACACACACACAAACTATCTCTCTCTCTCTCACGCACACACACACATACTCTCTCTCTCTCTCACAGACTCTCTCTCTCTCTCTCACACAAACTCTCTCTCTCTCTCACACACATACACACATACTCTCTCTCTCACATACAGACACACAAACTCTCTTTCTCTCTCTCTCACACACACACAAACTCTCTCTCTCTCTCTCTCACACACAAACAAACTCTCTCTCTCTCACACACACAAACTCTCTCTCTCTCTCTCTCTCTCTCTCTCTCTCTCACAGACACACACATATTACATATATCTAAATCTAACACTTCGCCCTCTTTTATTATTTATAAATATATATATATGTGTATGTATGTATGTATGTATGTATGTATGTATGTATGTATGTATGCATGTATATATATATATATACGGGGTAACAAATAATAGTTAAATGCAGTCCACTTAGGTATAGTCCAGTTATGGTATTCCAGGTAGTGGATGATATCAACGCTTGGCTTGGTTTGACTCAACAAGGCGTTTTCATAGTGATGCTGCTGGTATGCTGTAATTCCTATGTTGTAAACACTTGGAGTAATAATAAATCAGGAAAGAAGGTTGACATGGTTTGCTATACAAAAAAGGTTTTTAATCTCATAGCTGACAATTGTTTCTCTGAACTGGTAGGTCTAGAGATCGCTATTCGCTTGTTTTCACGTTACTCGATCGCCAATACAAAATTATAACCAGTCAGTTCTTCGGAGCATGCGAGAATGAAGGGAATACACAGGCAAGAAAAGAATATACAGGCTACTATATGAAGTAGTAATGGCATTCAGTTAGAACAATAACAACAATTACAACAATGCTATTAATAAATTTCAAACCTCCGTGAATCGAACCAACACAACATAGCTTTAAATTAGGATACCCACTACCCACAGAAATATACTCATTAAGTATAATCTAGCCTTCACAAGTCTATACCACACAAATGTCTGTAAGTACCTCATCAACCCACAAACTTATTCCTTCTCAGCTGCTGCCATCATTTGATCCTAAATCCTAGTTTTTATCAAATCACTACTACAATGTAACTTTACCTTCCTTTTGCCATAATTACAATTAGCACGCTTATCTCTTTGCATGTATGTATATTTTTGTACGAGTGTATATTGATGTGTGTGTATGTGTCTATGTACACATGCATGTGTATATATATATATATATATATGTGTGTGTGTGTGTGTGTATACATATATGTGTATATTACCTTCTTAACCTCTGTATTAACTCACCCACTATTTAGCTTTGACATTGTTGTCCCACTCATGTATGTTATTGAAGATGAAAAGAAAGACTGTAAACACTGGCTTATCTTTAAAATTTAAAATTGATACACACTACGATACTCTGTACATGCCAAACTTTTACTTCTGCCTCACGACAGCTAGTTTTACACGCCGAAATCTTAGATACACTATACCCCCCCCCCCCCCACACACACACACCTAAGTAATGTCAGGGTCTCCTCAAATAATTTATTAATAGCATTGTTGTAATTATTGTTATTGTTCTAACTGAATGGGATTACTACTTCATATAGTAGCCTGTATATTCTTTTCTTGTCCGTGTATCTCTTCATTCTCACATGCTCCGAAGAATTGACTGGTTATAATTTTGTATTGGCGATCGAGTAACGTGAAAACAAGCGAATAGCGATCTCTAGACCTACCAGTTCAGAGAAACAATTGTCAGCTATGAGATTAAAAACCTTTTTTGTATAGCAAACCATGTCAACCTTCTTTCCTGATTTATATATACATATATATTTAAATACACATACATGCTGATTCATTCTTTCGTGTACACCTTCGATTTCTGCGTTATTGTAATATGAAAATATATATACTATATAATTGTGCAGTCCAAAAGACACACTACTGTATATGGCATATCATTTTATATGCAAATATATGAATGTACGTATACGAATGAATAAATATGTGTGATTGTGTGTGTGTGGGTGTGCGTGTGTATGTCTCTGTGTGTATCCGTGTGTGAATGTCTGTGACTACATGTGCATATTGTGTATATATGCCTACGTGTAAGTATTTGATTGTGTATGAGTTCGTTAGTGCGTATGTGTGTCGTCTATATTTATATAATAATCTGATCGTCCAGAATTACTGTTAGGTTATTTATTCAGGAAATATTCAGTTTATTTGTCGATTTTAGTAGAATAGAAATGCATACGTTTCAATTTTGATTACAAAGTTCACAGGCAACTCGGTTTCAGGCCTTTCAATACAGACTAGCGAGACGTACTATACAGTTCAAAATGTTAACGCAAATTGAAATAAACTTATGTATATACAGAATTGTACATAAAATATCAAATAAAACACCAAAACCAGAAATATATATACAAATGGCGAATAATAAGAATTAAATTCTTGCTTTAAATCAGTTACATAAGGGAATTGAATTCGACACATTGCGTCATTGTTAAACAGAACAACATATTTGTAAGTTCCTACATACTCTTTGTTTCACAGACAGGCATATATATATATATATATATATATATGTATATATATAATAATAAATATATAACAAAGGAATTGTGGTAAGGAACCAGATGGACGATAACGCATCAGAGTACTCAATACTTAGGGTAGTAGAGTGGGAAATAGGAAAAGGTCTGACCCCGACGGCAGAGCTCAAGCTTGAGCTCTGCCGTCGGGGTCATACCTTTTGCTATATATATATAATAAATAATATATATATATAAATATATATATATATGCTTATCCCAAGTTCAATCGGGGTTAACCACAGTACATAGCAGAGTATAAATATTAAATATAGAAATGGTATCTACAGGAATAGAACTGTTTCATTCGAGATAAATTATCAGGCTTCCTGATGATTTCTCCCGAATGAAACATTTCTAGTCTTCTAAAAGCCATTTTTTTCTCCCCACCTCTCTCTCTCTCTCTCTCTCTCTCTCTCTATATATATATATATATTGTTATGCTTTGGGAGGGTCATGTTGCCAATAAGAAACACACGCACCAGTTGCTTTGACTTCAATTTATTATAAATTAAATTCAAACATTTAGGAATTTATAAATTTCCGGTTGGCTGGTTGGTTCCACAACCAGACGATTGTTCTTTCGTCACACATTATGTGACCTCTTCAGTGACTGGGGATTATTTTCTTCGTTTTTTGTGCCTCTCCTTTGTTCTATCCTACGCCATCTTGTTTTTGTGTGTGTTGTCTGCTTAGTTTGCGCATGTGTTACATCCGGGTGTCTGTGTGTGTTTATATGTGTTTATTTATTTGTTTATTTACATGTTACTGGCTGGTTGGCTGTTCTATGTGTGTGTGTGTTTTCATTTTGTCCCTAATTGTAAGTTGTGATGTTGCTGTTCCATTCATGTTTTCTATTTAATTTTGGTTGGAGTTCATTTATGTTTATTGTCTCTGTGATTTGTCTAAACATTGCGTCTTTTCTGTCTGTAGATTCTATTTTTATTTCTATAATAGAATCTACACACATCCTTTGTCAGTGTTGAACAAATGAGCAACGATGGTTGCTATACACTGTACGGCTTAATTCAGGATGTTTGTTTACAAACACACCGAGCATTCTAATAAATGTTCGGTGAATCCATACGTACATATATATATGTGTGCATGTATGTATATATATATATATATATATACATACTACTGTACGTCTGTATACATATATGTATGTACGTATATATATATATATATATATATATATATATATATATATATATATATATATGAATTGAGGTATAACACAATATCTCTTAATACAGGTATGATCACCATATTTACGGTTCATTGTTTGTCGCTTCGTAGAAATAAGTCATATGCAATGATAGTCAAACACGTATATTATATAATAATTATCAGGTATCACTATACATTTATAGACTTTAAATTGCTTTGAATGTTTAGATTTACTCACTTTAGAAAATCACATGGTATATATTTGATAGAAATTTATATAAATCATACAAACATAATATCTTCCCTTTGAAAGTGTTTTCGATATTGTATGTGTGAATATATGAACAGGTGCATTTATTTGTTCTCATAAGCGGAATAAATTTAAAGTTCTCATACACACTTACCTATATAATAATAAAGAATGAGAGTAGAAATAACATTCATTGAGGATGATTCACACTCACACACATATCCATACATATGCACACACACAGAAACACACACACGCGCGTGTGATAAATTCAAAAGGTAAGTGCACTAGAGATATACACACTCACTCAATGTATTGTAATGGTGTACATTTGTTTATTTGATATTATTGAGGAATGATATTGTCGAATATATTTTCTCTCTATCATAGTCTGTATAAAGAATCCACTCATCCATGATGTTTGTTATCTAGTTTTGTTGTAAACGGAGAATCATCTGACAAATGGATGGTTTTATGTTGCCGCGAAAGCTTATAATCTTTTCCATTTTTTTTATTGATTATGGGGGAGAATACACGTGAAAATACAGTCAATACAATCAGTAGACTGGCCATCTTGTTATGTAACACGTACCCAGTCTGTGTCTGATTGATCTATGAATTTGCCTGTTATATTTCATAGGAACCAATGGAGGAGGCCAGATGCTACAGACAATATATATGTGGGGTTTTCTTCAATACAGTTCCGTGGGTCTTGTATTGTAAATTTTAATGGATGATCTAAAATCCACTATTCAGATGTGGTGCAAGTATAGCTTCACAGGGCTAAATGACGATACGTACCAGCCCCTATCTGTCAGAATGTGTTTTGAGTCACATCTCATTGGGAAGGAGGATATGCGTATTGAATCTTAGGATGAAAGGTCTCCGTGGGCGGTGCGAATTTACGAGCAAACAGAGGGCCCGAATACAGATCCTTCATTGATAAATCCCTGAACCTTTAGATGTAGTTAGGATAGAGTCATATGTCCTAATGGAAGACATTAATGCACATATTGGCACTGGCTACCTGACATAGAAGGAGGGATTGGAATGAACGGCGATCCCAATCTAAATACGAATGGAGAGGACTTATTAGACTTCTGTACTAGTAATTGACTCTATATTATGAACACTTTCTTCCAGCACAGAAACTTCTATAGATCCACGTGTTATAAGGCAACATCTTGCAGGTCAAGCTAAGCCTACATGATAAAATGAGAATCGTTGGCTAATGTGAGAATCGTTGACAGATAGGAAAATCAGGAACAGGTTTACGGATACAATTGCATCCAAATTCAGAGAATTCCTTGAGCAAATTGAAGACGTTGAAACGGAGTGGAAACTGTTCAACTCGGCAGTTTATCCTTCAGCTGTTATATGCAGCGGGCAAAAGCGGCATGGGGTGGCACATGGGTTCAATCAAGTGTTTAGATAAGTGTCCCGAGCAAGAAAGGAGGTATACAAAGATGGCTTAAAAATGGGTCCTGCTACTTGCAATTGTAGTACAAGCAGGCGCAAAAACATCGCAGCAGAGACACTAATGGATTCCAAAGATAGAACATGGTAGAGTTTGGGGTTAAGTTGGAATCTGATTTCAAATCTGAAAATACTGTATTCTGGCAGACCGTCCATTGAATTCGAAATACGAAATCGTCATCAGAAACTGCTATCAGAAAGTGCCGGTAGTTTTCTTCGCTTTAGACAGGTGCACCACTGCGAGTTGAAGAGAATACATTGCTTATCTCGTGGTCACAACAGCATTCCTGATGGATTCGTGGTTCACTAGAAACCGTTGACTAATATCTAGTAAGCGAAGTTCACAAGAACATTTAAACAGCTACAATGTAGCTGGGTTACTGTGTAGGAGGAACAATTCTGTCCGATATGTTAAAAGCCTTACATATATTAGGCATCCTCTGGCTGACTCGTGTGTTCCAGATATCAATCCTGCGAAGACTGAGACATTCGACCTCTCAAATATTCCTTCGTAGTTGTATCTATATATGAGTGGAATTCCACTGAAGCAGGTAGGGCAGTTCAAATATTCCTGGTTGTGTTCACTAGTGACAGAAGACAGGTCGCTGTACATAGGCATGGATTGCTGGAGCCCCTGCGGTAAGACACCAGATATAGCATTCAGGGATCAGAAGATGGTAAGTAGTTTTAAATGCCAAACTCGCTCTTTTCATTTCTGTATTCTAACAAAAAATCATATATGGTCGGTCTTCCGAAGGATCCATGGAGTAATATTACTCTATAGAGTGCGTGGCCCGGAAATAAGGGAGTCGCTCAAGTTAGGTTAGCTACTTCTTCGAATTGTGGGATCACAGCTCCGATAATACGGACATATTATTAAAATGTCCGAGGAAAGAATCACTGGACACATTTTACGTAAAAACAACCGACAGGAACCCAGAGGTGAAGCCCAAGCCAGATGGATACATTCTATAAGCTCGGAGGATCTCGCTGGGGATTCAGTCCTATCAAGTATTGAAGGTTGGTTTTGACATGGGGCCCGCTTGAAGGTGCGATTACGAACTCTGCCCCCACGAACCTACCAGGTGTAAATAGGAAAAGAAGAAGAAGAAGAAGAAGAAGAAGATATCACATAGCAGGAAATGCATTTTCTTGAAAACAAGCAATTTAAAGTGGGGAGAAAAGTAACTATGGTGGTTGCATGTCAAGCATAATTAGTGAGATTTTGATCAGTTTACCTTCATATATGAGTATCTACTTGAGGTGTTTAAATTCATTTTTATTTTCGTTTATAATTTTAGGTGGATTCATTAATTTAGGAGTTTTTATTTGTGAGCAGAGAGATAGCCCATTATCTAAATTCAACCCCATCCTCTTTTGTCATCTGTCAATAAATCAGATAGATAATAAAAATCAATACGCCAAACGTCTGGACAGGTCGAGGACTATGAACTGGATGTCACTGCCGGCTATATTTTCAGGTCAATATTTGATCTCAACCCCATTTGCAAGGGAGATAATATTTTAAAGACTAAAGACTCCAAAATAATTTGCCATTATGTATTATCATTGTTAATTACAGATTATATATTAATAAGACTAAATATTTTATTAACTGTTTTACTAGTAATGTGTTTAGAACTTCCAACCATAATTATATACTAATGAGAGCCACTAGTTCATCAGTACAGCTCACTGTTCACCTGACAAACTGTCAGAGCTAGTATATAAAAGTATATAAAAATAGTATCACTGTGTATTCTTTTTTATTTGAATTTGGCAAAGCCGACCATTTATCGCTCGTATACAGGAAACTGACTGGCCAGTCTGACTGCCCTACCAGTTTGCTAATATGCAAATCAGGCGGATCAGTAACTGTGTATTTTTGAAAATAGCATATATTTTCACCAGCTCTGACAGTTTGACAGGTGAACAGTGAGCTCTACTGATGAAGGGTGATACCCAGAAACATTAAGTGTCTGCAGTTCTGTTCGCATGCCAACATAAGAGCAAGAATGAAGTGTTCATTCTATTGGCATGGCTATACAATTGAGGCTTGTTTGCATAATTGCAAACGAATCGAATGTTAGTGGATGGGCAGTATTGGTAGAGGCTCGGATGCCATGCTTTGACGCATAGAGTTACGGCCCTTGCCCTTCTGAGTTCAAATCCCGCCGAGTTTAACTTTGCCTTTCATCCTTACGGGATCGATAAAATAAAGTACCAGTAATCTACTGGTAATATATATGTGTGCATGTATGTATATATATATACATACTACTGTAAGTCTGTATACATATATGTATGTACGTGTACATACTTATATTCAATTAAAAGCCGTACTAAGTGTGGGAAATGAAATTTCGTTTCATTTTTTCCGTTTATCGTTTTCGGTGCACCCGGCCGATTAACCCACTCGATATGCAAATTGGGCTTCTCAGCTGTTAATATGCATAAGGTAAGTATATACGTTCAACAATCTGGCAGGAAGGTATACGTTGCTGACGATAGCTAATAAGCTTGAAACTAGTACAGCGTTCCTTTGTCAGTGTTGAACAAACGAGCAACGATGGTTGATAGACACTACGGCTGAATACGGGATGTTTGTTTACAAACACACTGAGCATTATAATAAATGTTCGGTGAATCCATTCGTACATATATATATGTGTGTGCATGATAGTATATATATATACATACTACTGTACGTCTGTATACATATATGTATGTACGTGTACATACTTATATATATATATATATATATATATATATATATAAGTATGTAGAGAGAGAGAGAGAGACATATAATCACCTACATACATATACATCTACATATACTTGATATTCCAATACTCATGGAAGGAATTACACAAATACATCCATTATGTATGGGAATAGATTCAGTCAATCATACTGAATGTTGATAATGTTGGTGCATGTGTGAAGATGTGATAATTAACACTAGCTAAATAGAGTTTGAGGAGAAGATGTATACCTACAAATGTCTGCATGAATATATTTGCTCTTTGAATTGAAGTATCAACTAAAATAATAATTGTTTCTACTTTAGGCACAAGGCCAGCAAATTTTCCAGTGCATTACTGGTACTTTATTTTATCGACCCCGTAAGGATGAAAGGCAAAGTCAACCTCGGCGGGATTTGAACTCAGATCGTAAAGGGACGTAACTATGCTGGAAAGCATGGCGTCCGACCTTCTACCGATACTGCCAATCCACTGCCCAATCAACTAAAATAATAATGTAAAGATTGAGTTGCAGAAAGGTACGTAAGGCGATATAGGTAAAATATATAGAAGCTGAAGTGTACATTCATGCTAAATCATGCAGGCTATATGCATAAATTCTAACATAAATTGAGCAGAATGATAGATTGTGTCATTCATACTGGGTGAATCTAATAATTATGATGTATCTGTGTAGCTATGGAAGTATGTGATAACTTTCATATTAAAATATAATCTATATATACTCTCTATTCATTATGTATATATCGTTAAATATAATATACATAAATTTGGGATATTAAAGCGATTACGTCTATTACTGTACATTGGTATGTAAAGGAATTATAAATGCAAGATATGAAAGTAATATTATTCTTATATTGCCAACGTCATATAATTATTCTACTGATATATAAATAATTAATTGTTATGAATATCTTCATTGGAAGAAGAAACTGAATCAATAAATCGCATTCAACATATATTTCTATTCGTAGAATATGGCTTCCCCTGTAAACACCATACACTTAAAGACAAAAGTATTTTCGGACATTTCTCTGTTTTCTTTTTAATATATTGGAAAAGAAAATTACTTCTAATATGTAGCCACATAATGTTAATAGAGTTCTATATTAATAAAAACATTTTAATTATAATGGACATTTCTAAAAATTCTGGTAGGTAACTTAAAATGAAGTGTCAGAAACCTGTCCCAATTTCTTTGTGTAACATTATGACTTCTTCGGTTCAAAGGAACACATTCATATTTGGAGTGTGTTATTGTCTGTGGCATGCACTTATATCTTTAAATTGTTAGGGACATATTTCAAACTAATTGTATGGTTTATTTAAAACTAATTCGGTGACTTCATTTATTATGTTGTATACAATTTCAGTAAATCCTTGAATATCATTCGAAATATAGCAAATCGTGCGGTGCTTTATATCGAAATGCTTAGCCGTTCGTCTTCTATCACCGGAATTGTCGTATAGCCATGCCTGTTGTATTTAACTCTTTATAAAATATTTCAAAATATTGTAAACCATTTCCAAAGAGTCAGACAAAAATGAATTGTGTGTACGTTCTTCAATAAATATTCAATAGATTCTCGGTATATTGCAATTTAGATGGATATAATGTGTGTAGTAATAGTAGTAATGTATTTCGTGTGGCTATTTCATTAGTGATTCATGTAGCAATCCGTCTCATATAGCGTTTCAACAACGCAATTGAATATCAGAATGCTCTGTATTTAAGACATTTATTTTAAATACGACTGTGATTTGATTCTAATTCAAAAGCCAGTGTAGCGTAAAATTTAGATATATCTTTGAAAATTTTCATTTGAAATTGTGTAGATTTATTTCAAATTAGAAATGTTTCACATGGAAACCTCGGTTTTCCCAACCATCCTTCTCTATAAACATTTATTATATAGGAAATCGTTTATATATTTACAATGAAAACAAGTAGATTAATAAAATCTTTAGTAAGTTGAAGTAGTTTTAATTATACGCCAGGCAATCATTCTTCATGTTTTCAACGTAGTCCTATGCTCCTCCACGCCCTCCTTTTAAGACCTGAATTAAATTTTAATTCCTCATAAACAACGTTCTTTTAAGTTATCTATCTTATGTTCATTCATATTTGGTGCTTGATATTGTCTGAATTCACGGAGTAGGAGGACATTCAGAAGTTATTGTGTAAGTTTCTGCAATACTCAATCGGTTATTTATTACAGATACGCAGCTAGGAGACACCGTTCGGGTGTATTATATATATATATATATATATATATATATATCATATAGAGGGAAGTACAGATAGAGATATATATTCAATCATAGGGGATTTAAAACGACCAGAGGGACAAACATATTAACTATGGAAGGATTGGTAAATACAAATCAATTAACATAATATATTAGAGTGTACTAACCATTTAATTATAACTATAACAATCGGACATGTTCAAATTAGAGTATGCTTCACTATATAAAATGAAGATTACATAGTTTTCCTATATAAAGTGAAGATTACAATATGTAATTTTCACTTTATATCGCGAAACATACTCTAATTTGAGCATGCACGGATTTTAGAGTTATAATTGAATGGTTAGTACACTAAAATAAATTATTTTAATTGATTTGTATACACCACTCATTCCGTAGCTAATATGTTCGTCACTTTGGTGGTTTTAAATCTCCGATAATCTGTTATTTTAATAAATAAATAAATATATATATGCGTGTGTGTGTGAATGTGTGTGTGCGTGTATGCATGCGTGTATGTGCGTAGGTGCATATGAATGTATGCATAATACTTTATAGTATTTAGACCATCATCTTGCACTGATGCTATAATTCCTAGTTTATGCCCGCTATTCATATATCTCAACTGAGCTGAAAATATTGCAACTCTATGTTTGTGATTGATGTATCTCGCATTCGACATACTTTTATCATATTTGAACATAATTGTCATGATTAATATGAACGTCGTGTATCTGATATTGAATATCGGCACCTCTGCTGTAGGGAAAACACAGTGTTTCTTGGGAAGAACTGTTTGTGTTGAAGAATATGAATAATTGATATGATGGTGGACATATAAAAAATAGCTTTAAGGATACCAGATTATTAAACCTAAATGTAGTTCACAGTTGAAAGCATTTCATATTATGTACACTTACTGGCACACATGGACAGATTTATATCATATTTCAATTCCCTCTATAATAGATCAATAACGTGTAACTTATTAGAAATAAGATTGCCGTATTATCGTGAATTGTATCACCATGGATATGGATTTGATAGTGCTGTGAATATATCTATATATTGGAGCGAATACACTGAAAGCTTCAAAGAACAAAAGGTAAGTGATAAATATATATGAGTAAGTAGAAAGTATACGGGTGATAAAAATATTAACATGCTATAATATTGAAAACACATCCCAGCTAAATACTTATATATACGTTAGAGAAAACAGATTAACATTAATGATCGTATTCCATATAGTATTTGCCCACGACCATTGTGGTGCAGTCGGGAAATCCAGTCGATACTTATCGGCCAGTTGGAATTGGCCGATTAAAGTTTTGAGACTGTTGCACCTCCCTCTACTGGGTCATGCTCCCACATAGTCCCATCGTACATCTAGGATACCATTCCAGTCCCCCACTAAAAGCAAGGAGCGAGACGTTCCCAGAAAAGACTCTAGACGCTTGAAGATGTCTGGCTGCAATTGCCCAGTCTGAAGGCTCCACCTCCAACACTGTTCACGTCTAGGACTACCAGTTGAGCCTCCGGGTCCAAATGTACTTGCTGTATTTCGATGTCCAGGTTTTTCCGAAACATGACAGCTACTCCCCCTCCACCCCCCGGCTGACAGAGAGATGCGTAGATCTCAAAGTCGTCGAAGATGGGGGTCAGCTGCTGCCTGTTGTGGATCCTGGACTCGGTGATAGCTATCACATCTATATCGTGTGACCTAAGGTCGTTTAAGAGTTTGCCCTGTTTCCAGGGCCTCCCTAGGCCATGCACATTCACACTTCCAACTCATAAATCAGTCATGTTGGTGTAGAAGATTTGGCAAAACAAGGACGAAAGGATGCACTGATAGCATGTAAATATTTCTATATCATATTACCGTTGAAATAACGTTCGTACATGTAACTTCCTAGTAAATTATATGCAGCAAAAGAAAGACCTCTCAGTGAGCAAAGAATCTGCAGGACATAACTAAACTCCCTTATAATGTAACACATCATTGTTTTAAAATATTTAATAAAGCGATAGATAGTGCAATATTGTATATACTATTTGTGTAAAACGGTTTGGATGGTCAAGATCAGAAGGATTGTGATCACATATCTTGTGGAATATTGATGGCACGTGCTAAAGAAGAAAAAAATAACTAAATAAAATTGAACCTTCTATAGCTAGCTTTGCAAAACTATAACATCAGAAGTACCTCCTTAAATTTGACGGGCATCTACGAACGAATATATATGTAATTAATAAAGTAATACAACATTATGGAATACAGCAGTCTGTAAACTAGTCAGAGTAATGTGGTAAATGAATATAATGTTAATAATCAGTCTACAAATACTAGATAGATATTTTTCCCAATGTGTTGTACTATAGTATTTAAAAGGTATATTTATATATAACAAGCTTATATATGATCGGTGTAAGGCATGACCATGTCACAGTAGAAATGTGTGTAAGCTAGACACTAGTATTTTACAATATTAAATTCTAACAACATTGACGTTTCCTCAACCCTAATTAAGCATATATAAGATGTGGCATATATGTTATTCATATTGGCTGTTATATATATATATATTTCGCTGATAACCATTAGGCAGCAGCTATGACCTCATCAGAGAGCTAGAATTTGAATAGAAAAACAAAAAAAAACATAATGATGGAATACAGTTTTCCTCTATTATTTTGATATTTTCATATTCTCCGTGCTGAAGTGTGGTGTTGTTTTCTCAAAGAACTGGTCACACACACACACACACACACACACACACACACACACACACACACACACACACACACACACACACACACACACACACACACCCACACCCACACACACACACACACACACACACACACACACACGCGCACACACACACACACACACACACACACACACACACACACACACATACACATACACATACACACACACACACACACACATATGTATATATATATATATATATATATATATATATATTATCACTATTATTATTATCATTATTCCCATTATTATTTTTATTGCGGATCATTATTGCTTTACCGAGCACAGCTCTGTCGCCTTCGGTATGAGCAGTGTACTTTCTGATGATGTTGTTTCTAGTGTATTGATAATTCTTTCCGTAATATATGTGCCAGTCCATAGTAGAGCTATCCCTTGTATTCTGTATATATTTGTAAATACTGGGGTTTTGGCTGTGATTTTTATCGTTCCTAGAGCATCTTTTCTTTAGGTATTGTTATATTTTTATTTTCTACACTCGAGTTATTTCTATTTCTAGATCTTTATATCTGGAGAGTTTCTCTATTTTCTTGGAAGATATATTATCGCCTACAAGATAGAATGAAGCGTCTTACTTCTCTCATTTTTTCAACATGTTTCAGCATACATCCCTCCGAGGTAACTTGGCCTTTCATCCTTACGGGGTCGATAAAATAAAGTACCTGTAATGACCTGGATAATTACTGGCTTTGTGCGAAAAGTAGAAACAATTATTATTATTATTATTGTTATTGTTTTTCCTTTACCTTCAGTATTGTTTCTGATATATGGCGAGTGTCTTCCTGACACCTAGAGTAAATAAATCCACTGTATACATTCGTAAGCCAGTCAACACCCCACATTGAATATAATTTACAGCTTAGAGAGGGATATCATTCTTACAGAGATAGTGCTCTACTCACACACACACACACATCCACACAAGGGCGGATACCATTCTGAAAGCGATAGTGCCCTTCTCAATACGTGCACAGTACCAGGCAAAACAATTTTGTACACCTCTTGCAAAGAGGGTAAACCAGGAAACATTCGCAAATACTGTTCTGTTCCTTTCTTGATCATTCCCAGTGCTCCCACAAACACTGGTATCGAACGGCTTTGAGGTGCCACATTTTTTCGATTTCAATATGCTGATCTTTATATTTTTTTGCGGGTCGAACTCTTTTGCCGCGATATTGAGATCACATGGGATGCTCATATTAATCAGTAAACAGACCTTGCTATATTAGTCTTTTACAATGATATCTGGTCTATTAGCGTTCATGGTCCAGTCAGTATGTACACGAAAGTCCCAAATAATTGTTACATTTTCTGCTTCAGTTACAGCCTCAGGGTGATGATTTACCACTTGTCAGCAGCTTCGATTTTATAATGCCGACATATTACCCAGTGTAGATAATGACTAACTCTGTCATGTCTATATTTGTACTCTACTGTGGCTAAAACCTTACATCCAGAAACTAGGTGGTCCACTGTTTCAACCTCAACATTTCAGAATTGGCACTTTGGATTTACTCCATTTCTCATCACATTGACTGGTAATTCCCTGTCAGTAAGCTTTGATCTTGGGCAGCTAAGATGAAGCCTTCGCTTTCTGTTTTTAGCCCTGAGATACGTAGCCACTGATGGATGTGTCTTTGGTCAACATCCGCTTGCTTGCCACAGGCCACATATTTGCCATCCATAGGTTTCTGCTCCCCCTTTGATACTAATTGGTCTTGCTCTTTTGCTTTTGCCATCAATTTTATGTGCTTAACAGCATCAATTGCAACAGCTTTCTCAGTCTGTCCAATTTAGGGATAAAGCATGAGATCAGTAGTATATTTTTTGCTCTTCTTCAAGATAGAATGAAGCTTATTCTCTCATGTTTTTCAACTAGTTTCAGCATACAGTCGTTTGTTGTTTCAATGTATTTCGCCAGTCCAATATTGGTGGTCTTGTAGGTAAGTTCAAACTGGATCAGGTCACGGCCTTCTTGAGTTCTAGGAAGGTATAGACGATCCACATCTGCTTTCGGGTTGTACCACCTATTAAAAGACAGTAACCTACGGAGTTTCGTGTCGATTCATTTAATTTCACTAATATTCCAGTTCATAACACCAAAGCTATAAGTGAGAACTGGAATTGCCAAGGAATATATGGATAACACCTTGTTATGATCATTTAGTTCTGATTTCAGAACTGCGCGTACTCTCTTGTAACATTCCCTTCTTATCCTCTCTTTCATACTTGCATGCTGAACGCCAGAGCCGTCATTAATCCCTAAGTATTTATAAGTTTTCCTGCTCAAGTTCCTTTATGACTGTTTCAGCATGTAATTCAACTGAGTATGAGTTGATAAGCTTCCTCTTGTTGAAAGTGGCTTTGTCACACTTATCAAGTCCAAACTCCATCTGATGTCATTAACTGTTTTTTACTGTCCGCAAAAGGCCTTCCATATCGTTATTGTCTTTGTAATATGGCTTTAAAATAGGTGGCTTATTTTTTTGTCTATTTTGTAACCGTACTCTGTTTTATTAAGTTCGGATTTAAGAGGGATTAAAGCTATGCAAAAAAGTAAGGTTGAAGGTGATTCTCCTTGGAAAACACCTCAGTTGATACTTATATTCTTAGAACTTAGTACTCCATTGGAATGAAATAATTGGAAATTTGTGTTCCACAGTAACATATTGTGTTTCAGGAAGATTGAAATCACAGGTGCGATTTTAAAGATGTACAGTGATTTCAGAATCCATGAGTGTGGTATGATGTCAAAAGCTTTTTTTGTAGTCGATCCATGCAGAACTGAGATTTCTGTGTTTATTATGACAGTTCTTAAAGATCATACGATTAATCAAGAGTTGATCTTTACAACCATATAAACCTCGTTGGAAAGCTTGTTGTTCAATATGGAAAAGCTTGTTCTCCAAAAACACGTATGCTTTCTCCACGAGAATAGAGGTTAATGGCTTATAAGTGGTGGACAAGCAGTTTATGGGCAGATAGTTTTCTCCTATCCTTAGTTTTATTGTTCTTTGGGAGAAGGAAAGTATGCTACTTAATATCCAGTCAGGTGTAATTTTTGGATCTTTCATAATTCCGTTGAACAGCTTGATTAACATATTGTGAGTGCACGGGAGTGAGGAAAGCAAGACATTTGGCACCCTGCCACTACCAAGAGATTTCCACTTATGAGCTTTATTGAGTACTGCTCTTAAGTCTGCTACAGGGATGTCTTCCCATACCCGTTCTTGTAAATTTGCGTAGGATTTTTCCATGCGACCAATCCAATTAGCATTATGTGAGTTCTCATCTCTCCAAATTTTCTCCGTAAGTTTTAACTTCTATGGAGGGTCTTCAATAGTTATTCTTTTCTTCCCTATTCTCTATAAAATGAATTGGCATTGGATAAGAACAATTTACTTTGCCTGTAGAATTTATTTCGCTTCTCGAAACTACGAATTCGTTGGACTATTACTTGGACTTTTTGTTTCGGAATTTCTTTTGTTGATATTAGTAATTCTCTAGAGGAAAGTCCATATTTCTTCTTTTTAGCTTTCTTCCCTTCCTCTATCTGACACCATTTCCAGTGATTAGCTCATTCAGAAAATATATTTTCCCTTTTCATTCAATTCTACTCATCCAAACTGGTTTCCTTCTCTAGATAGACTTTCTTTGTTTTATGGTGGTAAACAACTTGTTTCAATTACTCTAGCAGATGCATAAATTATTTAATTTAACTCAGTAAGATCAGCTTCTAATTCTTCTATGATTTCTTTTGTTACAGAGTTACCAACCGGTGGATTGGCAGTATCGGTAGAGGGTCGGACGTCATGCTTTGAATCATAGAGTTACCTCTCTTCAGGATCTGAGTTCAAATGCCGCCGAGGTTAATTTTTGCCTTTCACACTTACGGGGTCGATAAAATAAAGTACCAGTAATGCACTGGGGTAATTGCTACCAAAAGTAGAAACAATTACTTCTATTTTTCTTTTGGATTGTATTTCGCAGTTTTTGAAGTGGTTCTCTATCATTTATACTAGTATGTCTTACAACTGCAAGCTCACTCAGCATTTTCTGTTTCAATTCCTTCCTAGACTCTCTGTGTTCAACATCAACATTTTGGTCTTCTAGTATTGTTTCTATGCCCCATTCCTGGCTATTTTTAGCATGTTGAATAGGACTTCTCATTTATGCAAACCTACTTGAGATTTGATTAGATGGTGACTGGTTACTATCTCCAGGAGATTCTTCAGTTCTTTCATGACATATATATATGTCATTCTCCACTGCATGTCTGATCGCAGTTATTTCAGTATCTGGGAGTCTATTATTTCTGAAGATATCCCTCTAACATTTGTTAACTTATTTTCATCTAGATAACGTCTGCTAGCTTCATTTCGACTTTCCAAATTTTGTAAGAGTTTGTTGTTTGTCTGTCTTGTGATGGATTACTTGATGCACAGTAATATGTGTATATTACTTCTTTATGCTCTTCTCGGGTCCATTTCATTCTTTTAAATTTTCCTTTTGGGGGTGGCTTGGGCGGGGGGAATGGTGGGTTCGAGTTGGGGCAATCCTGTTCAAGTTACCATCGGGGCAGAGTTTGTGCCAGAGGAAGACTTTTCTACCTCAGACTGGCACCTTTCTGAGGGACGCACTTCCTGATTAACCATAGGACGAGCGATTTGGTTTTCTGTATTCATTTTTATTTGTTCTTCCCGCAATACATACTTGCGTTTCGCATGGAATTGGAAGTCCAAGGAATGTTGTCCAGCTCTGTGGGTAGAGCATTGGTTGGCCATCAGAGAAATCATTATTAGAATTATAACAACTGTATAGTTATGGCCATTGAAGTTCTTGATTGGGGTGATGTTGTTATGGTTGCAGCTGTAAGTGGTGTAAGAGAATTTTCTCAACTGTTCCTGTGGTATGAGTGGTGTCGTCGGTGGTGGTAGTGGGGCGGATTGATGTTGGAGGTGGGTGGGTGGTGGTGGTGGTGGTGGTTGGGGGGGGGGGGGGGGTGCGAGTGGTAGTGGGGGCGGGGGTGGCAGTGTAGCTTATGGGAGTTGCTTCTGCAACGTTACGTTCTATTTCGTAAATTTTATACTTTTCGTGTTGCTGAGTGTGATGTGTAAATGGCATGAGAGTAGTTTTTCTATTGTTGTGGCTTTTGTGTGAGTTTCATACACATATATAAATATATATTCAAATATACATACATACGCACGCACACACACACACACACACACAGACACGCACACACATATATATATCTATATATATATATATATGTGAAAAATATGGGGAGAAGAATACTGCATGGTTGCACATGGAATACATGTTATAAAATGAGTCCCTCATCAGTGATTTGCCAACGATCATTGGTATTTCATCGCATTAAAAATCATATACCTCACGTTGGTGCGAGAATAACTAAAGTAAGTTATTAGGACAATTAAAACACGTAAAGCGAGTGAGACAAGTAAACAACACAGGGGAAAGCTAACCGAAGATAGAAAGAAACACAAGCAACATGGTTATTCTGTCAGTATAAGCTGTGTGAATACATGTGCGAGTAAGACACAGACCTTCCGCTAGTGAATCCGATGTTAGAAAGAAGGAAAATCGTTTTCGTAGCGAACGGGAGGAGGTAAGAAGGGGAAAAGGAAGTGGTTACACAACAGTTAGTTCAGCATACCGAGAACAATTGTTTCACCTTAGCGGATCCTCGGTAGGGTGAACTATCTGTTGTGTAACCACTTCTATCTAACTCGTCCCATGGACTGAGTGTTCTACCACTACGGATATTACCTTCCAGTATATATATATATATGGTTTTTTAACTATAGAGCGCTTGCCAGCATATTTCTGATGTTTGCGTTTCGTTTCGTTTTTTCTACCCGCGCCGAAATGCGATTCTCGCTGAATTTATATTTGTATTAATATCCCGAGTCTTACAATTAACCTGTTAATAATTTTATTGACAGGTTAATTGTATGAGTTTATTTTAAAAACTACCTGCTTGTGTGCTTATTCGATTCGATCTATTTATGCAATTTTTTGCATGGTACCCACATACTGAATTCAGTTGCCAAAATCTGGGGGTTTTCCCCTTGTGAATTCCACATGTGCTTTTACGCAGCTCTGTGTCATTCACAAATTCGGTATAGAGCAAAATACCTGTTGATAACGTGATATTCCTTGTTCGATCATCTATATATATAAAACTGATGTTGTCTGTGTGTCCTCATTTTTGCAAAGTCTATACAAATCCATATTTCTACTCCGATTGACTTCCAACTTGCATTTATATTTTCCTTGCGGTCTAAAGATAATAACTCCTTTTTTCAATTTTCTATTGTTAAAGGCGCCGGTTATCCATCTCCGTCGCGCACTGATAATATCTGTCTGTATGCCCAGCTGTCTGAATAACGTCATTGCTGACATATTATCTTCGCTACATTCACACACAGACACGCACACACACACAAACGCACGCGTACACGCACACGGACATATATATATACATATATACTTATATATACATACTTATATATATATACATATATACATATATACATATATACACACATACATATATATATATATATATATATATATATATATATATATATATATATATATATATATATATATATATACATATACAAACACATATTCAAATATACAGATATACACATGTACACATACATAAATATACACATAAAAATATATGTATATATACACACACTCATACATATATTTATATGTATATATATATATACATACATACATACATACATACATACACACATATATATATATATATATATATATATATATATATATATATATATATATATATATATATATACATATATATATATATATATGCAGACATACGCACACACACATATATATATATATATATATATATATATATATATATATATATATATATATATATATCTGTGTATATATATATATATATATATATATGCAAAAGTTTTATTTAAAATTGTTGGGTTACAACGAGTAAGTATTTTATAACTGATATAAAGCACTCAACTGGTTTTGGAGTATTTTACGGTATTAAACAAATGGAAACTACATTTATAAAACCATATTTATTTCATTATATATATTTCAGGGATATCATATTAAAAATATGGTATGCCCTCTTCAGACAAAATACAATATATAGACAGTTTTATAAATAAATTTGACATACCTTAGAATTTACAACTTCCATTTAAAAAGTCCCTTTAAAAAAACTTCCATTTAAAAAGTTGTTACGGTAGTCCGTAACAACTTTTTAAATGGAAGTTGTAAATTCTAAGGTATGTCAAATTTATTTATAAAACTGTCTATATATTGTATTTTGTCTGAAGAGGGCATACCATATTTTTAATATGATATCCCTGAAATATATATAATGAAATAAATATGGTTTTATAAATGTAGTTTCCATTTGTTTAATATCGTATATATATATATATATATATATATATATATATATATATATATATATATATATATATATATATACAGATACATTGTAGGTTGCTTTAACCCGTCTTTTATTATTCAAAAAACTTCTTGCCAATAAACATTAACCCTTTGTGCGTCATTCATCTAACTGTAGAGCAACAAATACCCCAAAACCGAGCGTTGACAAGAACGATGGCGAATAAATGATCGAGATAAGCATTTTCCTCCCGAGCTGTTAATTCACGAGGGATTCTCTGCTACACCTTTTCGCAATAATACCGAACAACGTACTGCTTCCTCCAAAAACCCTACAAATAATCTCTCTCTCTCTCTCTCTCTCTCTCTCTCTCTCTCTCTCTCTCTCTCTCTCTCTCTCTCTCTCTCTCTCTCTCTCTATCTATCTATCTATATATCTATCTATCACTCTCCCTCCCCCTATATATATATATTTATTTATGTTTGCTATAAGAACAGATTAAAGTTTAAGCAAAGTCGGAGTTTTCAACATTAACGGGATCTTCTGAAACTAAATAATTTAATCTGTGAACGCAGAAGTAAATATTTCAAGAAACGTTGCAACCGAAGGAAAACAGGAAGACGATATTTTGGTTCGTGAAGATGTTCCCTGGCAATAAACGGAAAAAAGCGAGGATAATACGTCGTTATGTGGACTGAGAAGAACAAGTTCATGCAAAGACAAGACCAAGTTTATAGTATAAATGGAGTCGTTAGATTAATATTATATGTAAAATAACCGAATGATTTCCAGTCCCGAAGTATAAGAATGATGTAAATAAATTAGAAAACGAAAATGACAGAGGTTATTAAAATAATAAAAGTAAATAGTGAAAATTTAGACCAGTACATACGTATGCGCCGACGGACATACACATACATATACATACGCACACACAGATACATACACGCACACAAACACACACACATACACACACATGTGTTTAAGCCATATGCATTTCTACAGTATTTTCACTAAACTTAAGACATAGGTTACTTATGTACTCCGGATGGTCATGGTAACTTTTATTTTTCCAGATATTGATTATAGGGCCTCCCGGCAGATAACACCCTTCAACCGCTTACTTGGAGTCGACTGCAGCACTGCAGTGCAATGCAACAAAACGTCATAACTTCTGTTGTTCGCAACCGATTTTCACAAAACTTGACACATGGGCTACGTTTGTTCTACAGATAAATGTGAATTGGCACATATTGAGTAGGGGACCGAACCCCTGGGGGCAGGAACCCCCTTTATGAAAAAGCCGATGATTTTGTAAAAGTATAATTTTCGAAGCAGCACTGAAGTATTGACATAAATGGCATACATAACTGCTATTTAATACCCGAGCAATGCCGGATACCTCTGCTAGTTATCCATAAAGCTTATAATTTTAAGCAGACAGTATTTTGATTTAGGTGTCATAGAAACCCTGCATTTTGATTTTAACATCAATTCCAATGGGTCCAGGACTGTGTTTTTTGATCATTTATTTTTTTCTTACCTGTTTAGCTTGATTTGCTTTTTGGCTTAGGTGGTTGATGCTTTCTTGACACACACACACACACACACACACACACACACACACACACACACACACACACACACACACACATACACACACACACACACACACACACATACACACACACACACACACACACACACACACACACACACACACACACACACACACACATACACACACACACACACACACACACACACACACACATATATATATATATATATTTATTAAAATAACAGATTAAAGTTTAAGCAAATAATCGCTGCTTTCACCCTTAACGGGATCTTATGAAACTAACAAAGTCAATCTGTAAACGCAGAATTGGATATTTCAAAAAACGTTGCAACCGGAGGAAGACAGGAAGACGATACTTTGGTTCGTGGTAACGTTCGCTGGCAAAGAACAGGAAAAAACGAATATAATACGTCATTAATAGGAGCGGTGAAAAACAATTACGCGCAAAGACAGAACCACGTTTATGGTATAAAAGAGATCGTAGACTAATGTTCTCTTAGATGGTTCATAGAGACGTTCTCTGGCATTGAACGAAAAACGAAGATAATACATCATATGTAGAGCGTGGAGAACAATAGCACGCAAAGACTAAACCACGTAAATGGTATAGCAGAAGTCGTAGACTAAAATTCTAACTAGGAGACCGAATGAATCTCCGCTACAGAGTTAAGAACAAAGTAAATAAATACAATACAGAAGTAATAGAAATAAATAAATACATACACGCAAACAAATACGTACATACACAAGCGTACGCAAAACCTTACCATAGGTATACAAAACCACGCACATGTAAATATGTGTGTGTGTATGCGTGTATACAAATAAATAAATAATTATATAAACGTATATAAATAAATAAATACGTATATATCAAGCGCACACACATACCTACATGTAAATACACGAATGTTCGGAGACGTAAGTCAACCAAAACATGAAGTACACATATACACACACCCTACATACGTACGAACCTGCATACTCACACAGACGCAAAACTCTCGTATACACATAACCAAACCATATGTACCAGAATATATTAAAAACAATTAAACGCCATAACATAAACAAACAAATATACGTACAAGAATGTATACGTACCTTCACAAAACATACGGACGTATATACCTACACACATTCAACACGGCAAGAAGGGAGTTTGGTAGCAGGTTGCAAGGTCATTGACTTTAGTCTAAAATTAGGTTGGGGTTTCACTTGTGTGAATGTAAATGTGGTGGTGGTAGGGAGTGGACGTAAATGTGGTGGTGGGAGAAGGGAGATGTAACTCTTTCAAAATTTGAAATTTAGCCATATTTGATTAAAATGCATTAGTGTGTAAATAAAATGTAATCAACGATTGCATTGGGAAAATATATAAAACATATTCATGCAACTTTCACATTTCTTCTGACACAGACTAGCGTGGCAACAATTTGTCGAATTTGGATGTTTGGGAATACAAAATTAAACAAGACTACCCCACGAAATAAAGAGTGTGTGCGGTCCGATCCACTTATATTTCTCTTCTTCAAATAAAATGTAAACAGCTATTGCAATGATAAAATATAAACAAATATTTTGCAACTTTCACAACTACTGACAAGTTATTTGCAGAAATAGATGGGGTAATAATTTGTCGAATTTAGATGTTTGAGAATACAAAACTAAAGAAAACTTACCCACTAAATTTGTTGTTGCCTTTGTTGTTGTTTTGGGATTTTTTAAAAATTTGTGGCGTCACTCATCTAACTGTCATTAACTGCCTTTGCTGTTGTGAACACCTGTACTATATTTGGTCTAATTGATTCTATATCCAGGTGTTTAACCAATACCGAAAATAGTCAGCATCGTTTGTTGTAGTTGTTGTTGGTGTGTTGTTGTTGTCGTTGCTGTTGTGGTTGTTATTATTATCATTATTATTATTATTACAATGGCGGTAGATTGGCAGTATCGGTAGAGGGTCGGACGCCATGCTTTGACGCATAGAGTTACGGCCCTTGCCATTCTGAGTTCAAATCCCGCCGGTGTTAAATTTGCCTTTCATTCTTGCGGGGTCGATAAAATAAAGTACCAGTAATGCACTGGTGAATTACTGGCCTTGTGCCAAAAGTAGAAACAATTATTATTGCAGTTGCATTTATCTTGCTTTATGTTCATACGAGTTATCACCAAGTCACAACCAGAGACCTCCAGAGAGAACAAGGTCCGCCATGTTCAAGAAAGAACATACATACAAACACATGCCTCTTTACGTGTTTAGACTTGTGATGTACATATATTGATAGTATCTCCCTTAGTATATGGGCAGTTCCCATTAGTACTACCGTTTGTATTTCTCTTATACGCAGGTTTCCATGGATTTGCGATAAGTAATCATTAGACCCCTTAGGTATAATTCCTAGAGCGCCTACAACCACTGGTATTGTTTTAGTTTTCCTCTTCCACATTTTTCCAATTTCTAACTCCAGATCATTATACTTGCTCAATTTTTCAAATGTTTTTATAGATACATTCTTGTCTATTGGAACGGACATATCAATTAGCAGGCATACCCTCTTTTCAAAGTCCTTCAGTATTATATCAGGTCTATTTGCATCTCTTTTTCGGTCTGTTTGGATGCTAAATTCCACAAGATTGAGATGTGATCCTTTTCAAGTATGGGAGGTAATTGATGCTCCCACCAATTCTTTTGATGGGGCAGGTCAAAATGCTTACACATTATCCAATGTATGATCAATGGTCGCTGGTTGTTTTTTACATACACGGCATAATGGGTTGCATCCATTTTTTATAATGTTGGCTTGATAATTTTTTTGTTGGCAGACACTGATCTTGTGCTGATATAATCAGTCCTTCAGTCTGCGATTTCAGTCCAGAGGATGCCAACTACTAATGGGTTAACATTATTATTATTATTATTATTATTATTGATCTTTGAGTCTCAGTTATTGGTGTTATTTAACTAGAAAGTTTGTTGAGATGAATATCAAGGACGTATCGGGGGGTTCTTGCTATTCCCAGAAAGCATGTCTTTTGAAGTGTTCCAAAAAGCGGGGCTGGATTAATCTTCTTTAACCATCCTAGTAAACTCTTTGAGATAGTACCTAGTGCGCCTATGACAATCGGGACGACCTTGATTTCATGGCAGTTCCAAATCTTTTTTAACTTTCACTTTAAATCCTATTATTAGTGGATTGGCAGTATCGGTAGAAGGTCGGACGCCATGCTTTGAACTATAGAGCTACCTCCCTGTATGATCGAACTTTAAATCCCGCCGAGATTAACTTTGCGTTTCATCCTTACGGAGTCGATAACATAAAGTACCAGTAATGCACCTGGGTAATTGTTGGCCTTGTGCCAAAAGTAGAAACACTTATTATCATTATTATTATTATTATTATCGGTCTCTTCGGAGGTTTTTTGCTCGCTCGCTCCCAGTAAGTCGCTTTATTTGCCTGTTAAAATGATTTATTGTTAAATATTTCTGGTTGTGTAAGGGATATACGCCCTTAGACTTTGCCCTGTGAAGGGGAAAGTAATATATGTGGGCCTTTTGGCCCAAATATTTGAGCCATTTTACTTTAAAAAAAAAAATTGTTTAAAAAAAGAAACAACAAAAAAACATGGCTGAGCCATGACAAGCAATACGTCCGGTGTCGTCTGATAACGGCGTCAAAGTTCAGAAGATGGTTACAAACATTGTTACAACAGACACCACCACAAATAACGTGAACAAAGACAACACTGAGAACACTAATTTCGAAAGAATTATCACACCAACTACAACAATAACAGTGTCAACCAAAAAAAAAAAAATGCAACAACGATATTAACACCACTAACAAGAACATAAACAACGACAGCACCTACAGCAACAATACAAATTGCACCGAAAACAACAACAACGGTGGCACCAATAACACAACCAACCACAACAGTGATAACAGCAACAACACCAACAACACCGTTTGTAGCAGTAGCAACAGTAACAACACCAACAACAAGACCAGTAGCGGCAGCATAATGGTGCCGCTGAAAAAGGGGCCACTTCTTTCGGAGGTGTGGCCGAAAATATAGAAACAGTGCTAGTCACGGAGGAGCAGATGGCAGTCGCAAGAGCCATGGTGTCGAGAAACGACAACAGAGTTTTCCTGAAACCTCCACCCGATTTCTTCAAAGATCAGCAACTACACACGGTGACTTACCGCACCGTAATCAACATGTCGCATCGGGTAGAGAGAACCACAGAGGAGAAGACCACCATACTGCAAATACAGAGAATGGGAAGAGAGAACTGGTCAGGAATAGACATGCAAATGCTAATACAGACTGACCAGGAGTGCATCGAGGCCGTCCCAGACCACATAGACATCGAGGAAGGGCTCGGATTCCCTATATGCGTGGAAGGAAGGCGCCCAAAGTGCAATCTCTGTGGGAAGAAGGGTCACCTCAGGGCCTTCTGCCTGCAGAAGAAATCCAAGAAGAGCCCCCCGACTCCTTCCGACACCTGATCCGCTGCTACCAAGAGCACGGCTGGCATCAAAGGCAGAATACCCTTCCATGGTGAGTAGGATGGCAACGTCCGTGGCACCCATACCAAGGCCACGGACAACTAAAGCAGCGGCATCAGTGGCGGCAACACCAACAGTCGCAGTAGCTACGCCGGAGGTAATATCACCGGAGCGGGCTCCACTACCAACACCAACATCAGTGGAGCTCATACCCCTCCCGAACGCCGTGGAGTCCGACATGGAGTGTGAGGCGAGAAACTGTTTGCCACAAAAATCACAAAGGAAAAAAAAACCTTAGCATCACCCTCCAAAAGTGAAGTCAGATAAATAGTGGTAAAGGCTGCAAGGAGACTTTTAGCATCACCATCAGCACCACAAGTATCACCACCAACAACAACCCCACCCCCACCAGCAATCACCAACAACACCAACATCGCAAACACATCAAAACACGCACACCCAACAGCAACAAGAAAACAGCAACAAAACCACTCCTCCCACCTGAAAATACACAGCCATAAACTTGGCAAATAAGGAACTCCTACAACACATAAAGTAGCACATAGACATCAGAGAAAAAAGTACTACTCCCCACCAAAACCAAGAACTCTCCCGATAAGCATAAGCATCATAGAAATCTCAATAGAACATTAGAAACTTTTAAAGCAAAAATTCCCCAACACAGTTGGAGTCTTTAGGAGTCGGTTACAAGAGAATATACACCGACATCCCTTTGGAAACACCTGTGTGGTGTCCCTTCACCACACAGTCAAGGTAAGTGATCCTTTCTCACTTACTCCGCTTCTTATCCAACATGGCCGTACTTAGAATAGGCAGTATAAATGTACGTGGCCTGTGGTCATCTTGGAAGCAGGGTCACCTGCTCAACGACCTCAGATCATTAAACATAGATGTGGTGGCTATCAGCGAGGCGAGAATCTCCGAAGCACGAGCCTTCGCACCGATCTTTAGCGGCTAAGATGTATGCGCATCTCCCAGCCGTCCAGGATCGGAGGGAGGGTTTGCCGGCTTTTTCGGAGAGTCTTAGATCTCGCCATACTGGCCATCTTCATAGGCCCAGAAGGTAAGTTCGTGGTGCTGGACATGACCGGCAGCGAAGGTAATGCTTTCAGGCTAGTAGCCGTCTACGCCCCGACAGGGGCCGGACGGCAAGATTTGTTCAGACGTCTAGAGAAGTTTCTTGGAACGACCCGCTCTTTAGTGTTAGTGGGCGACTGGAACGGTATCTTAGATGCACGCTGGGATTATGTGGGGCTAGTAGACATGGCAGGAGGGTGTAAAAGCCTCAACAACCTGCTGAGACGTTTTGAACTGTCTGACAGGTATAGACTGGATTTTCCGAATGTGCCAATATGGAAATAGACAAACCGCATCGAGTCATCCAGATCGTATTTAGATAGGGTATTCTGTTGGGTAACATATAAGGTTAGTGTAGGTTGTCCACAATTTAAAGTAGTCGACTACACGGTCCACACATTTTTTGATCTGTGAAGTTGACTTAGATAGACGCCATAGGCAAGGGCCCGGCTACTGGAAGCCGAACGCGTCGTTCCCGGCGTGCAAAGCTTACAGATACCGAATTAGTTAAGCGTTCGTTGACGGGTGCGATCGTCAACAACAGGTGGTGGTTTACCCTGAAAAGGGCTATTAGAGTAGAATCGATAAGGTTTAGTAAAGGAGTAGTGATAGAGGAAAATAGAGTAGAAGGAGAGTTAGTTAGAAAGCTAGAAAAGGCGTTTAGGACAGGCATCTCAACCGACGTGCTTGCGGCGAGATTGAAAATCGACCAATTCTACAACGCAAAACACGTAGGCTGCGTTGTCAGAGATAGAGCGCGTGCTCTGAAACACGAGAGGACAAAAGCCGTCCAATGGGCTCGGGTGGCAGAGGCGCGACGTGGTAAAAAAGCCACAATTCGGTTTTATCTGACCAAAACGGGCGGGTGTTGCTAAAACCGAGCAGATGTGTGAAGCTTTTCAGCGTATGGACTTCAGTGCATAACTCGACGGATTGCTTCAGCTCTCGACGACCGCAGCACAGTGTTACAAAAAGCCAATAACAGCCGGTGAAATACAGGAAGCGATGGCTAACTGCACGAGGGGTAAATCGGTAGGTTTGGATGCTCTGCCCTCCGAGCTTTATGCATGTATGCCAGACTTGTTCGGTGACCTCTTGCCAGACGTCTACTGCAACTGGCAGCATAACTGGAGCATTCCCAGTTTTGTGCGCCGGGGAGCGGTGGCGCTGCTGAGAAAAGACCTGAAAAAGGGGGATGTCATCGATAACTTCAGGCCCATAAACGCAGAGTTCAAGATTTTGGCTAAGGTGTTAGCAACGAGGTTGGCGCTTGTCGTGAAAAGTCTGGTGGAAGAGGCGCAGACATGCGCTATCCCGGACAGATCCATACACGACAACCTCCACCTCATGCGATACATCATAGAGAGGGTGGTTAAGAAACCTTGCACGGGTGGTGCTCTGATCAACTTGGATCAATCCAAAGCATTCGATAGGGTCGACCATTGGTACTTGACAGCGGTGCTGGAGGCAACCGATTTCGGGCCCGTTTTCAGGGGTTGGATCGCTGCGAGTACAGCGGCATCTGCTCAGATGTGAGGGGGAACGGTTACCTGTCGCGGCCGTTCAGCGTTATGTGCTCGGTCCGCCCGGGTTGTCCCCTCACGTCCCTCTTGTACGTATTGGCTCTCGAGCCGTTACTGCACAAACTAGGGGGCGATGAGGGGCGTCCCACGCGAACTAGGATGCGGGAAATCCGAGGCGGCTTACGCCAACGACGTCACAGTGGTGGTGTCGAGCACGAGACACGTCCAGAGGTTCGGCACCGGTCTCAATAAATACGAAGCGGTCACAAGAGCAAAGATAAACCAGGAAAAGTCGCGTGGCTTGTAGCTCGGCACCTGCAGAAGCAAGTCCATGCCGCCCGACAGCGTCGTGGGGTGTTGGACGGACGGAGCGGTTAAATTGCTCGGGGTCTGGTTCGGCCCGGGCCTCCAGATGGAGAAAAACTGGAGCGAGGTGACAAGTAGGTGGCTTCCCTAACCCAGAAATAGGCCGAGAGGAAGCTGTCCCTGAAAGGCCGGGTGGGGGTGGCGAATGCGTACATCGTATCCGTCATCTGCTACCGCCTCACTGTCGTCCCTTGCCCCGGTCCAATTCTCACCGAAATGGAGCGCCTCCTCTTCCGCTTTTTGTGGAAGGGACGCACTCTCATGGTCAGGCGATCCATCTGCTGTCAATACCCGTTGCGTGGAGGACTGGGCATGCCATGTCTGATGATGCGCAAATAAGCGCTGAGGCTGCGACATCTCTGGTGCTTCCTTGACGGTCAACAGGTGTGGTCGCCGTTCGCCAGGCACGTTTTCCCACAGGTCGTCTCCTTGACAGAGCTTCAGTCCTGGGTCAGGAAAAGACCTAGGTATAGCGCTTGGAAACTGGAATGTCTCCAGGCGCTCACTGACCTCTTCCAGCTTGGCACCAGTATTGGTGGAACATCCACCGCGGCGTTCTATAGAGGACTAGTGGAGGGGAAGAGCGACGACGTTCTCGGAGAGATCCTGGTAGTCGAAGACGATGAGCTGTTTGCTCTCATCCGAAGAACTTTCAACCCAGGGCCTATGGATAACTTCGAAAAATCCCTGGCCTAGCAGTGCTACCGGGGAGCGTTTCCGGTTCGAGATAACCTCTACAGGCACGGAAGTGCCGTCAGCCGAGCCTGTCCGAGATGCGGGCAGAGCGACGAAACCGTCGTGCACGCACTCGTTCATTGCCCGAGCATTGCTGACTTGTGGATCCATGTCGAACAGTTGCTGTCGCGTGTAGGACTGATCTGAGTCCATTTTGCAGATAGTCTCGCCGTCTTCTTTCGAGGAGGAAGCGCAGGCGGTTTTCATCTGCCTGGTGGCCATGGCGAAAGAGATCGTGTGGTGGACAAGGTTGAAAGGGTTAAAGACAGACATATTCCGCTTCGGCGAATCCCTAATTAACTATTTCATGTCTCACTTGAAGAGGAAAATCAGGGTGGAGAGGCAAGTGCTGCCTTCTAGCAATTTGTTGAAAGGTGGCTGAATGTAGCGAGAATGATCCTAGTAAACGCGACCGCTCTGAATATACGCCTGTAGTTTGAGAAATGGAAAAATCGAGAGAGGGCGCTTGCCCTGGTAGTCAGGATGGCCGTGGTCTTTTATCTGGTTTTCGCGCGAGTAACCGTCAGAGGTTTCCTCCTATTGGGGAATTTTTCATTGTTTCAATTTTCATTTTTATTGTTTATATATATATATGTCTCTATGTCTTTTTTTTCTTTTCTTATATAAATAATAAAAATCTTTATACGCACAAAACCCACATCGTACCGTCCTGTACCGTTCTGTACCATCCTGTGCGATCTGTATTGTTTTTCTTGTTGTGAGCCCTTCTGGCCAATAAAGAAATCATGAGTATTATTATACTTTTAGTCTCAGTCATTGATGCTATTTAACTGGAAAATTTGTTGAAATGAATATCAAGCCACTATCTGCAGATATTCAGGACGTATCGGAGGGTTCTAGCTATTCCCAGCAAGCATGCCTTTTGAAATGTTCCAAAAAGCGGGGCCGGACCAATTTTCTTTAACCATCCTTGGAAATTCTTTGAGATAGTACCTAGTGCGCCTATGACAATCGGGTAAACTTTGACCTCATGGCAGTTCCAAACCCTTTTTACCTGCCACATTAAGTCCTGGTATCGGTTAAATTTCTCCTTCTCCTTCTCTTGCATTCTCGTGTCGAATGGGCAGGCTACATACACAAACAAGCACGATATTTTTCCCTTATCCAAAACCACCAAGTCAGGTCTATTGTGTTCCAGGTTCTTCTTCTTCTTCTTCTTCTTCTTCTTCTTCTTCTTCTTCTTCTTCTTATTATTATTATTATTATTATTGAATGCCATGGTTGACGGAGGCTCGGCTCTGTAAGGTATAGTAATTTTTAACCGTTAAAACAATTGTAAATTGTTTAAAACTTGAACCAAATTGTTGATAAAGACACCCTCCTCCTCGTGAGAGGGGTCTTTCTGTCCGTTATTTGGCCCTTCGGGGTTAAATAGCCAGTTATTGGGGTTTTGTACCCAAAATTTCATTTTAAACAAAAAAACATGGCTACCAAAAAGAAATTTCATACGTCACTCCCACTCATTCCGTCTTCTTCTTCCTCAATCATCACTACAGGAGAGAGAAGATTGTCTCTCTCCCTCCCTTCTTTAAATGTGTCTCTCTCCCTCCCTTCTCTTTCGCAAGCGACGAAAGAAAAGAAAAGTCTCGTGCAAAGCGTGCAAGGTTTCTCCACGACGACGACGACAGCGACGAAACAGGTGTGCGGGAAATACGAAAACCCAGTTCATTCGTCTGACGTCAGGAATAATAGCAGTAGCAGCCGTAATAACAACAGCAACAGTGACAATGAAAACAACAGTAGCAGCCGCAACAGCATCACCAGCAGCATAAACAACAACAGCATTAGCAGCAGCAACACCAACAACAACCACAGCAACAGCGGCGGAGGCAGTAGTCGTAGTACCTGCAGCAACAACAAAAGTACCAGCAGCTCTGACGACAACAACAACAGCAGAGAAAAACCAATCTCATTTGCAGGTATTGCGAAAAACCTGGAAACAATCCTCATAACAAATGAGGAATTAGAGGAAGCGAAGAAGATGGTGACAAAGAACGGACACCGAGCAATCTGCAAGGCAGCGAAAAATTTTTTCGAAACCCAAGAGCACTGTACGGTCACGTACCGTACAGTAAGTACAAAATCCCGTAGGGTGGAAAGAGCCACAGAGGCCCAAATACAAAAAGCCTTGGGGTCTGTGTGGCAGAGGAAAACGCACATCACCCGAGGCAAAAAATACGCCACCGTAGACGTACTTTTTGCCACACCCCAGGAGGCAAAGGCCCAATCAGTAGTGACCCTAAGGAGCGAGGAAATGGTGTTGGTGCCCTCCTACTGCGGGCAAAAAATTGTGAGGGTCAAACTGACCCACGTCCCCCCCGGAATGACCCCTTCTTGGCTGGCCGCGTCTGTCCTCGTCGGAATCGAGGACAAAACAACTGTACTGCAAGTACAGAAAAAAGTAAGAGAAGATTGGGTCGGCTCCTCCATTGAGATGCTAATCCAAACCAACCAGGAGTGCATCGAAGCTATCCCGGATGTGATAGACTTCGATAACGGCACTCAACTGCCCATAAGTGTTGAGGGCAAACGCCCGAAATGCTTTCGCTGTGGATCGAAGACTCACCTCAGGGCCTTCTGCAACGAGAAGACCCTGAGAAAGGAGAAAACCCCCCTCCTCCCGAATCCGGTTCCACGGCTACCAGCAACAGGACAAGCGGCAACCAGGAACGATAGGTCCGTGGCACCCATACCCACTCCACGGAAATCAAAGACAGCAGCAGCAGTGGAAATATTAACAACAACAACAGCAATACCAAATGCAGCTGCAACAGAGACTCCAGTGCAAACATCACCAACAACAACAAGTGAAAGAGTGGAGCTGGTACCCCTCCCCGACCTTACAGAATCAGACATGGAGTGTGAGGTGGGAGAGGGATGGCAAAAGGTCTCAAGAAGGCACAAACGCAGAAGCAGCGCATCGTCGCCTTTGAAAAGGGAGGAAAGAAATGAGAAAAGGGTAAAGTCTACTGCAAAGAGACCCACAGCAGCAACACCACCAACACCATCACCACCCACACCAGCACCACCATCACCACCGGCGACAACCCCACCGCCAACAACACCTTCAACACCACCACCACAAGCACCAACATCGCAAACACAACAACAAAACACACACACCCAGCAACAACGACAAGAAAATAGCAGAACCACACCCCACCCCCAGAAAAACAAATGCACGGCAATAAACACACACAACAAGAAACTAATGACTTACATAATTGAACACACAGACATTTCACAACAGGACTACATAATACCAGCACCAATCAAAACGCCAACTAACATAAGACTGCTAAAAATAGCACAGAAACAATACACAAACATTAAAACGAAATTCCCCAACGCAGTTGGTGATTTCAGGGACCTAGGAGGAACCATTAATCGAAGAGTATATTCAGACATTCTCTTAGAAGAGCCGACGACCAGCCGAAGGGACGATTCAACGGTCCCTTCACCAGACGATCAAGTGAAAAGGGATGTAAAAACCATCCCTCCTCTACCAAAAATACGGTAAGTGGTCTTTCCCATCTTTTCCACTCTATTTTAAACATGACCTCACTCAGAATAGGCAGCATAAATGCGCGTGGCTTGGGGTCGTCATGGAAGCAGGGTCACCTGCTCAACGACCTCAGGTCACTAAACATAGATGTAGTGGCCATCAGCGAGACCAGAATCTCCGAAGCACGGGCCTTCGCACCGATCTTCGGCGGCTACGATGTGTACGCATCTCCCAGCCGTCCTGGATCCGGTGGAGGAGTTGCTGTACTTTTTCGGAGAGGTTTGGATCTCGCCATACGGGCCATCTTCCTGGACCCAGAGGGTAAGCTGGTGGTGCTGGACGTGACCAGCGGAGACGGGCAAGCTTTCAGGCTAGTGGCCGTCTATGCCCCGACAGGAGCAGGGCGGCCTGATTTCTTCCGGCGTCTGGAGACCTTTCTTGGAACGTCCCGCTCTTTAGTGTTAGTGGGCGACTGGAACGGGATCTTAGATGCACGCTGGGACTGTGTGGGATTAGCGGATAGGGGTGGAGGGTGCAAGAGCCTCACCAACCTGCTCAGGCGTTTTGAACTGTCTGACAGGTACCGATTGGATTTCCCGAATGTGCCAATGTGGACTTGGACAAACCGCATAGGGTCATCCAGATCATATCTAGATAGAGTATTTTGTAGGGAAATAGATAGGTCTAGCATAGGCTGTCCACAATTCAAGATAGTCAGCTACACGGACCACAAATTCGTGATCTGTGTGCTTGACTTAGATAGGCTTCATAGACGAGGACCCGGCTACTGGAAGCTAAACGCGTCCTTACCAGCGCGCAAGGCCTACAGAGACCGGATTAGCGAACTAGTTAAGCGGGCGTTGACGGGGGCCATCGTCAACAACAAGTGGTGGTTTGCTCTGAAAAGAGCGATTAGAATAGAATCGATTAGGTTTAGTAAGGCTTTAGCAATAGAGAAAAATAGAGCAGAGGGAGAACTAGTTAGAAAATTAGACGAGGCGCTTAGCAAAGGCATTGCGTCCGACGTGCTTGCGGCGAAATTGGCCCTTGACCAATTCTTCAATGCAAAGCACGAAGGCTGCGTTGTCAGAGCTAGGGTGCGTGCTCTCAGACACGAGGGGACGAAAGCCGTTCAATGGGCCCGAGTGGCGGAGGCGCGTCGTGGCAACAAAGCCACGATCCGGTCTTTGGTGGACCACGACGGGCGCATGCTACTCGATCCCGGGCAAATGTGTGAAGCTTTTCAGCGACACTTCGCTCAGCTGTTCGGGGGCAGCGGAGGGCCGGGTAGAGGGATGGACTTTAGTGTCTACCTCGACGGGCTGCCGCGGCTCTCGGCCACTGAGGCGAGGTGTTGCGAAAAGCCGATAACAGCCGCTGAAGTACGGGAGGCAATGACTGGCTGCACAAGGGGTAAATCGCCTGGTTTGGATGGTCTGCCCTATGAACTTTACGTACAGATGCCAGACTTGTTCGGAGGCCTCTTGGCGGACGTCTACTGCAACTGGCAACAGAACGGGAGAATTCCCAGTTCTGTGAGCCGAGGAGCGGTGGCACTGCTGAGAAAGGATCCGAACAAGGGGGATAACATAGACAATTTCCGGCCCATAACTCTGCTAAACACAGAGTTTAAGATTTTGGCCAAGGTGCTAGCAAAGAGGTTGGCGCTTGTCGTTGGTGGTCTGGTGGGAGAGGCGCAGACATGCGCCATTCCCGACAGATCCATCCACGACAACCTCCACCTCATGCGATACATCGTAGAGAGGGTAGCTAGGGAACCTGGCACGGGTGGGTCCTTGATCAATTTAGATCAGTCGAAAGCTTTCGATAGGGTCGACCATCGTTACCTAGCGGCAGTCCTGAGGGCGGCTGGCTTTGGGCCCGTCTTCAGAGGCTGGATCGCTGCCATGCACAGCGACATCTGCTCTGTGGTGAGAGTGAATGGTCACCTGTCGGAACCGTTCAACATCATGCGCTCGGTCCGCCAAGGATGTCCCCTCTCGTCCCTCTTGTACGTATTGACTCTCGAGCCATTACTGCACAAACTGGAGACGTTGAGGGGAGTCCCGCGCGAACTAGGATGCGGAAGATCCGTGTCAGCATATGCGGACGATGTCACCGTAGTGGTGTCGAACGCCAAACACATCGAGGCGATCGGCACTACACTAAGAGAATACGAAGCGGTGACAGGAGCAATGATCAACCAGGAAAAGTCAGTGGGCCTGCAGCTCGGCACCTGGAGAGGCAGGTCCATGCCGTCCAACAGCGTCGTCGGGCGCTGGACGGACGGACCGGTTAAATTGCTAGGGGTCTGGTTCGGTCCGGACCTCCAGACGGACAAAAACTGGGACGAGGTGACGAGCAGGGTGGCTTCTCTCACCCAGAAATGGGCGGAGAGGAAGCTATCCCTGAAAGGTCGAGCGGAGGTGGCTAACGCGTACATCGCGTCTGTCATCTGCTACCGCCTAACCGTCGTACCTTGTCCTAAGCCTCGCCTGACTGCGCTGGAGCGTTTGCTCTTTCGATTTTTGTGGAAGGGACGTGCTCCGATGGTCAGGCGGTCCATCTGTTGTCAACACCCGCTACGTGGAGGGCTGGGCATGCCGTGGCTGATGATGCGCAGGCACGCGCTCAGGCTACGACATCTCCACCTCTTCCTCGACGGTGATCAGGTGTGGTCGCCGTTTGCTAGACGCGTTTTTCCCCAGCTCGTTTCCTTGACGGAGCTGCAGTCCTGGGTCAAGCGAAGACCGAGAGGGAGCGCCTGGAGACTGGAATGTCTTCAGGCGCTCACAGCCCTCGACCAATCGGGCAATGTGATCGGTGGAAACTCCACCTCGGCGTTCTATAGAGGATTAGTGGAGGGGAAGAGCGACGACGTACTTGGGGAAACTCTAGGCGTCGACGAAAATCAACTAGCCAATCTCTTCGGAAGAACTTTCGGGCCAGGGCCTATGGACAACTTCCAGAAATCTCTGGCCTGGCAGTGCTACCGAGGAGCCTTGCCAGTTCGGGATAAACTCTACAGGCATGGAGGTGCCGTCAGCCGGGCATGTCCGAGATGCGCGCAGGGCGACGAAACCGTCCTGCACGCACTCGTCCAGTGTCCGAAAATTGCTGACTTGTGGGTTTATGTCGAACACCTGCTGTCGCGTTTAGGACGGATCCAGCTATCATCTGAGTCTATCGTGAGGATTGCCCCGCCCTCCTCCTTTAGCCGGGAAGGGCAGGCAGTTTTTATCTGTCTGGTGGCCATGGCGAAAGAGATAGTATGGTGGACACGTTTGAAAGGGCTGAAGACGAGCCCTTACCTCTTCGGTGATGCTCTGATTGACTTTTTCAAATTTCATTTGAAAAGGAAAATCAGAGTAGAGAAGGAAGTGCTCTCTTCCCAGCATTTTGTTGAAAGATGGGTGAGAGAAGCAAGAATGGCCCGAGTGAATGGGCCGACTCTGAGTATATATCTGTAAACTAAAGGTGGAAAACTGGGAGAGGGCACTTGCCTTGGTGGTCAGGGTCATTGTGGCTTTTTACTGGGCTTTCTCCACAAATGTCCCTCCGAAGTCTCCCCCCTATTGGGGAATTTTTTCATTGTTATTTTCATTGTTATTTTTGTTACATCCTCTGTTTTTGTTTTTTTACACGCAGAAATGCCCATTTGTACCGTCCTGCATTGTCCTGCACTGTCCTTAATGTCTACTTTATGTAAACCCTTGTGGTTAATAAAGAAATCATTATTATTATTATTATTATTATTATTATTATTATTATTATTATTGTTATTGTTATTCCTTGAATCTCAGTCATTGATGTTGGTTAACTGGAAAGTCCGTTGGATTGAATATCAAGCCACTACCTGCAGCCTCAGATATTCAGGACGTATCGGAGGGTTCTTGCTGTTCCAAGCAAGCATGCCTTTTGAAGCGTTCCAAAAAGCGTGAAGGGGCCGATTTTCTTTAACCATCCCTGGAAACCTTTGGAGATAGTCCCCAGTGCGCCTATGTCAATCGGGATCACTTTGACTTCATGGCAGTTCCAAATCCTTTTCACCTCCCACTTTAGGTCCTGGTATCGGTCAATTTTCTCCCTCTCCTTCTCTTGCACTCTCGTGTCGAACGGGCAGGCCACATCCACAATCAGGCACGATCTTTTTTCTTTGTCCACAACCACCAGGTCAGGTCTATTGTGTTCCAGTTTTTTGTCCGTCTGTATCCTAAAATCCCACAGCACCTTCACCTGACTGTTCTCCATCACCGCCTCTGGCCTATGCTCATACCATTTCTCAGAATGTGGTAGATTGTTTACTTTGCACAGGTGCCAGTGGATCACCCTGCCCATCACATCGTGTCTCCAGCCCTTATAGTGGGTCTGGGCTAGGTGTTTACACTCGGACACAATGTGAGCCACAGTCTCCTCTCTCTCTCCACAGATCCTGCACAGTGGGCTAGCCTCCTCCTTGTAGATATGGTGCTTCAACCACTTCGTTTTGAGGGCCTGCTCCTGCGCAGCCATTAGCATTCCTTCTGTAGCCTTTTTGAGGTCTCCTCTTCTCAACCAGTTCCATGTCTGTGGATCTCTAAATTCAGTTTTCTCAAAGAAGGTACTATGAAGGGATTTTCCCTTAAGGCTGCTCTTCCTCCTTGATGTTATTTCCTCCTTGGATATCCCCTGGCCTACTGTCCCCTCCTTCAGTACAGCTCTGAGCATTGGCTCCTTACTATAGGTCACATATTTGTATAGGTTGTTTTTCTCCATCTGAACACAGTCCTCTATGCTGATAAGACCTCTTCCACCCTCAGATCTCCTTAGGTAGAGTCTATCGACATCACTCCTCTTGTGGAACATGTTGTAGATAGTCAATAGCTTCCTAGTCTTCCTATCCATTTCTTTTTGTTCAGCAACATTCCATCTCAGAATTCCCGCACTGTACCTAATAATAGACACAGCTCGGGAATTTACTGCGCTTATGGCATTTCTGCTGTTCAGATGTGACTTCAATACGCTCCTTACTCTCCGAATGTATTCAGTTCTTAACAATTCCTTCATTTTTTTGTTCTTTATGCCATCAGCCTCCAGAACGCCCAAATACTTGTATCCTTCCTCAGAGTCAATTTCATTTATCATCTCACCTGTTGGTATCTGGATCCCGTTACTTCTGCTCAACCTACCCCTCTTCATCACAATGACTCCACATTTACCAATACCAAACTGCATACATATATCACTGCTGAAAATACGGACAGTGTCAACAAGCACATCCAACTCCTTCTCACTTTTCCCGAAGAGCTTAAGATCGTCCATGAAGAGGAGGTGATTGATGGTAAGCTCTCCTCTTCCCAACTTGTATCCTGCTCTCACTTTTCGCAGCATAATGGTCAAGGGCATCAGGGCAAGGACAAACAACAGAGGGGACAGGCTATCTCCCTGGAAGATACCTCTCTTGATCTTCACGCTTCCCAAGGATACTCCAGTTGATGTCAACTCTGTCTCCCAGGACACCATACTCCTGCCCAGCAACTGTCTGATGTTATCTGCCACCCTGAAGATCTCCAGGCTTTTGGTGATCCAGGAATGAGGCACCATGTCAAATGCCTTTCTGTAGTCTATCCATCCCATGGCAAGATCAGTGTGTCTCCTCCTGCAATTCCCCATTACCATCTTATCAATAAGCAACTGGTCCTTTGTACCACGTGACTTCTTTCGGCATCCTTTCTGTTCGTCCGGCAACAAGTTGTTTGTGTGGAGGTGATGGTAGATTTCCTCAAACACAATGCTCGTCAACAGTTTCCACATTACGGGCAGACATGTGATAGGTCTATAGTTGGTAACATCATTACCCTTGATTCGGTCTTTCATTATCAGAACTGTGGTACCTTTTGTACCTATTATTATTATTATTATTATTATTATTATTATTATTATTATTATTATTATTATTATTATTATTATTATTATCGTTATTATTCCTTGAATCTCAGTCATTGATGTTGGTTAACTGGAAAGTCCGTTGGAATGAATATCAAGCCACTACCTGCAGCCTCAGATATTCATGACGTATCGGAGGGTTCTTGCTGTTCCCAGCAAGCATGCTTTTGAAGCGTTCCAAAAAGCGTGAAGGGGCCGATTTTCTTTAACCATCCCTGGAAACTTTTGGAGATAGTCACCAGTGCGCCTATGACAATCGGGATCACTTTGACTTCATGGCAGTTCCAAATCGTTTTTACCTCCCACTTTAAGTCCTGGTATCGGTTAGTTTTCTCCCTCTCCTTCTCTTGCACTCTCGTGTCGAATGGGCAGGCCACAACCACAATCAGACACGATCTTTTTTCTTTGTCCACAACCACCAGGTCAGGTCTATTGTGTTCCAGTTTCTTGTCCGTCTGTATCCTAAAATCCCACAGCACCTTCACCTGATCGTCCTCCATCACCGCCTCCGGCCTATGCTCATACCATTTCTCAGAATGTGGTAAATTGTTTACTTTGCACAGGTGCCAGTGGATCACCCTGCCCATCACATCATGTCTCCAGCCCTTATAGTGGGTCTGGGCTAGGTGTTTACACTCGAATACAATGTTAGCCACAGTCTCCTCTCTCTCTCCACAGATCCTGCACAGTGGGCTAGCCTCCTCCTGGTAAATATGGTGTTTCAACCACTTCGTTTTGAGGGCCTGCTCCTGCGCAGCCATTAACATTCCTTCTGTAGCCTTTTTGAGGTCTCCTCTTCTCAACCAGTTCCATGTCTGTGGATCTCTAAATTCAGTTTTCTCATAGAACGTACTATGAAGGGATTTCCCCTGAAGGCTGCTCTTTCTCCATGATGTTATCTCCTCCTTGGACATCCCCTGGCCTATTGTCCCGTCCTTCAGTACAGTTCTGAGCATTGGCTCCTTACTATCAGTCACGTATTTGTATAGGTTGTTTTTCTCCATCTGAACACAGTCCTCTATGCTGATAAGACCTCTTCCACCCTCAGATCTCCTTAGGTAGAGTCTATCGACATCACTCCTCTTGTGGAACATGTTGTAGATAGTCAATAGCTTCCTAGTCTTCCTATCCATTTCTTTTTGTTCAGCAACATTCCATCTCAGAATTCCCGCACTGTACCTAATAATAGACACAGCTCGGGAATTTACTGCGCTTATGGCATTTCTGCTGTTCAGATGTGACTTCAATACGCTCCTTATTCTCCGAATGTATTCAGTTCTTAACAATTCCTTCATTTTTTTGTTCTTTATGCCATCAGCCTCCAGAACGCCCAAATACTTGTATCCTTCCTCAGAGTCAATTTCCTTTATCATCTCACCTGGTGGTATCTGGATTCCGTTACTGCTGCTCAACCTACCCCTCCTCATCACAATGACTCCACACTTACTAATACCAAACTGCATACATATATCACTGCTGAAAATACGGACAGTGTCAACAAGCACATCCAACTCCTTCTCACTCTTCCCGAAGAGCTTAAGATCGTCCATGAAGAGGAGGTGATTGATGGTAAGCTCTCCCTTTCCCAACTTGTATCCTGCTCTCACTTTTCGCAGCATAATGGTCAAGGGCATCAGGGCAAGGACAAACAACAGAGAGGACAGACTATCTCCCTGGAAGATACCTCTCTTGATCTTCACGCTTCCCAAGGATACTCCAGTTGATGTCAACTCTGTCTCCCCGGACCACATACTCCTGCCCAGCAACTGTCTGATGTTATCTGCCACCTCGAAGATCTCCAGGCTTTTGGTGATCCAAGAATGAGGCACCATGTCAAATGCCTTTCTGTAGTCTATCCATCCCATGGCAAGATCAGTGTGTCTCCTCCTGCAATTCCCCATTACCATCGTATCAATAAGTAACTGGTCCATTGTACCACGTGACTTCTTTCGGAATCCTTTCTGTTCGTCCGGTAACAAGTTGTTTGTGTAACATCATTACCCTTGATTCGGTCTTTCATTATCAGAACTGTGGTAACTTTTGTCAACCACTCTGGCACCTCACCTGACATCAAGCAGTCATTGAACATGGCTGTCAGTTTCGGGTGGAAGGATGTTAAATGTTTAATCCAATACCCCTGCACACCATCTGGGCCTGGTGATTTCCAGTTGGTTAGTTCTTTGGCCTGCCCCTTAAGAGTTTCAAATGTGATACTCAAATCAGTTCGTTGGTGTGCCTGCTCACCGATCTCCCTCTGTACTGTCTCAATCCACCCTCCCTGGTCATTATGTCTAACATCCTGCTCCCAAATTCCTCTCCAGAATGTTTTAGTTTGTTCCGCCTCAGGGATCAAGTCGTTGCCTCGTTCTTTCCCCCTCAAGCTGTCCAAACAGCATCTTCTGGTTGTTGTCGAACATGCGGTTCTGTTTATACTGACTGACTCTGTTCTCGTATCGCCTGATTTCTGTACTCTTTGCTACAATGCGTTGCTTCAGTTCCTCTATGATAATATTTAGCTTTTTCCTCCTAGTTTTGTACTTTATTTCCAGTCTATTTTTAGTGCCTATGTTTTTTAGTGTCCCATTCAGTAGTGACTCAAGCTTTCCAATGTCATTTCTCATTTCCCTGATTTGACCACTCAGTCGTTTCTTCCACCAAGGCTCTGCTCTTTCTTGTCTGTTGTTTCCTCTCGCTTTTATACCAAGTAGTTTCCTCACCGTATTTGCTGTTGCTTTGAGGATATTGTTGCACTGGTGAAGGCTCCTCGCCTCAAGGTATGGGATGACTTTGTTTACCTTAGCTGTTGTTTCTTTTAACTTTTTCCTGTCTACAAATCTTAGGTTCATAGGTCTCCCACTATCATTGTTCAATTCATCTACCACTAAACTTAGGATGTCAACCGAATCTTGTCCTAGCCCGTCAGCATTCATCTCCTCAGTGGCCGTATCTCTGTTCCAGGTATTATTTATCTCAGTATTCAGATCATTGTCTGCTTCGGGTGGTTCCTCCGTTCTCTCGACCTCTTCACCTTCATTTCCCACTGGCTCGTTTGCCTGGCATACTCCACCCTCCATCTCCAAGCTAATCTCTCTGCTCAGTTCCTCCAGTTCCAGCTCGCTTATCCACCCATTAGTTCTTATTACCCGAGCCTGCCCGGCCAATTTTTGTTCATCTAATTTAAATAGACCAATCTCGTTCCAGATGTTATGCATCCGTCTCCTATAGCCCCTCTCCTTGGGGTTACTTTTCAGGTAACATTGTATAACAGTTCTATTCAATTCTTTCGTCCAGTTGGTTCTGGCCCCTTTCCTTCTTCTTCTTCTTCCTCCGACACCAGCAGTATTTGGTTGACAGCCAGATTCCTGCTGCTGAGCCAGGGAGCACCTGTTGGGTGAGAGTCTGTCACATGACGTTCTAGTCTCCATTTTACCGTTATTCGACTTGTTTAGGTTCGATATTTAAACACTCTTATCGAGGATTGGCGAATGTATGGTTACATAGCCATCTGTGGATTCACCGTCTCCGGTGGTTGCGCGGCTCCACTTGGCTCTTGTGTGGAATTATCACCACGCTGTAGACGAACACAAATAAACAAACAAACACACAGCCAGAAAAAAACCCCAAAATGAAGAAGCATAAGTTTCATTGTAATGTAGTGTTCGAATGTCTGACTTAGTTTTTCCCTTCTATTCTCTGTCCGTCCGCTTGTTTCTCTCTTCATTCTTATTTTCTTTACGTTTTTTTTTTGTTTTTTTGTTTATGTTTTTCTCTGTTTGTTTTTCTCTTTTTTTGCTGTTGTTGCTGTGCTGCTTTGGTTTTGATGTTTGTTTTTTCTTTTTATATTTTGATGCCTTCCTCTTTTTTAGTAGGAATTCTATAACGTGGTGGCAGCAACTTGCAGGAAGCAATGGGAGAGAATAGCGGCGGTAGCGATACTGAGACAGTGGTGGTGGTGATGTCGATACCGAGGCAGTGGTGGTGGTGATGTGATCGTATTACTGTAGTGATCGTGTTGTAGCGGTGGTAGCAATGAAGGAGTAGTGGCGGCGGTGATGGGATAGTGGTAGTAATGATGGCAGTGGTGGTGGTGATGTGGTCGTATTACTGTAGTGATGGTGTTGTAGCGGTCGTAGCAATGAAGGACTGATGTCCGTTCGGTGAATCCATGGGGTTAGTCGCGTATATGTGTTGACCTAAATTCCCTTAATGTTGGGATTAAACATGTTGTTAAAACTTGGGACAATAATAATAGTATTTATTATTATCCTTATTATGTTGAGATTGGTTGTGGTGGTGGTGAAATTGCCGTTATCTGGCTGTTGTGTTTAGTGTACACAGAGAGGTGATGGGGTAGGTGGTGTATCTAGTTTCTGGTGTTGGTGAGATTGGTGTTATTTGGCTGTTCTATATAGTGTAGACAGAGGAAGGGGGATTTCTTCTTCCATTTATAGCCATTTTCTTTTTTGAATATACAATGTATAATACAAAGTTGAATATTTGAATATTTGAGCCTTATAACAATATATTTTGGGTCCGAATTTTTTTGGGGCTCAAGCCGGATGCTTTACGTAGCAATTGCACTAAGAGTTGTTATTTCACAAATGACTTAAATATGTTAAAAATTCAAAACTTACGGGAGCGATTTCATGACCTTCTACCACCTCGTGCGTCTTCTTCCCTTATAATAATAATAATAATAATAATAATAATAATAATAATTATTATTATTATTATTATTATTATTATTACAGTTGCATTTATCTTGCTTGATGTTCATACGAGTTATCACCATGTCACAACCAGTGACCTCAGGAGACAACAAGGTCCGCCATGTTCAAGAAAGAACATACAGACTCACACATGCATCTTTAGTGTTTAGACTTGTGATGTACTTATATTGACAGAATCTTCATTAGTATATGGGCAGTTCCCATGAGTACTATCTTTTGTATTTCTCCTATATGCGGGTTTCCTGGGATTTGCGATAAGTAATCATTAGACCCCTTAGGTATCATTCCCAGAGCGCCTACAACCACTGGTTTTGTTTTAGTACTCAATTTCCACATTTTTCCAATTTCTATCTCCAGGTCCTTATACTTGCACAATTTTTCAAATGTTTTTATAGATACATTCTTGTCTATTGGAACGGACATATCAATTAGCAGGCATACCCTCTTTTTATAGTCCTTCAATATTATATCAGGTCTATCTGCATCTATTTTTCGGTCTGTTTGGATGCTAAAGTTCCACAAGATTGAGATGTCATATTTTTCAAGTATGGCAGGTGGTTGATGCTCCCACCAATTCTTTTGATGGCGCAGGTCAAAATGCTTACATATTATCCAATGTATGTATTGTGCAGCTCTGTCATGCCTATTTAGGTATTCGGTTTGAGCTATAGACTGCACATTGAAATTATATGGTCAATGGTCTCTGGTTGTTTTTTGCATACACGGCATAATGGGCTGCATCCATTTTTATTACGTTGGCTTGGTAATTTTTTGTTGGCAGACACTGATCTTGTGCTGATATAATCAGTCCTTCAGTCTCCGATTTCAGTCCACAGGATGCCAACCATTGATGGGTTAAAGTGTTGTCAACATCAGGATTGTTAGCTCGTTCTGGGTATTTTCCATACAGAGGCTTTTCTTGCCATTTCTTAGCCAGTTTCTGTAGCAGTTCTTTCTTTGCAGTTACTTTTACGTGCTTTGCTTTTTCTGTGTTTTCCATTTCAGCAGTAAATGGGACTTCTGAAATGTGTATTCCATTACTGTATCTTTGTGCATCTTTTGTAATGGAATATGATCTTTTGATGCTTTCGTGTTTCAAAACGAGTTTGATCATCCAATCATGTGATTCCCTTAGATATGTAGATAATCCAATTGTTGCAGTTTTCAACGCAATGTCTAACTGGACTAACCCACGTCCTCCTTCTTTCCTAGGGAGATATATTCTATCTATATCTGACTTAGGGTGATGCATTCTGTGCATGGTTAAGAATTTTCGAATTTTTGTATCGAGCCTACGGATCTCTGTGCTTGACCAGTTGATGACATTGTAACTGTAGGTTACTACTGGTATGGCAAGCGTGTTTATGGCATCGATCCTATTCCTTGCATTCAATTCCGTTCTTAAGATTGCTCTTACTCTGCGGTAACATTCCTTCCTTATCCTTTCCCTCATTGTCGAGTGCTTAAATCCGTCTCCTTCACAAACACCTAGATATTTGTAAGTTTTTTCTTGATCAAGTTCTCTTATCACGTTCCCCCGATCAAGATTAATGTCCTAACTCTTCAGCAGCTTTCCTCTGGTGAACGTTGCTTTGGCGCATTTATCTAGTCCAAACTCCATTTTAATGTCATCACTGAACTGCTCCACAGTGGATAATAGCCCTTGCTATTATTATTATTATTATTTGCGACCTACGTAGTAAATCGTATCATCGTGAGCTCCGCAAAGGTTTGTTATAAACATTTTCCATAAATGATTGTTATAAATGCTTGTCATAAAAATTTTCCAAACAGATTGGGGCTTTGTGCCCAAAATTTAAAATTTTATTCTTAACAACAAATTTATTTGAAAAAAAATGGCTAATTCACCTCTGCACCAAGCAGCTGAAAGCCTTCCTCACAAATTAACACCTTACACCGACACCACCATTGTAAATGTTACTACGTTTGCCAACACTACAAAAAATATAAGCAGTAGCAATATTTTAAATTAGTCTCAGGCAGACATTCATTTCCCGCCATTCCCAATGACTGCAGGTGTTACCGCCTCCACCACCACCACCACCACCGCGACAACCACCACGCCCACCACCACCGCGACAACAGAAACAAAAGAAGAAAAAATAAATTAACTCGTGATGTCGAAATGAAATCAAGCAAAATGGACTCTTCCCCACCAAAGACGACTGACGTCGCCACCACCACAACTGAAACTAAAATTAATATTAACACAAATAACGATAGCAACAACAACAATGACATTATAAAAACTCAGTTTCGCCAGAGTAGCAAAACAGTTCGAAGCATTTACGGTAACTCAGGAGGATTTAGAAAATGCCAAACAAATGGTAAAGAAAGATGGGTACAGGGTCAGCCTCACCCCCCACCTAATAAAATGGAGCATCGGCGCCTATGCACCGTGTCGTATCGAACAATAAATGTAAAATCGCGCCGAGTGGAACGGGCATCCGAGTCCCAAATCCAAAAAGCTTTGGGACAAGTGTAGGCAAGACAAACCCTCATCAGACGTGGGCAAAAGTATGGAACCGTGGACGTGTTCTTTAAAACACCAGAGGAGGCTAGAGAACACTCCATGGCCCCATTAAGAAGTGACGACTTCACACTCATCCCAAGCTATTGTGGCCAGAGACTCGTAAAGATCAGGGTGACCCACGTTCCACCGGCCATCGAAATTCCCTGGCTAATAGCGGCCGTCCTCGCCGGCATCGAAGCCAACACAAAAATAATAGCAATAGCAAAAGAAAAGCAGGAGAACTGGTCCGGATCTGGGATGGAGCTCATGATCCAAGCGGACCAAAAAAGCATTGAGGAGATCCCAGAGGTAATAGACCTCACTGACGGCAGCCACCTCACGGTAATTGTCGAGGGCAGAAGACCTAGGTGTGTCGTTTGTGGTGAAGGAACCCACCTAAGGGCTTTCTGCCCTCAGGCTAAAAGGTTGAGGCCACCTCTCCTACCCACCCCAGTGACACAACCATCAACACCACCAGTAGCAGAGATGGCAGCAACAACTGTAGCAGCAACAACAGAAGCAACTATAACAGCAACAACCCCAGCAACAGTAGCAAAACCAACACCACCACCACCACCAGCAAAACCAACACCACCACCACCTAACGCTTCAGAACTAGCACCAGCGCCTACACCATCCACCACGCCACAACCAAAACTAACGCCTGTGGAGGATTTTCCACTCCCCGGCCTATCACAACTGGAGACAGATTGTGACGACGAGGAGTGGGAAACGATATCCGGAAAAAAAAAAGAAACCAAAAAAGAAAAAATTCTCTTCCTTCCCCCTCCAAAAACAAAATACAGAGGGAAACAAATAAACTAAGAAACAAAAAAGTTAGGACAGATATGCCACCATCCACACCAGCATCACCAACCCCATCAACCCAAACACCAACACCATCACCATCATTAACCCCAACACCACCATCACCTACACCACAAAAGTCACCAAAATGCGAAACAGAAACAAACCCACAACAAACGCAAACAAAACAAAACAACCAAAACGATACACACTACATAGCATTAAATTTGAACAACAAGCAATTATTACACTACATCCAACACAACACCAGCATCACAGAAAAAGACTACACAACAACCCCAAAATTCACACCACCTACACACATACAAATCACTCGCATCACACAGAAAACGTACATGACACTAAAACAAAAAAGAATTCCCCAAAGACATCGGAGACTTCCGACAAGCACTCTCCAGGAGGATTTATAAGGACATCCTTCCTGAGGAGGCCACAAGCAGTGAAAAGGATGGAAAAACAGGCCTTCCCCTACGAGAAGTAAGGTAAGTGGTCTTTCCCATCTTTTCCACTCCTTTTCAACATGACCTCACTCAGAATAGGCAGCATAAATGCGCGTGGCTTGGGGTCGTCATGGAAGCAGGGCCACCTGCTCAACGACCTCAGGTCACTAAGCATAGATGTAGTGTCCATCAGCGAGACCAGAATCTCCGAGGCACAGGCTTTCGCACCGATCATCGGCGGCTACGAGGTGTACGCATCTCCCAGCCGTCCGGGATCGGGGGGAGGAGTTGCTGTGCTTTTTCGGAGAGGTTTGGATCTTGCCATACGGGCCATCTTCCTGGACCCAGAAGGTAAGTTGGTGGTGCTGGACGTGACCAGCGGAGACGGGCAAGCTTTCAGGTTAGTGGCCGTCTATGCCACGATAGGAGCAGGGCGGCCTGATTTCTTCAGGCGTCTGGAGACCTTTCTTGGAACGTCCCGCTCTTTAGTGTTAGTGGGCGACTGGAACGGGATCTTAGATGCACGCTGGGATTGTGTGGGATTAGTGGATAGGGAAGGAGGGTGCAAGAGTCTCACCAACTTGCTCAGACGTTTTGAACTGTCTGACAGGTACCGAATGGATTTCTCGAATGTGCCAATGTGGACTTGGACAAATCGCGTAGGGTCATCCAGATCATATCTAGATAGAGTATTTTGTAGAGAAATAGATAGGTCTAGCATAGGCTGTCCACAATTCAAGATAGTCAGCTACACGGACCACACATTCGTGATCTGTGTGCTTGACTTAGATAGGCTTCATAGACGAGGACCCGGCTACTGGAATCTAAACGCGTCCTTACCAGCGCGCAAGGCCTACAGAGACCGGATTATCGAACTAGTTAAGAGGGCGTTGACGGGGGCCATCGTCAACAACAAGTGGTGGTTTGCTCTGAAAAGAGCAATTAGAATAGAGTCCATTAGGTTTAGTAAGACTTTAGCAATAGAGAAAAATAGAGCAGAGGGAGAATTAGTTAGAAAATTAGATGAGGCGCTTAGCAAAGGCATCGCGACCGACGTACTTGCGGCGAAATTGGCCCTTGACCAATTCTTCAATACAAAGCACGAAGGCTGCATTGTCAGAGCTAGGGTGCGTGCTCCCGGACACGAGGGGACGAAAGCCGTTCAATGGGCCCGAGTGGCGAAGGCGCGTCTTTGGTGGACCACGACGGGCGCATGCTACTCGATCCCGGGCAAATGTGTGAAGCTTTTCAGCGACACTTCGCTCAACTGTTCGGGGGCAGTGGCGGGCCGGATCGAGGGATGGACTTTAGTGTCTACCTTGACGGACTGCCGCCGCTTTCGGCCACTGAGGCGGAGTGTTGCGAAAAGCCGATAACAACCGCTGATATACGGGATGCAATGACAAGTTGCACAAGGGGTAAATCGCCTGGTTTGCATGGTCTGCCCTATGAACTTTACGTACAAATGCCAAACTTGTTCGGAGGCCTCTTGGCGGACGTCTACTGCAACTGGCAACAGAACGGGAGAATTCCCAGCTCTGTGAGCCGAGGAGCGGTGGCGCTGCTGAGAAAGGATCCGAACAAGGGGGATAACATAGATAATTTTAGGCCCATAACTCTGCTAAACACAGAGTTCAAGATTTTGTCCAAGGTGCTAGCAAAGAGGTTGGCGCTTGTCGTTGGTGGTCTGGTGGGAGAGGCACAGGCATGTGCCATTCCCGACAGATCCATCCACGACAACCTCCACCTCATGCGATACATCGTAGAGAGGGTAGCTAGGGAACCTGGCACGGGTTGGTCTTTGATCAATTTAGCTCAGTCGAAAGCCTTCGATAGGGTCGACCATCGTTACCTAGCGGCAGTCCTGAGGGCGGCTCGCTTTGGGCCCGTCTTCAGAGGCTGGATCGCTGCCATGCACAGCAACATCTGCTCTGTAGTGAGAGTGAACGGTCACCTTTCGGAACCGTTCAACATCATGCGCTCGGTCCGCCAAGGATGTCCCCTCTCGTCCCTATTGTACGTATTGACTCTCGAGCCATTACTGCACAAACTGGAGACAATGAGGGGGATCCCGCGCGAACTAGGATGCGGAAGATCCGTGTCAGCATATGCCGACGATGTCACCGTAGTGGTGTCGAACGCCAAACACATCGAGGCGATCGGCACTACACTAAGAGAATACGAAGCGGTGACAGGAGCAATGATCAACCAGGAAAAGTCAGTGGGCCTGCATCTCGGCTCCTGGAGAGGCAGGTCCATGCCGTCCAACAGCGTCGTCGTGCGCTGGACGGACGGACCGATAAACTTGCTAAGGGTCTGGTTCGGTCCAGACCTCCAGACGGACAAAAACTGGGACGAGGTGACGAGCAGGGTGGCTTCTCTCACCCAGAAATGGGCGGAGAGGAAGCTATCCCTGAAAGGTCGAGCGGAGGTGGCTAACGCGTACATCGCGTCCGTCATCTACTACCGCCTGACCATCGTACCTTGTCCTAAGCCCCGCCTGACTGTGCTGGAGCGTTTGCTCTTTCGCTTCTTGTGGAAGGGACGCGCTCCGATGGTCAGGCGGTCCATCTGCTGTCAACACCCGCTACTTGGAGGGCTGGGCATGCCGTGGCCGATGATGCGCAGACACGCGCTCAGGCTACGACATTCCACCTCTTCCTCGACGGTGATCAGGTGTGGTCGCCGTTTGCTAGACACGTTTTTCCCCAGCTCGTCTCCTTGATGGAGCTGCAGTCCTGGGTCAAGCGAAGACCGAGAGGGAGCTCTTGGAGACTGGAATGTCTTCAGGCGCTCACAGCCCTCGACCAATCGGGCAATGTGATCGGTGGAAACTCCACCTTGGCGTCCTATAGGGGATTAGTGGAGGGGAAGAGCGACGACGTACTTGGAGAAACTCTAGACGTCGACGAAAATCAACTAGCCAATCTCTTCGGAAGGACTTTCGGGCCGGGGCCTATGGACAACTTCCAGAAATCCCTGGCCTGGCAGTGCTACCGGGGTGCTTTGCCAGTTCGGGATAAACTTTACAGGCATGGAGGTGCCGTCAGCCGGGCATGTCCGAGATGCGCACAGGGCGACGAAACCGTCCTGCACGCACTCGTCCAGTGTCTGAGCATTGCTGACTTGTGGGTTTATGTCGAACACCTTCTGTCACGTGTAGGACGGATCCAGCTATCAGCTGAGTCCATCGTGAGGATTGCCCCGCCATCTTCCTTTAGCCGGGAAGGGCAGGCAGTTTTTATCTGTCTGGTGGCCATGGCGAAAGAGATAGTATGGTGGACACGTTTGAAAGGGCTGAAGACGAGCACTTACCCCTTCGGTGATGCCCTGATTAACTTTTTCAAATTTCATCTGAAAAGGAAAATCAGGGTAGAGAGGGAAGTGCTCTCTTCCCAGCATTTTGTTGAAAGATGGGTGAGAGAAGCAAGTATGGCCCGAATGAATGGGCCTTCTCTGAGTATGTGTCCGTAAATTAAAGGTGGAAAACTGGGAGAGGGCACTTGCCTGGTGGTCAGGGCCACAGTGGTCTTTTAATGGGCTTTCTCCACAAATGTCCCTCGGAAGTCTTCCCCGTATTGGGGAATTTTTCTTTGTTATTTTATTTCATCCTCTGTTTTTTTTACACGCAGAAATTCCCATTTGTACCGTCCTGTATTGTCCTGTACTGTCCTTAATGTCTACTTTATGTAAACCCTTATGGTTAATAAAGAAAACATTATTATTATTATTATTATTATTATTATTATTATTAATATTGTTGTTATTCCTTGAATCTCAGTCATTGATGTTGGTTAACTGGAAAGTCCGTTGGATTGAATATCAAGCCACTACCTGCAGCCTCAGATATTCAGGACGTATCGGAGGGTTCTTGCTGTTCCAAGCAAGCATGCCTTTTGAAGCGTTCCAAAAAGCGTGAAGGGGCCGATTTTCTTTAACCATCCCTGGAAACCTTTGGAGATAGTCCCCAGTGCTCCTATGACAATCGGGATCACTTTGACTTCATGGCAGTTCCAAATCCTTTTCACCTCCCACTTTAGGTCCTGGTATCGGTTAATTTTCTCCCTCTCCTTCTCTTGCACTCTCGTGTCGAACGGGCAGGCCACATCCACAATCAGGCACGATCTTTTTTCTTTGTTCACAACCACCAGGTCAGGTCTATTGTGTTCCAGTTTTTTGTCCGTCTGTATCCTAAAATCCCACAGCACCTTCACCTGACTGTTCTCCATCACCGCCTCTGGCCTATGCTCATACCATTTCTCAGAATGTGGTAGATTGTTTACTTTGCACAGGTGCCAGTGGATCACCCTGCCCATCACATCGTGTCTCCAGCCCTTATAGTGGGTCTGGGCTAGGTGTTTACACTCGGACACAATGTGAGCCACAGTCTCCTCTCTCTCTCCACAGATCCTGCACAGTGGGCTAGCCTCCTCCTTGTAGATATGGTGCTTCAACCACTTCGTTTTGAGGGCCTGCTCCTGCGCAGCCATTAGCATTCCTTCTGTAGCCTTTTTGAGGTCTCCTCTTCTCAACCAGTTCCATGTCTGTGGATCTCTAAATTCAGTTTTCTCAAAGAAGGTACTATGAAGGGATTTTCCCTTAAGGCTGCTCTTCCTCCTTGATGTTATTTCCTCCTTGGATATCCCCTGGCCTACTGTCCCCTCCTTCAGTACAGCTCTGAGCATTGGCTCCTTACTATAGGTCACGTATTTGTATAGGTTGTTTTTCTCCATCTGAACACAGTCCTCTATGCTGATAAGACCTCTTCCACCCTCAGATCTCCTTAGGTAGAGTCTATCGACATCACTCCTCTTGTGGAACATGTTGTAGATAGTCAATAGCTTCCTAGTCTTCCTATCCGTTTCTTTTTGTTCAGCAACATTCCATCTCAGAATTCCCGCACTGTACCTAATAATAGACACAGCTCGGGAATTTACTGCGCTTATGGCATTTCTGCTGTTCAGATGTGACTTCAATACGCTCCTTACTCTCCGAATGTATTCAGTTCTTAACAATTCCTTCATTTTTTTGTTCTTTATGCCATCAGCCTCCAGAACGCCCAAATACTTGTATCCTTCCTCAGAGTCAATTTCATTTATCATCTCACCTGTTGGTATCTGGATCCCGTTACTTCTGCTCAACCTACCCCTCTTCATCACAATGACTCCACATTTACCAATACCAAACTGCATACATATATCACTGCTGAAAATACGGACAGTGTCAACAAGCACATCCAACTCCTTCTCACTTTTCCCGAAGAGCTTAAGATCGTCCATGAAGAGGAGGTGATTGATGGTAAGCTCTCCTCTTCCCAACTTGTATCCTGCTCTCACTTTTCGCAGCATAATGGTCTAGGGCATCAGGGCAAGGACAAACAACAGAGGGGACAGGCTATCTCCCTGGAAGATACCTCTCTTGATCTTCACGCTTCCCAAGGATACTCCAGTTGATGTCAACTCTGTCTCCCAGGACACCATACTCCTGCCCAGAAACTGTCTGATGTTATCTGCCACCCTGAAGATCTCCAGGCTTTTGGTGATCCAGGAATGAGGCACCATGTCAAATGCCTTTCTGTAGTCTATCCATCCCATGGCAAGATCAGTGTGTCTCCTCCTGCAATTCCCCATTACCATCTTATCAATAAGCAACTGGTCCTTTGTACCACGTGACTTCTTTCGGCATCCTTTCTGTTCGTCCGGTAACAAGTTGTTTGTGTGGAGGTGATGGTAGATTTCCTCAGACACAATGCTCGTCAACAGTTTCCACATTACGGGCAGACATGTGATAGGTCTATAGTTGGTAACATCATTACCCTTGATTCGGTCTTTCATTATCAGAACTGTGGTACCTTTTGTCAACCACTCTGGCACCTCACCCGACACCAAGCAGTCATTGAACATGGCCGTCAGCTTCGGGTGGAGGGATGTTAAATGTTTAATCCAATACCCCTGCACACCATCTGGGCCTGGTGATTTCCAGTTGGTTAGTTTTTTGGCTTGCCCCTTAAGAGTTTCAACTGTGATACTCAAATCAGTCTGTTGTTGTGCCTGCTCACCGATCTCCCTCTGTACTGTCTCAATCCACCCTGCCTGGGCATTGTGTCTAACATCCTGCTCCCATATTCCTCTCCAGAATGTTTTAGCTTGTTCCGCCCCAGGGATCAAGTCGTTGCCTCTTTCTTTCCCCTCAAGCTGTCCAAACAGCATCTTCTGGTTGTTGTCGAACATGCGGTTCTGTTTATACTGACTGACTCTGTTCTCGTATCGCCTGATTTTGGCACTCTTTGCTACAATGCGTTGCTTCAATTCCTCTATGATAATATTTAGCTTTTTACTCCTAGTTTTGTATTTTATTTCCAGTCTATTTTTAGTGCCTATGTTTTTTAGTGTCCCATTCAGTAGTGACTCAAGCTTTCCTATGTCATTTCTCATTTCCCCGATTTGCCCACTCAGTCGCTTCTTCCACCACGGCTCTGCTCTTTCTTCTCTGTTGTTTCCTCTCGCTTTTATACCAAATAGTTTCCTCACCCTATTTGCTGTTGCTTTGAGGATATTGTTGCACTGGTGAAGACTCCTCGCCTCAAGGTATGGGATGACTTTGTTTACCTTAGCTGTTGTTTCTTTTAACTTTTTCCTGTCTACAAATCTTAGGTTCATAGGTCTCTCACTATCATTGTTCAACTCATCTACCACTAAATTTAGGATGTCAACCGAATCTTGTCCTAGCCCGTCAGCATTCATCTCCTCAGTGGCCGTATCTCTGTCCCAGGTATTATTTATCTCAGTATTCAGATCATTGTCTGCTTCGGGTGGTTCCTCCGTTCTCAGGACCTCCTCACCTTCATTTCCCGCCGGCTCGCTTGTCTGGCATACTACACCCGCCATCTCCAAGCCATTCTCTCTGCTCAGTTCCTCCAGTTCCAGCTCGCTTATCCACCCATTAGTTCTTATTACCCGAGCCTACCCGGCCAATTTTTGTTCATCTAATTTAAATAAACCAATCTCGTTCCAGATGTTATGCATCCGTCTCCTGTAGCCCCTCTCCTTGGGGTTACTTTTCAGGTAGCATTGCATAACAGTTCTATTCAATTCTTTCGTCCAGTTGGTTCTGGCCCCTTTCCTTCTTCTTCTTCCTCCAACATCAGCAGTATTTGGTTGACAGTCAGGTTCCTGCTGCTGAGCCAGGGGGCACCTGTTGGGTGAGAGTCTGTCACATGACGTTCTAGTCTCCATTTCACCGTTATTCGAACTGTTTATGTTCGATATTTAAACACTCTTATCGAGGATTGGCGAATGTATGTTTACATAGCCATCTGTGGATCCGCCATCCCACTTGGCCCTTGTGTGGCATTATCACCACGCTGTATACGAACACACATAAACAAACAAACACACGGGCAGAAAGGGCCCCAAAAATGAATAAGCATAAGTTTCATTGTAATGTAGTATTCGAATGTCTGACTTAGTTTTTGTTTTTTAAGTTTTACTTTTCCCCCCCTCTTCTCTGTCCGTCCGCCTGCTTCTCTCTTCATTCTTATTTTCTTTACGTTTTTGGGGTTTCTTTTTTTGTTTTTGTTTTTCTCTGTTTGTTTTTCTCGTTTTTTGCTGTTGTTGCTGTGCTGCTTTGGTTTTGTTGTTTGTTTTTTCTTTTTTCTTTTGGGTCTATCTATATATTTTGATGCCTTCCTCTTTGTTAGTAGTAGGAATTCTATAATGTGGAAGTGGCAGCCAACAGGGAGAAGTGGGAGACTGGCGGCGTTGGCGATACTGAGACAGTGGTGGTGGTGATGTCGATACCGAGGCAGTGGTGGCGGTGATGCGACCGTATTACTGTAGTGATGGTGCTGTAGCGGTGGCAGCAGCAGTGAAGGAGTCAAGGGGTGGTGGCGGCGGTGATGGGATAGTGGTGGTAATGATGGCCGTAGTGAGCGGTGGCGGTGAAGGTGAAAATGCTGTTGTGTTTAGTGTACACAGATGATGGGGTGGGTGGTGTATCTAGTTTCTGGTGTTGGTGAGTTTAGCTGTCCTATATAGTGTAGCCAGAGGAGAGGAGGGGGGGGGGGGGTTCTTCTTCTTCCATTTATAGCCATTTTTTTTTTTTTTGATATACAGTGTACAATACAAAGTTGAATATTTGAATATTTGTGCCTTATAACAATATATTTTGGGTCCGAATTTTTTGGGGTTCAAGCCGGGTGCTTTACGTAGCATTTGTACTAAGAGTTGTTATTTCACAAATGATTTAAATATGTTAAAAATTCAAAACTTACGGGAACGATTTCATGACCTCCGTCACCTCGTGCGTCTTCTTCCCTATTATTATTATTATTATTATTATTATTATTATTATTATTATTATTATTATTTTTATTGTTATGTCTTTATTGGCCACAAGGGCTGACATCAAGAAAAACATTACAGTCGGCACAGGACGGTACAGGACGGTACGATGTAGGTTTTGTGCGTGTAAAATCTTTATTATTCATATAAGAAACGAAAAAAAAAAAGATATAGAAACATATATATATATAAACAATAAAAACGAACATTCAAACAATGAAAGATTCCACAATAGAGGGGAAACCTCCGAGGGTTACTCGTGGCGAAAACCACACATAACACCACAGACACCCTGGCCACCAGGGCAAGCGCCCTATCTCAATATTTCCATTCCTCAAACTACAAGCGTATATTCAGAGCGGTCTCGTTCACTCGGACCCTTCTCGCTACATTCACCCACCTTTCAACAAACTTGCTACAAAACAGCACTTGCCTCTCCAACCTGATTTCCTCTTCAAGTGAAACTTGAAAAAGTTAATCAGGCATTCGCCGAAGAGGAAAATGTCTGTCTTTAACCCTTTCAACCTTGTCCACCACATGATCTCTTTCGCCATGGCCACCAGGTAGCTGAAAATATATAATACGAAGCATTTTTAGATGTAAAAATAGATCGATAAGTTTCATAAAGCCGGTACAATGATTTAGACATACTGGGTAAAACGTTTTATTATTTGTCACATTATTTGAACTTTATATATTTCTACCACATTGTAGCCACTTTTTGAAACTTTTAGTTCTTCTACTACACACACACACACACACACACACACACACACACCCGCACCCCCCCCCACACACACGCATATATATATATATATATATATATATATATATATGTGTGTGTGTGTGTGTGTGTGTGTTTAATTCGATTATCAATATATTTATACCAATGTGAGTCAATATTGTTATCTTGCTAAGATCGAGTATATTTTGCTTTCTATTTATTTCGAACTCTTTTGATTTGATTACATATAGAAATGCATCTCATACCGAGGAAATAGGTTACATGCATGCTGCATATGTATAAAGAAGAAGGGGATATTAAAATATACCTTCAATATGCAAACAGCGTAATAAACGAAAACATTGATGAATGTCTAACATCCATTTGATAGATGAGGTTTGTGATGAATGGTATGATGTTACTTGAATCCCAACTTTTTATCTTTCAGATTTCTATTTTCTACTTATATAATTCATGAATGTTGTGGGTCAAAATATATCTACCTGTCTGTTTTTATCAATTAATTATTTTGTGGATATATGCATATTTATATTTTACATATCATAGCTGATACGTCACTGTGGATTTCTTCATCTTCGTTTAGCTATGCATATAATCTTAATTACTCTCAGATCTAACACAAATAATGTTATTTTCACTTACTTTACCTGCCTGTTTTATTTTGGGTAACATTTCACACCCTTTCTAACGTTCTTCTGCAATAAATTATATTTTCTTAAGCATTGAGTACATTTCCCTCGCTGCTTATCCCTCTATTTAGTCGACGTAATCTTCTTAAAATAATTTTTAATTTGGTTGAAACATATTTGGTAAATTGGACTTTCGTAATACTATAAGTAGATGTTGTCAATTTGTTTTGAAAATTAATTAGTTTGATTCTTACACAGTTCTTGTAAAGTCGTACAGAAATCCTCAACAAAGTGCTGTTATTGTTGTAGATGTTTTTTGACAAAGTCTTTACTGTAATAGTGGATAGACGTTTAAAGATATGCAATGATTCGTATTTCCTTTCACTAATCACAATTTTTGTTCAACATTCTGAATGAATGATAAACAGACATATTATAGAAGCTTAGATAATTGTTATGTAGTGTATTAACTAAATTTTGTTTATTCTAAATGCCATATACACTCCTTAACATATAGTTAGCTAGTTCATTATTTAATTGAGAAAAAAAACCCAGCATTTTGGTGAATTTGATTCTTCAGTAAACGAAATCAGATATTTGAAAATATTAAGGAATTAAAAATTCCCATCTAGAAAAGGAAAGGAAAACTTATACAAACCCTTTACTATTAATCAATTCTGTGACGTAATTCGTCGCAGTAACAGTAGAATAGAGATATAGTATAAAACGTAGTGAAATATTATATACCTCTTTCAATATACATAATAGTGACAATGCTACGAAATGTGGAATATAAATCACAAGCTGATTCATGTCCGATGAACAGATTCATCTGGGCATCAGTACATTGGTTGTCATATAAAACAATTCACATCTATTACAAATATTTTTCTCCGTGTATATGAGAAAGCAATTCTTCATGATTTAACTTTCCTAAACTTTCTATTTCCCCAACTAATTAAACTTTTCTTCATAATATTACATATTGAAGATGTTATTTATATATCAAACACTATTATATCACATAATATTGATGTTAATGAATTTTGTTACAATTAGAAATATTCCACGTTATATGTAGTTCAATTACACATAATTCATAATTATGAGCAGGATAGGAAGAATAAATAATTCCTAAATTTTCATATTATATACCCCCGGAATTATGCGATCTATGTCAGTTTTTCGTACATTTGACATATGTTCCCATCTTTCAGATTACACGTCGCAGATATATAAGTCTAATATTTGAAAATTAAATATATTATGTCTGCAATAAATGTATAATCAACCTTTTCAAATAATAATTTGCTAGGGTCATATAATGATTCTTTTCGTCAGGAATATTTGATATGTTAACAAAGAGAAATATTTCGATTGGTATCATAAATTCATTACTAGTAAGAGTTTACTAACATAACTATTTCTACTTGAAATTAACAATCGTCTTCCATGACAAAACATTGTAAATTCATGTTTCTTTTGTCAAAGTGTTGCCAATTTCAATTAATCTAGTGTAATTATTAAGAAAATAATTGCTATTGAAGAACTATAGTTGAGAACATTTCATGTAGAATTTAGAAACAAGGACACCAAGCCTTATTATAATTCACATATAACACATCTTAAAAAGTTAGACTTAATTGTAAAGTAACTTGAAAGTAATCACAATTGTCAACTGAATGGTCTGATTATGTTTCAACTTATTCGATGATAACAGTGCAACTAATGTACAATAATAATCTACACGAACACATGCTAAAATCTAATTAATGGTACTAAATTACATTTTCCGTTAAAGTTGTGAATATATCAGGAAAGAAGAAACACATATTTGCAATATTTACTGTAGACAAAACATTCTTAGCTCAAATTCCAATATCTAGTTTAGACACATTACATTCTCAGGTCCATTTTCAATATCTAGTTTATTCTCATTCATTCTCAGCTTAAATTCCAATATCCAGTTTTGAAACGTAGCATTCTAGATCAAACAACGTCCAGATTGTCATTGAGTATTAGATAAGGGTCATTGATAATTAATATAATTATTTTAAGAGGTCAAATAATATTTTAACATAATTACCATGGGGATAAGCTACTGAAAGTGTTTTCTTCTTTATTGGGTTTATTACCCAGTTTTTCAAACTACTATTTTTGCAATTACAAGACTCGATGTGCCAGGATTTTGAAAGAAAATAGTTTACAACAAATACTAATTTATCGTAAGTGACACTGAGAATATTTCAACATAAGTTTCATATCTACATATTCATTCTTCACATGTTTTGTCCGATGTACATGGACTATTTATAACATAAGAAACACATAATATACGTGAACATATAGAATTAATATATACCCCAAATAAAATGCATGTAGCTTTGTTATAGTATGTATCCCACAAAATTGATCAGAGTAATATATATATAATATCCTTCCCTCATGTTTGTTTTTAAAATAACATAACATAATGTATATTTTGTCTATGTATAAAGCATGCAGGGTTAATATATAAGACCACTGTTATTGAGAAGTAAGATTCTATCAAATCCGAGTCTCTAGTAGTGACTATATACATAGGAACCGAAAATCTTTCAAGTCAAGTTTATGTTTGAATTACCATAATTTACAGAAGCCACAGATAACATCTTGGAGTGTCAAAAACATTCGCTACCATTCCAGCTAAACTGCTATATACATAAGACGGAGAACTCATATTCATGTCTACAGCAGGAACCTGGATATTTCCTGTAAAGGCAATAAGCCGGATCAAATTTCCTAAGCGAGGTTCCGTTTGGAAACAATATTTTAAAAGCATTTTCCACCGGTCAATTATACTGAATGCTAACGGATATGCACTGCTAAGTACGCAGTTCTTTTGCTATCTCATAATACTTTTCTCTCGTCGCCTGTGTTTCTTATTCATTATTTTGTATATTCATCAAACTATGCATCAAAGGCGGTGGATTGGCAGTATCGGACGCCATGCTTTGCAGCATAGAGTTACGGTCCTTTATGATCTGAGTTCAAATCCCGCCGAGGTTAATTTTGTCTTTCACCCTTGCGGGGTCGATAAAATAAAGTACCAGTCACGCACTGGGGTCGATTTTATCGACTTTCCCCTCCGCCAAAAATTACTGGCATTGTGTCTATATAAGAAACCATTATATTAAGGAGGGGATTGGCAGTATCGGTAGAGAGTTGGACGCCATGCTCTCCAGAATAGTTACGTCCCTTTACGGTCGGAGTTCAAATCCCGCCGAGGTTACCTTTGCCTTTCATCCTTTCGAGATCGATAAAATAAAAGTACCAGTAATTGCTGGCCTTGTGTCAAAAATAGAACCAGTTATTTTGTACATTCTTCGGACTTCACATCACCACACCATGTATCTGTATCTCAAATCAGATCGTCGTTGTTTGTACTAACGTTCCCGTGTAAAAATATGTTCTAACATATTGTTTAGAGTTAACATCTAAAGTTGCATGAGAGATATGAACAAATATATATATATTATGCATTGAAGATTTGTCAGGGAATTAATATTGAAGTATATAGATCAGCGCCGAACTCGGTTTGGTAGAGTCGTTAAAACGTTGGATTGAAGGATTTTCATATTCCTTTCGGGTCACTATGTGTTCATATCCCACTGAGGTCAAATTTATCTTTTATCTATCGATGACATTGTAGCTGTCATGTACCAAGGACGGTTCATTATCTATACCTCATTTTCACTTCCTCTCTTTCACAATCTCTCTCCTTCTTGAATAAAATCGGCAGTGTCAGATCAGGAGAGTGGAGCATCTCAATCAAGTTTACTGTACCTAAGCTATGTCTTCAGTAGTAGTTGAGAGTTAATATAGTCATATGGAACAACAACTAAACGTGCTAATAATTAGGCAGCATCAATTCCTTACATTTCACATTTCACATTATCATATTGTATTTATGATGAGGTTAGTGAATTTATTGTTTTCTTTTCATTTGTGCCGTCTATGAATACGAAACCAATACCAAATTAGGCGTTAGCGGACGTTCAAAACGAAAGGCAGAATTGCAGTCTTATATTCATAAAACGGGTAGAAGTGTATGTATACGTTTGATCGTACTCAGGGGAAGAAATGATATGATTTATTTGTTGCCATTTAATTCTAATCGTTTACACAAACGCCAACTTCATCATTAGGTGTTCCATTCGTACTGTGAAAATTGTTTTTGCTAAACTACTCTAAATTATCTACGAGGTCAAAAACCAGACGAAGTAGAATTTCAAAATTTATTGTGCGCTGCAAAAGAGAATAATAGTTGTTGAAAATTTAGTATATATTTCCCTGGTTAATTCAAATGTAGGTTTGTGGAAAATATATATGGCGTAAATATTCAAAGTAGGTTTTATTGCTCTAAACTAGGTATAACTATTTTTTTCAAATATCCAGCCCACTTCAATTGTTTAATATCCTCCCCCGCTCTCTCTAACACTGTATATATATATATATATATATATATATATATATATATATATATATATATATATATATATATATATATATTTATTTGTTTATTTATTTAGTAAAAGACCGATAATTTGAAAACGTCCGTATAATGTGGTATGGTATGGACCCGTAACTACAGAGAGGGTCGTAGGGGCGCCATATTGACATATGCTCTTGGCGGAAGCCATCTTTTCCCCCTGAATACAGTAGATTTCGTTCAGAGAGCGATACAGAGAGTGAGAGAAGGGAAGTGAGACCGAGATATAGAGAATGAATCTATCCCAGTACATTTTTTATCGAAAAGCAATGTTGACCTCTGCGGAATTAGAACTTAGAAAGCAAAGAGCAGAAATGAATACTACAAAGCATTCTATCCGACGTTCTAACGACTCCCATTTCGCCGCCTGTTAGGAATATACGAAGGGACAATAATAAAAATAAAACAAAACAAAGTAATGTTTTACCCAGTGTATTTTAGCATGAAACATCAAGGTTACTACATTGTTTTTAGATGTGTAGCCAGAGCAGTACAAAACAAAACAGATCGAACGATGGAAGTTTTCTAATTGACATATACGTCTGCTCAACACATGAGTGCTAGCCTCATGTATCTCTGACCTATTATTTATCCTGGGTTTTATTCGGCTGATGATAATATGACTCTTAGTGTAAAGTCGAGTAGGGTGACAGACCCTGTGGTTTCTGGGTGTTCAACTTCCAATCTCACGTGTGCGTCTACATTTTCAAATTTGTGAATCTTGACTGTTTCTTTGTGTGATGAAATTACAGTAGGAATATCATCCACATACCTGGAGAAGAAAAAGCTTTAGCGGCAGGTAGTAGTAGTAGTAGTAGTAGTAGTAGTAGTAGTAGTAGTACCAGCAGCATCAGCAGTAGTAGCAGCAGCAGCAGCAGTAGTAGTACTAGTGGTAGTAGTAGTAGTAGTAGTAGTATCAGTAGTAGTGGTAGTAGTAGTTGTTGTTGTTGTTGTTGTTTAGATGAAGTGCCCTGGAGGAGGTCTTGGTTGGCACAGTTGTACAGATTCCATGATTTAGACCATTTTCCCTTCAAATCAAAATTATTGCCTGGAAGGATTTTTATTGATTCCCAGAAGGGTTTGAATGATTTCAAGTGCATGATGGGAAAGTTAAACATGTCTTTATAGATGGGAAGTTCGGGCTTGGATTCGTAAGAAGTGCTGCCTCAAGGATCATCTCCTGATGCCGCATGTGAGGAAGAGCCATATAAGAAAGGATAGATAGCTACTGAGTAGGTGTAGATTTAATTGAGACATACACTATTCCCATTGCTGAATTGAGGATTGTGTCAACTTGCATGACATGGCATCTCCCTCCCCAGTATTGTGACATTATGATTTACATTATTTGTGGAGAGGAACACTGATTTTCCTATCATTAGAAAATGCTTTTAACGTATGCTATCAATATGTTTCTAGAGGCATATGCCACTTGATGGAACTGAAGAATCGCCGTGGTGACATACCCAGAATGCCGGAACGAATACAATTTACATTTTATATAACGTTCTAAGGACTTTGTTAAACCATCGCCTCATGCTATCTACATACAAGGGATGTATGTAGATATACAGCAGCATATGGAACGAGAATGTATAATGCAGAAGCACAAACAATACAAAATATCATTAGTGATACCTATTCTGTCTTACACAGAATACAAATATATGTTTATTCATTATAACACGGACACAATTATACACAAACGCATTGAAATGTTGGTATTATAATATCACTGGTATTTACTTTTTAGATTAACTAAATTCTCTTAGCAAAAATTATGTGTTGCTTCGCGATTATTCACTTTTCTTAAATTCGTAGGTGAACTCAAGGCTAATCGTGCGACGACGTTGTGTTGGAGGTAAGTCATAAAATGTAGTCAATCAATGAATATGTTCAATACTCAATCACCGCAATAAATATATATATTATGTTCAGTAAACGACCGAATAAAACATTGAACATTGCCAATGTTTGTGCGAAATTATTTGTTTAAGAACCAGAGGTGACAATTACACGTGAGAATCTGTTTGGTGCTACAATATTGTATACATATTGTATACAACGACCATTATGAGCGGAGTGGAACACAAACCGTTCATGACCTGTCCGCAACACATTTTATAAAATGCAATTTTTCTCATACTATGCATATCTTTATTTAAATGATACAATCACGGTGCCAGAAATGAAATAACAAATACTTCATTACGATTGGAAGCCTTCATTGTATGGTTTGTTTGATCTCTTCTGACATATTTTAGAAACATAGAACGAAGATGGAAATACGTTCAAGTTTACATTACACATCCTTTCTTTCTAGTCCAAAGCTCACTGAAATTCCTTTTTCTGAAATTGATGAAATTAAGTACTGGAATCTTTGAATGGATTCCCCAGTTTATTTTTGAGAAGGTTGCGTATTATTGAAATAAAGACTGTTTGCATTGGCGTTGTGCTGAATTTGTATATTCCCTCTTTTATAATATCATTTCTATCATTGTCTTTGCTAATGGAATCCTAAACAGTTTAACCACAATATAAATAGGATATTTGCGTGAAGTGAGTCAGTAAATCACACAATTAATTGAAATTAACTGGCGCAAAAGTCTGATTTAGATAAAACACTGATGATTAATCTGAAAGAAACCACAAATCCCTTACGTAATAAACGTGCGCATTTAATGAAAAAATATCTTCAGGAATCTATTTGTTATATTAATAAATACCAAACGTATTGAGTATAAACATTTTGGTTACCAGAGGACCCGGAATCTACTGATGATTTTGTCAGAAAATATAATACAAATGTTTCGGACAAAACCTGCTAGAATAGATCCCTTTACAACTTAAAATGTATAGCACTAATTGAATTCTTCTCATAAAGTAGCTTCAGATATGAATGTGTCAATTATATGTGACTAACATATTATATATCCGACTAACTTTCTGTAACTTCTTGTACTCGATTTGGAAATGTCATAATTACTTATTACAACGAAACAAGTTACAATATTTTGTGTTTTCCCATCTATGTTCAGGGGTTATGACAGTATGCTGCTAATAGGGGACAGAGTATCCGCACTGAACAAAATAATATTAATGGCAACCCTAAATCGGTCATAATTCAACATATAACTTATGAAATATACAAAATGAAAACCTAAGTGATTATAAGTTCTAGGAATTTTATTGGCTGATTGGTCATCTTGTTGAATATTGTTTATGATATGGGGTAATGTGATAAGTTTTTATCGATATGATTATTGGTTATGTATATTTGGTGTAGATTAGGGGAAAAGAGACAGACAACTTTAGCGTCTGGTCCCCGTTCATGCGGTTAGTGCTTTTATTGAAGTACGGGAGAGAGAGTGATAGAGACAGGAGAGAGAGAGAGAGAGAGAGAGAGAGAGAGAGAGAGAGAGAGAGAGAGAGAGAGAGAGAGAGAGAGAGAGAGAGAGAGAGAGCAAAACTCCAAACGGGAAAGACGGAATCGATATAGTATAGTCAACAGTGATATATTTTGTTAGATACTGCAATGTAGTTAACTACCAGGAAAACACCATATGTGATATCAGATTGAGCAGATAAATGCGAATATTAATGTTAGCAAAAAGTACTCCGGTTAAGGTATTCCATATACTAGCCATCTTTTAGTAAAATGCTTTCATTTAGGAGGATCTTTGGCGGTTTTTCTCTATAATTCATCTACACACTTAGACGTAATGATGTTCGGTCGGATGATGTGATAGTTTATGTATAGCTGCCTCAAACCTATATATTACTTCTTTCCGGATTCCATATTATATGTAATGAAATATAACTAAACGCTCTTTAGTAATACATCTAGGAAATATCATTTTATTTTCGTTGGTTCTATGATGAAGTATCTAATAATTATTGGATTCTAGTCATTTAATTGAATTTGGAAACAAACTGCTATCTCTCTCAAAACTCTCATATTGCTATCAGAACTCAGACATAATTTCCGTTTCCCTCTACTCTCATATATCTTATATGCGTAATATTGCTTATCTTCTGACAGTAGTATTGTAGGGGACAGGAAATTGAATATTGCGAGTGTCAGGGCGTGAGCGAAGTGCTTTGTCTTCCATCAGACGTTGTAATGTGTCACGTCCCTTATTTATAAATTTACAGCTTACACTATACATAGGAGTTTATGTGTAATGTGTATGAGACATATGATATTTAAATACGTTAATTGTTAGAGAAATTCAAAGTGCATAATCACTATATCTTAAATTGTGGGTTTCATATAAAATTGAAATTTGGTGTTATCATACCCCTAATTTAATTAATTGCACAGTGGATAACAAGTAATTATCCGTTCATCTGAATATTTACTTTCGTTTGAAGGAAATTGAAATTTTGAAGTTTACTACTAGATAAAATTGGAATGTCAATTACCACACTGATACGCGTTCGATTTCATTATGTATGCGCAGTTTGTGTGTGTGTGTGTGTGCGCGTGTGCGCGTGTGTCTGTATGTGTGTGTGTGGGGGGGGGGGGGTAAATGTGGTTTTATTCATGTAACATTTAACTGAATGTAAATACAATCAGTTCAACGTAATATTTATTTTCGCAGTAACTTCAAAATTCTTAATTTAGAAATACAAATGTTTACGATATTTAGCCCATTTTAACAAATGAAGGTGGGAATGCGAAGCAAAATTATAGAACATATAGACATTTTTTCTTAATCTTAACATAACTATCTGAGAAAGGACCACACCATCAAACTTACCATTTACCCAACTTATAGCGTAAAGTCTTTAAGCCATTATGGAGAAAAAAATGAATGAATACATCTAATCATGTCCCACTGAAATTTTTCAGTAATTGTTTGCCATTGTTATTTTCTATAAATTCTGATATGTACTTCATACAAGGATATGCTTGTGACGGCGTGACTGATAATACATACCTATCGAATAAAGAGAAGATAATTTATATCTCAACAATATCAAATATTTCCCAGGGAAGAAATACGATGTTTCACACAATTTGTGTACTACGTATATCTACTGAAAATAAAGAGGGTGACAAGATGCATACATATACCTGAATATATATTTAAAAGACACATTTACATTTCAAATCGGGTTCTGCTCAAATGAAAATATTTATTTACTTTAATATTTGTTGTCCACCTTCAGAAATATCTCGACGAAGTGGTGTCTTTGTACGTTACGTTCACCACTACTTTTCATTAGCACACACTCCACCTCTTCACCAACATATCCTCACACACCAACACAACCAGCTTAGTAATGAAACCCGTATGACCCTCCTACACATTTAACACCATCCACGGCATAACTAAATAACTAACGGACCATACCACCAACAACTAACGCTTCTAACTCCCAACTCCCTCGAGCACCACACACGGCTGCTCAACCCACCATAACATCGACCACCTCATCGGCTAATACTACTAACAATCTACATTTGCTCGCCGCTACTCTACCACCAGTACACACGAACCCACTAAAAACTAACTTGTAACAGTGTCATTTACTATATTTACCGCTCCCCTAATAATATAAACACACACGCGCTGCCACCGTCGCTCCTTCCTATAATACTTCCGTTCTGCCTGCGACACCAACTCTCAATCTCCATACATAAACATACACACTTACGCTCAAACAAATGAACACAAATAAAACACAAATAATCCCTCTACAAAAAATACAGGGTTTTTAATTGTTAATTAGCAAAAAGTTGTGTTATTTAATGTTGACACAAGGGCGGCATATTAGGGAGTAAAGAGTTCAGAATTTTGCGACACTGAAATCATGGTTAAGATACGTTGACACCGCTTAATTCGAACTGAGAATGTAATACGTCAGAATAAATAACTAAATGGCATTTTATACGATGTTCTATCAATTCCGCCATATCAATGTATAGTTTCGACAAACGTTAAACATTTTTGAGCAGTGGAACGTTTAATTAATCGACCTCTAGTTTTTATCGTTACGATATTTTATCGGCACCGGAGTAGGATGGGCTATATTGGAATTCAGAATACAATGACCAGGAAAGAATGCCACAATGCGTTTTATCCGTTGATTTAACGATTCTACCATCTCCCATCCTCTTTTTTTTCACTTAATATAATTGTAATATAAACGCTCCTGATACGAATTATATTGTAAGGTGTAAGCTTAAACTTATAATCTGTTTCAAAAATGAGAGAATTATCAGATCAAATTTTATATCCGTTTCATTAGCATTAAATCACTGATATTGCATTAGACATGTTCGCCGAACTTCTTACTCACTTTGCCAGCTATGTGAGGTGTAGTAGCATGAGATTAATATCTTGTTCTAAGCCAAAGCACATGGCAATTCGAGGAATGTCACGTTACAGGTAAATATGTTGAAAACTTTGCATTAGTGCGTCTACCTTATATGGTTAGTATGATTTGTTTAGCAGGAATGTAATATCTAAGTTTTATCATTGAAGCATGTATTCATTATGCAAATCAGGAATATCTACATATAAATAAATTGTCACTAACCCTTTGGGAAACTGAGAATGGAATATGTCTGAACGCATGGCTCATGTACGGCATATAACATTCCTGTTACATAGCTGATCGTTGTAATTTAATATCACTTAAACACTTTAAAACAAATGAATGGATATCCATGTAGAAATAAGGTGTTTCAAAGTTAACAGACACGTATTCCTTAAATATCATCCCGATACCTTTAAAAGGTGGGAGAAAACAATAAATATTACGTAGTCACAATTATACTCTGGGAAGAGTCAGGACTGAAATACTTCTGCTAATAGAGTAGTGGCTATTTTAAAGAACAAAAACGAGAAAACAACATACCTATACTGTTCTATTGCTGTGTTTGCCGCAAATGCTGGCATTAATTATAACACAAAAATATCAACTGAAACCCTTCGTATGCTACTTAGTTGACTGCTTAATATTGGCCGCAAAAAATAAGGAAAATATGGTTTGTTGAAATGTGTTTACCATCGTGTTTGCAATGTTTAATTTAGGAGTATATTGTTTCATCATAGACTACCTACATTTCTCTTGATAATCATGTTATGCAAAATTGCAAATTTATAGTTGTTGCAAGTGTTCTAGTAGTATGTGTCCTACATGCTGTTCTACATGCCTAGACCTTTCAGAATTTATCAGTTAAGTTCATATGTAGGGTAAGTAGTAACAGTTTTATATTATGGCTTTAAGGCCAGCACATACTGTAAAGAGGAAAATCAATTATTTTGAGATTCAGTAAGGGCACTTTATTTCATTGGCCCTGGAACGATGAAAGTAAAATTCCGCCTCGAGGCGAATAGAAATTATATCGAAGAATGTTCAAATAAATACCTCGAATAATATTGCCAACCGCTCTAACAAATTTTGTAATAACGATTTCTGATTTAGTCACAAGGCCAACATCTTTGGGATGAGAGGAAAGTCGATTAAATCGACCCAGTGCTTTACTTGTGCTTTATGTTATCGACCTTGAAAGGATGAAAAGAACAAAGTTAACTTCGGTAGAATTCGAAATCCGAAAGTAAAGGATGTAACTCAATATCATAAATCAGTTGTCTGGTGCTCTAATGATGCTGCCAATCCACTGCCTACATACTGCAGTAATATTGAATTATAATTTAAGTAAACGACCGGTATTTTCTTTACGAGAAGGGGGCTTTAGGGACCACTTATATTGAGATCAGTACATTACTGTTTCTAGATTGATTGAACTCCAGAAGGACGAACGGCAAATTTAAACTCGCTGGGATTTGAAACCTAAACAGCCCTAATAAAATAGTACGATGCGTTTGTCCGACGCAGTAACAAAGCTTCCACTCTAACAACCTTGAACTACTGTAGTAATAATGCTAAGTAACTTGGACATTAGTTTGATTCTACTTCACTGATTGACTTCTTTACTTTATACTTAAGCCTCTTTCTCTTCTTAAATCTCGCAGTTAATTCAATATTTCTTCAATTATCTATTATTGCTTTGAATGTAGTACAATCACTATTATTAATGTGTGTGCGTGTTTATGTCTGTTTATTTTATATGACGTACTGGCCATATGTACAAGATACTTAACTCGCCACATGAATGCAAATGAGAAAGGGGGAGGCTGATGTGAATTGAGATATAAGTGAAACAGTAGAGGGGAGAGGAGAGTGAATCTGTAACAGACACACAGAGAGAGGTAGTATGTATGTATGTCTTCTGGTTTTATAATTTCACAAATTTTTGCCAATAGAGAGTCGGTTTCTAACATAGTTACAATACTCACTCATCGGAATTTACACAACATCAACTAGGCAGATATGTATACATGTCTGCATGCATACATGTGTGTGAGGGTATGGGTGTTATTGTATGTTTTTAGTTGTATGTGTGCATTTGAATACGATTTGTATCTGTACATGCGTATATGCAGTTACTCGATGTAGAATTTTTAGGATGTTTTACATATTTGTACTGTTCCATTAATGGATTTTGTACTTATAATTGCATAACTAGCTGTGTTCTTTCTATTTCTGTGAAGCCCAGCTTCTCAAGATTTGTATTGAGGCAGTTTTTAACATATCCCACTACCCCATTAATCACAGGTATTAATCTGAAGGTATAGTCAGTGCGGAGTATCTGCAGATTCCTCATTAGAATTGCATAGATATTATCCTTTTCGCTAATCTTTGATATTATATTGGCATCTGGTGGGCAGCTAACTTCCACTACTGTGCATACCTTCTTTTCAATGTCCCATATTATTATATCTGTTCTGTTATGCCTGCATTTTATTGGTGTTTTTACTGGAACATTCCACCAGTACTCTTTCATAGTATGTATATGAATGTCTTCCACATTTCTGTAGCTTTTAATGTGCTTATTATCGGGGCTAACTTTCCTACGGATTGCATTGTGCAGTGTTTTGGCCACAACATCATGCCTCATATGTAGATAGTATCGCCATGGCATCGTCGATGTTAATTCTGCAGAGTATGCACTTGGCCCATCTAGGTGTTTTTCCTGCATCCCTATCTCTTTTGTGAATCAGATATTACGTGTTGGATTGCAAAAGCGTCTCCTTCAAAGTGGGAGCCAATACAGCGGTTATTGGTCCACGATAGACTACTTTGTTTATCTATATTACTCTCACTCTGGAGTTTACTTGTAACATACACGCATCATTTTTTGCTGGTGTATGTATGTATATATGTATGTATGTATGCATGTATCGGTGTATATATATGCGTGAGTATTTGTGGACGTACATATATACATAGCTGTTCAATACTCGCCAGATTTTGAATCCCTATGTTTTTTTCTTTTTCGTTTCCTATTAATTTGCCTCATTTCTACCCTTATAATTTGGTTTCAAATAAATCGTGACAACACTTCGTCATTTTCCCCTTGTCATAATTGTTTAAACTGTACATAGTTTGACAGTAATTTGTGCAGATATTTTCGAAACTGCATGTATCTTTTCACAATATATTTCACCTTTTAAAGTCGACCGCTTTGGTGACGCAATGTATAAGACATAGCTTCATGTGCTATGCCCGAATCATACGGCACAAAACATCTGACTGAACTTAAATATCCACTTCAATAGGACTACCAAGGCTTACCAGAGGATCGAAATTATCTTTCTTGACTAGCGGAACGAAGAAAGTAACATCAGTCCCTGAATACGGCGAACATTTTACATAAGTTAACACGCAGCTATCCATAATAATAGGAAAACTCTTGGAAAAGAAGACACACTTCCATACAACACACAATCTAGCAAATCAGTAGCAGTCTTTCTATGAGCACTATGAACTATATTCCTATAACAATCATTATTTAACTATTTGTATAATTTCCCAACCCATTCTCCTTTTTCGTTCTATATATGTAGGCACATTTTTATCTATGTTTAGAGATCCTTGTGTATAATGCCTGGTCATATGTTGTAGTCCACTTTATGGTCTGAGTTCAAATCCCACCAAGGTTAACTTTGCCTTTCATCCTTACGGGGTCAATAAAATAAAGTATCAGTAATACGCTGGATTAATTGCTACCCTTGTACCAAATGTAGAAACAATAATATTGTTGTCCATTGTATCTACGTAATTGCATTTATCACACGTACATTTTCATTTACATCTTGTACGATCACAGACACTTCGTCTTCTTTTTAACTCGCGTAGATGCATATATTATACGATGCTATTTCGTTTAATGCATTGCATTGTTCTGATCATATTTTAATTTAATTTACGTTAATTTAACTTTAATTTAAATTTCGGCTTCATATGTTTATATTTACTATAAATTGCTTTGGTACATTTAATTGTTTGCAGCACTGACTAATAGTTTCTCATAGGTTGGAAACGTCAGACCAGGTATATAGATCGGTTTTATTGCAGTCTACTGAAATATGTGGTGAACATTCCTACTTTCCTCACCTAACCCCGGACATTCCCTTAATACCTAAAGATTACACTCTGGCGCTTCGCGTATCGAGTGCATGAATCTCCTAGCCTGGGTCTATGGACATGTGGTTTAGCTCCAAGGAGCTATAGTTCAGCGAGTACCTTGCCATGGAGATGGTCTCTCAGACATTATATAACTGTATATCCCAGTTAAACTTTATAATGACTACTTTATATTCTTATTAAACTATAACGGCGTCTATTTAAGTGTATCAATTTAACGTATTTTATGTTTTTAGTTATAATATTCAAACTCCTATTGCACAGTTATCCCCTCCTAACCCATGTATGCTTGATAGTGAGTTAGTGTTGGCGACGAAAAAACTACAGGCGCGGGAGGTGATTGTTCTCACTACGTCTATATCACCCACAGAAAGGCAGAGTGAACGACTTGCTCTATTTGATATTCATTAGATATGACGTGATATGGGGGACGATCCACACATCATCCGCAGAAATAGTGTCATACAGGAGTCGACTGGTGTAGATCTCATAACAACACATGCAGCCGCCCTCTTTCGTATCATAAAAGGAACGTTACTCGAAGGAAATCTTTGAATGCTTTTGAAAAGATACGGCCATTGAGGAGATGAATGCTGATGAGCTAGGGCAAGATTTGGTTGATATCCTGAACTTAGTGGTAGATGAAATGAACAATGATAGTGGGAAACCTATGAACCTAAGATTTGTAGACAGGAAATGTTAAAAGAAACAACAGCTAAGGTAAACAAAGTCATCCCATACCTGGAAACGAGGAACCGTCACCAATGCAACAATATCCTCAAAGCAACAGCAAATGCTTAAAAATGACATAAAAACGAGAGGAACCAACAAACAAGAAAGATCAGAACCTTGGTGGAAGAATCGATTGAATGGTCAAATCAAGGAAATGAGAAAAGACATTGGAAAGCTTGAGTTGTTACTGAATGGGACATTACAAAACATAGACACTAAAGATAAATGAAATGCAAAACTAAGAAAAAAAAATCTAAATATTAAAAAAAGCTAAATATTATCATAGAGCAACTGAAGCAACGCATTGTAGCAGAAAGTTCAAAGATTAGGCGGTATGAGAACAGAATAAGTCAGTATAGACAGAACCGCATGTTTGACAACACCCAGAAGATGTTTGGACAGCTTGAAGGGAAAGAAAGAGGCAACGACTTGATCCCTGAGGCGGAACAGACTAAGACATTCTGAAGAGGATGTTGAACATAATAGTCAGGCAGTGTGGATTGAGACAGTTCAAAAGGAGATTAGTGAAAAAAGCGAACCAACAACCTGATTTGAGTATCACAGTTGAAACTCTTAAAGGGAAGTCCAAAAATATAACCAACTGGAAATCACCAGGCCCAGATGGTTTGCAAGGGAATTGGATTAAAAATATAAGATCCCTCCACCCGAAACTGACAACCACGTTCAATGACTTCTTGATTCCGTGTGAAGTACCAGAGTCGTTGTCAAAATGTATCACAGTACTGGTAATGAAAGACCGAATCAAGGGTAATGATGTCACAAACTATAGGCGTATCACATGTCTGTCCGTGATGTGGAAGCTGTTAACAAGCATTGTATCTGAGTAAATCTACCATCATATCTACATAAACAACTTATTACCGGACGAACAGAATGAATGCCGAAAGAAGTCCCGTGGTACAAAAGACCAGTTACTTATTGATAAAATTGTAATGAGGAATTGCAAGAGGAGGCACACTGGTCTTGCCATGGGATGGATAGATTACAAAAAGACATTCGACACTGTACCTCATTCTTGGATAACAAAAAGCCTAGATATATTCTAGGTGGTAGATAACATCAGACAGTTGTTGAGCAAAAGTATGAAGTCCTGGGAAACAGAGTTAACATCGGATGGAGAATCCTTGGGTGGCATGAAGATCAAGATAGGTATCTTCCAGGTATTCCAGGAGGATGATAGTCTGTCCCCATGTTGTTTGTCCTTGCCCTGATACCTCTAACCGTTATATTGCGAAAGGTGAGAGCAGGATACAAGTTGGGAAAAGGAGAGCTTACCATCAACCACCTCCTTTTCATGGACGATCTTAAACTCTTTGGGAAGAGTGGAAGGAGTTGGATGTACTTGTTGACACTGTCTGTATTTTCAGCAATGGTATATGTAGGGAATTTGGTTTTAATAAGTGACGAGTCCTAGTGATGAAAAGGGTAAATTGAGCAGAAGCAACGGAATCCAGGTACCAACAGGTGAGATGATAAAAGAAATTGACACTGAAGAGGGATACAAATATTTAGGTGTTCTGGAGGCAGATGACATCAAGAACAAACATGATGAAGGAATTGATAAAATCTGAGTACATAAGGAAAGTAAGGAGCGTATTTAAATCACATCTAAATAGTAGGAATGTCATAAGTTCAGTGAATTCCCGAGCTGTGTCTATTATTAAGTACAGTGCGGGAATTCTGAAATGGAATGTTGCTGAACAAAAAGAAATGGATAGGAAGACTAGGAAGCTAATGACTATCTACAACATGTTCCACAAAAGGAGTGATGTCGATAGACTCTACTTAAAGAGATATGAAGGTGGAAGAGGTCCTATCAGCATAGAGGACTGTGTTCAGATGGAGAAAAGCAACCTGCACAAACCTGGGGATGTCCAAGGAGGAAATAACAACTAGGAGGAAGAGCAACCTTCATAAAAAATCCCTTCATAGTACCTTCTTTAATAAAACTGAATTTAGAGATCCACAGACATGGAAATGGTTAAAAAGATGAGACCTTAAAAAAGCTACAGAAGGAATGCTAATGGCTGCGCAAGAGCAAGCCCTCATAACGAAGTGGGTAAAACACCATATTAACAAGGAGGATGATAGCTCACTGTGTAGGATCTCTGGAGAGAGAGAGAGGAGACTGTGGCTCACATTGTATCCGAGTGTAAACACCTAGCCCAGACTCACTATAAAGGCTGGAGACATGATCTGATAAGCAGAGTGATCCACTGGCATCTATGCAAAGTAAACAATTTACCACATTCTGAGAAGTGGTATGAGGATAAGCCAGAGCCGGTGAGAGACAACGATCAGGTTAAGTTGCTATGGGATTTTAGGATACAGACGGACAAGAAATTAGAACACAATAGGCCTGACCTGGTGGTTTTGGACAATGAAAGAATATCGTGCCTGATTGTAGATGTAGCCTGCCCATTTGACACGAGAGTGCAAGAAAAGGAGAGGGAGAAACTTAACCGAAACCAGGATTTAAATCGGGAGTTAAACATGATTTGGAACTGCCATGAAATCAAGGTCGTCTCGATTTTCCATAGGTGCGAAAGGTACTTTCTCAAAGAGTTTCCAAGGGTGGTTAAAGAAGATTAGTCCAGCCCCGCTTTTTGGAAGAGTTCAAAAGGTATGCTTGCTGGGAACAGCAAGAACCCTCCGATACGTCCTGAATATCTGAAGCTGCAGGTAGGAGCTTGATATTCATTTCAACAAACTTTCCAGTTTAATAACTTCAATGACATAGACTCAAAAAACAATAATAATAATGATAATAATAATAATAATAAAAATAATAATAAAAGTAACTGCAAAGAAAGAACTGCTACAGAAACTGGCTAAGAAATTGCGAGAAAAGCATCTGTATGGAAAATACACAGAAAGAGCTAACAATCCTGATGTTGGCAAAACTTTAACCCATCAGTGCTTGGCATCCTCTGGACTGAAATCGGAGACTGAAGGACTGATTATATCAGCACAACATCAGTGTCTGCCACAAAAAATTATCACGCCAATATAATAAGAAAATGGATGCAACCCATTATACCGTGTATGTAAAAAAACAACCAGACATATAATTTCAATGTGTAGTCCTATAGCTCCAACCGAATAACTAAACAGGCACGACAGAGCTGCACAAATCATACATTGGATAATGTGTAAGCATTTTGACCTGCCCCATCAAAAGTTCACATCTCAATCTGTGCATCCAAACAGACCAAAAAATAAATGCAGATAGACCTGATGTAATAGTGAAGGACTTTAAAATAGAGTGTACGCCTGCTAATTTAATGTATCTATAGAAACATTTTAAACACTGACCAAGTGTAAAGACCTGGAGATAGAGATTAGAAAACTATGGAAATTGAGAACTAAAACAAAACCAGTGGTTGTAGGCGGTCTAGGAGTAATACCTAGGGGGTCTAATGATTACTTATCGCAAATCTCAGGAAACTCGCGTATAGTAGAAATACAAAATATAGTACTAATGTGAAATGCCCTTATACTAAGGAAGATCCTGTCAATATAAGTACATCACAAGTCTAAACAGCTAAATATGCATGCCTGTGTATGTATGTTCTTTCTTGAGCATGGCGGACCTTGTTGTCTCTTGCGGTCACTGGTTGAGACTTGGTGATAACTCGTATGAACATAAAGCAAGATAAATGCAACTGTAATAATAATAATATTAATAAACTGAACATAGAACAAGACATACCCACAGACAATCAAACGAAAGTGCTGTACAACTAGCTAGGATTGTAAAGATCAAACCGAAGCAACTCCAAAGAGAGGAACTAAACAGTGAATGAAAGGCAAAGCCTATTCATAGTAGTTTCCCAGAACAAATTTCTGACAAGGATATCGATCAGCGTGGTTGACTATCCTAGCTCACAAGTGCTGTTTTGAAAGTAGAGACCGAGGGATGCTTAGTTGCTGCACAAGACAAATCTTTAAACTCTGGGTCTATAGACACAGAATAGTGAAAAATGGGACTAGCTCTCTATGCAGAATGTATTACAAATACGACGAAACGGTAGATCATGTTATCTCCAGGTGTCCAGAGCTGGAAAAAACATTATATAGAAAGAGACATCCGCATTGTCAATTATGTGCACAGGATGCACTGCCGCTCTCATGACATCCAAACCTGACAAATGGTATGAGCATCAACCAAAAAACAGTCATGGAAAATGGTAACATATCCATCTTGTGGAATATGCCTGTGATAACTGACCGAAAAATTCGTACAAACAGACCAGATATCATCATAAAAACAAAAATAGATCAGGCATGTAGCCGTATAGATATTTCTGTACTAACTGATGAGCATATATCTGAAAGAAAAAAATATTGGAAAGACTGTTAAAATACAAAGAACTGGAAATGGAGATCAACCGCACTTGCAGGATGCCCATAAACACTAAACCTGTGGTAATAGAAGCATTAGGAATAATACCAATTTCATGAGACCTGCAACTTAGCGTATTTCCCTACAAGATCGGCAAATATAAGCTGCAGAAGATCGGTCTACTAGGAACCGCACACATTCTCAGACGAGTTCTATCCCTACAATGCAAGCCTCTATTGCCCTAGGACTTATGTGGATGTACATATGAACAATATAAGTCACATGCACAGTTGGAAACCATTGGTAGCAAGTGTTGACATTAACTATAATATTTTATCTGTGTAATTCGCATAGATTGCTCTGGTCCCTTCATCTGTTCGTCAGAACCTTTCAACATTAAAACAATATATATAGATGAAGGCGCATGGCTTAGTGGTTCGAGGGTCGGTCCTACATTAATGAAGTTGGGTCTCTTTTATTTCATGGTCATCCGGTTTAAATAGCTGTAGAAATGGGTTGATTATTCACGAAATATTTTGGGGTTGATTTGAAAATGTTTGACATATATTCATCGTAATAGTGTGGTGGGTCTTGCTCGCTATGATTCTGTTGTCAGATTCAATAGTATACACACACACACACGCGCGCACAGACATATCTATCTATCTATCTATCTATATATTTATCTATCTATCTAACTATCTATCTATCTATATCTTCAAACGTCTAGATACTTTTCTGGGTACGCCCCGCTCCCTGCTGTTAGTGGGGGACTGGAATGGAATCCTAGATGCAAGTGGGGACTATGTGGGAGCATGTCTCGATAGAGGGGGTGTAACAGCCTGAAACACTTAATCGGCCGATTTGACCTGCCCGATAGATATCGATTAGATTTTCCGACTGTGCCACTGTGGACGTGGGCTATCTTAGCGGAACATCTAGATCGTACCTAGATAGGGTTCTAGTTAGAAAGAAGTATAGGGACATGTTAAGCTGTCCACAAATGTTCATGGTTGTATATTCAGATCACAAATTAGTGACCTGCTTAGTAAACATTGACAAAACCCATAGACAGGGACCCGGCTATGGAAGCTGAACTTGTCGTTACCTCATGCAAAGCCTGCAATAGACGGATTAGCACTTTAGTTAAGAAGCACTTGACGGGGGCCATTGTCAACAACAGATGGTGGTACTCTCTCAAAAGGGGAGTTAGATTAGACTCGATAGGCTTTAGTAATGAATTAGTGTTAGATAGGAATAATACCGAAAAGGAACTGGTAGATAAAGTAGAAGAGGCACTTAGGAGTTGCAATGTAGCCAGCGTGCTAGCGACGAGAACGGCCTTGGACCAGTTCTTCGACGCAAAGCATGAAGACTGCGTTGTCAGAAGCAAACTACGTGCTCTGGGAGACGAGGGAGCCAAAGCTGTTAGCTGGGCCCAAGTGACGGAGGTGAAAAGTGACAAGTCTACGATTCGGTCTTTCAAGGACCAAGACGGAGGCGTGATACGTGAGCCGAAGCAAATGTGCGCGGCTTTTCAGCGACATTTTGCTCAACTGTTCGGGCAGGGCGGCGCGCCGGGAGGGGCTATGGATTTGGGTTCATACCTCGACGGCCTACCGCGACTCTCGGACAGCGAGGCGAAGTTCTGCGAAAGGCCGATTTCGGCCGCTAAGGTAGGGGACGGGCTGAGCCAATGCGACAAACGCAAATCTCCAGGTCTCGACGGGGTACCCTACGAATTTTACGTAGCAATGTCGGACTTGTTCTCCGGTCTCCTGGAAGCGGTTTTGATGTAGGTATATTGTCACCAATTTAGCGGAGAAGTATTATGTTTAGAAGTTGGTAATGTTGCACGAGGAACCAGGTTTGGTAGAAAGATATGATAGGAATATCGACAACGACTTTAGCTTGTTTTTACATTATTTATTAACCAAGGTTAAGAAGTGAATTAAGCTGGCATGCCAAGAGAAATGAAATAATTCAATTAAGATTACAAGAGAAAATACGGGCGACTGGCTGAAGGCGTTTCGCCAGGCTCGTAGGTAATGTTTTGTCGTTACATACTGTTTGTGCTTATAGAGCAAAAGAACAAGCGGTGTTTACTTTAGCATGGTCCAGCTGCGAGTCTTAGCGTCCTCAATCTTTGCGGGCTATTTCTCCCTCAGAACGCGTGGGGATACATCCTCTTCTACTGGCGCTGATTGGCTGAGCTGAGCCAAATCACGCACACAGAATGTTTGTGAGCCCGCGGAATGTAGGTCACTACACGGTCTACTGCAACTGGCAGCAGACGGGAGAATTCCCAGCTCTGTGATCAAGGGCGTAATCACGTTAGTCAGGAAGGACGAGAACAAGCGGGATCACATAGGCTACTTCCGTCCCATAACTCTGCTCAACACAGTGTTACAGATTTTGGCCAAGGTGTTGGCAAAGAGGCTGGCGCTTGTCGTCGAAAACCTGGTGGGAGAAGCGCAAACATGCATAATCTCGACCAGGTCCATACACGACAACCTTCACCTCATGCGACACATCATACAGAGGGTAGGGTGTAAACCCAGCTTCGGTGGGGCCCTGATCAACTTAGATCAGTCTAAGGCTTTCGATAGGATTGACCATCATTACCTGGATGCGGTGCTCGAGGCGGCAGGCTTCGGACCCGTGTTCAGGGGCTGGATTGCTGCAATGCAGAGCAGCAACATCTGCTCAAGGGTCAAGGTGAACGGTTACCTCTCGGAGCCGTTCCATATCACGCGATCCATCCGACAGTGATGCCCTCTCTCCTCCCTTCTGTACGTACTGACTCTCGAGCCACTACTGCGGAAGTTGGAGCTATTGCAGGGCATCCCTTTTTGCACCGTGACTGCGGAAAGTGGCGTTGGCCTACGCCGACGACTTGACAGTAATAGTGTCGAGCACCTCGCAAATCGGGGAGATAGGCACATTATTGGAGGAATACGAAAGGTTAACAGGAGCGAAGCTGAACCGGGACAAATCCGTCGGTTTGCAACTCGGAACGTGGAGAGGCAAACCGATGCCTTCCGATGACGTCGTTGGACGCTGGACGGAAGGACTGGCAAAGCTGCTCGGGGCCAGGTTTGGTCCGGGCCTGCAGTTGGAGAAGAACTGGAACGAGGTGACGGCAACGGTGTTTGCGCTCACCCGGAAGTGGGCCGAGTGCAAACTATCCTTGAAAAGTCGAGCGGACGTGGCGAACACTTTTATAGCGTCCGTCATCTACTACCGCTTGACCGTCGTGCCTTGTCCAGCCAAAACGCTCACGAAAATGGAGCGCGGGCTCTTCCAATTCCTTTGGAAGAAACGGGCTCCTTTGGTGAGAAGATCCATCTGCTGCCAACATCCTTCAAACGGAGGGCTGGGGATTCCGTAGCTGACGATGCGCAAACACGCGCTCAGGCTGCGGCACCGCCACGTATTCAGCACCAGACACCCGGTGTGGGCTCCGTTAGTGAGGCGAGCCTTCCCACGACTCGTCTCGCTGACCGAGCTGCAGCCCTGGGTCAAGCAAAGTCCGAGGAAAATGGGCGACTGGCACATCGAACGTGCTCAGGCGCTCACAGTCCTCTGGCAAACGGACCCGGCGATCAGTGGAGACTCCACTTCGACAGTCTATTGAGGGTTGGCCCACAGCAAGTGCGACGACACGCTCGGAGAAACTGTAGGCGTAGAGGAGGACGAACTGGCCACTCTGTTCGGTAGGACCTTCCGCCCGGGACCAATGGACTACTTCCAAAAGTCTCTGGCCTGGGAGTGCTACCGAGGAGCTCTACCAGTTCGAGACAAGCTTTACAGACACAGGCGCCCGGGTAGAGAACCTTCGAAAAAGATCTGTCGGAGATGCGCGCGTGACGAGGAAACCGTCGCACATGCATTCGTACACTGCCCGGGCGTTACCGACCTGTGGGGCTATGTAGAACGACTATTGTCGCGGGTGGGACCAATCCAGTTGACCACCGAGACAACTGTCATGATCAAACCGCCACCCTCCTTCAAAAACGAGGGAGAGGCGGTTTTCCTATGTGTTATGACTATGGTGAAAGAGGTTATATGGTGGACGATATTAAAAGGGCTGAGGTCAGACACCTTTCTCTCCGGCGAGGAACTGATTCGTTTTTTCAAATATAATTTGGAAGAAGAATCAGGATGGAGAGAGAGGTGTTATACCCCAGCAATTTTTATAAAATGTGAGTGAATGTGGTAAAGATGGCCCGAGTGGTTGGGCCTTGTCGCTATATAAGCCTGTAGGTTGAGGAAAAAGCGAAAGAGAGGAAGTACTCACTATTGGTGCTCCTGGAGATGAGGGTTGTACATTTTTTCGGGGTGTGTACAACCCCTGTGTAACAGCTCCCCCCTATTGGGGATTTCAATTGTTATTTGTTATTAATAGTTTTATTTTCATATACCTGTATGTAAACTCCCCATTTATATTTGTCCCCTTCTGTTGTGCCCTTGTGGCTAATAAAGACATTTATTTATCTATATATATATCTATATCTATATAGCTCTCTCTATATATATATGTATATGTGTGTGTCTGTGTGTGTGTGTGTAAGTGTGTGTATATATATATATATATATATATATATATATATATATGCACACACATATATACACACACACATTCACATACACATTTTCAAGGCCCTGTATGAACACTCCAGCTGCTGCGTGGGGACTGCGTCCGGTGCGAAGGAGTTCTTTGACATTGTCTCCGGAGGCAGACAGGGTTGCATTCTCTCTCCACTGTTGTTACTGGCAGCCGATATCGTACTAATGCGAATGGATGAAGGACCCGGTCGAGGAATCCCGTGGTGGGGGCAGTCGAGGTTGAGGGAACTGACATTCGCCGACGACATCGCTCTGATCGCTGAAAACAGTGCAGATCTGCAAGCCCTAACAACATCTCTACAAGAGAGTGCGGAAAAGATCGGCCTCAGAATCAACACCAAAAAGACCAAGATCATGAGAACGGCCAGCAACACAGGGTCAGTGTTGAGAGTTAACCAACGGGACCACGAGGAAGTCGATCACTTCACCTATCTGGGCAGCATCCTGACAAGCAGCGGCGACGCAGAGCTCGACATCAACTGTCGGATCGCCAAAGGAGCCGCAGTTTTCCAGCGGCTGTGCCCAGTCTGGTCGTCTTCATGCATTAGCACCAAGCCCAAGCTCTGCCTGTACAAGAGCATCGTGCTGCCGACAGTGCTTTATGCGAGCGAGACCTGGAACGGTACGGCAAAAATAGAGAGACGGCTGAACGCTTTCCACCAGCGGTGCCTGCGAAAGATCCTTCATGTGTCCTGGGGCGACCGAGTACGAAACGAGGAGATCCTGTGGAGAGCCGAGTCGTGGACGCGACAGAAAGTGGTCACGGAGCGTCGGTGCCGTCTGCCTGGCCATATCTGCATCTGCCAAAAGAATAGCATTCGAAAATAGCGATGAACTGAACTCCGACTTGCGGTAAACGGAGGCGGGGTTGCCCAAGGATCACCTGGCGACGAACGTTCCGGAAGGACCTGATGGCAGCCAACATCACCTGGAACGGTCTCGAAAAAGTTGCCGCTGATCGTGACCGTAGGCGAGTACTTACTGCTCGATGCGCCGAACGGCGCGTAAGAATCTAAGACTAAGATGTATATGTGTGCGTGTGTGTGTGTGTGTGTGTGTGTGTGTGTGTGAGTGTGTGTGTGTGTGTGTGTGTGTGTGTGTGTGTGTGTGTGTGTGTGTGTGTGTGTGTGCATGTGTATGTGTGTGCGTGTGTGTGCGGGTGTGTGCGGGTGTGTGTGCGTGTGTGTGATAAATGTCATCTTTATGAAAGTGTCAGAAAACAGTAAAGTGTGATGCATGCAAATGTGTTATTGAAACTAAATTCCTTTCCCGCGGTTTCAATTTCATGTCATAGCAGCTTTTAGGTAAAACCCTTATGTTTTCATGCTCGGTTTTCAAATTCATTGTTTCAGAAGATATATTATGTTTATGATTCTTTTTTTCTAGTCATTAGGGGTTTGTATACATTTTCTAGTTTTATTTAGATAAATATTTATTCATTTCTGGGACTATATAACAGTTGAAATATGTTTTAATTTGTTCTGTATAGCTAGTGTTTTATGCAGGCACTTTAACATAAAAAAAAATGAAAACAATTTCAAACTATAAAATTATCCAACGTCAGCCTTACAAAAATCAGGATACATGATCAATGAACTAAAATGTACAATCTTTCGATAAACAGCTTAGAAAAAGTCAATCAAAAATTAAAGCAAAGTGAACGTGAAAAACATAACAGGAAATGGTTCAATGAACTGAAGTTAAAATGTACTTTCTGACACCAAAGCAACATATAATAATTTTCATAAAAACAAAAGAATTTACAAAACAGGAAATAAAACAAACGAACCGAAGAACAAACTCGCTTTCTGTTACAAAACAAGAATTAATCGATTTTGGTAAATAGGTTTGTAGAGTCAAAAAGGAAAAATAAAGAAAAAGAAACCCATGTAACCAGCAAAGAGAATGGCCAAAACTTTAAAAACCATACCCCACACGAAAACATGTAGTTAGCGAAAGGGGTAAAACAAATATCAAAGTGATGTGTAGCAACGATATACTGATACTTGCCTTGATGTAAAGCTCGAAACACGAGTTATGAATTCCGCATCTTCTTTGCAGCCGGGGCCATGATTTCGAGAGACATGGCTTCTCTCTTCATCCAGCACGTACTAATTCTCCATATTGATCAAACCTGTCCTTATATATACCTGAAAAACGGACCGCATCACAGCCCGACAAACCGCGACCTCTCCAAATACCTAGCTGTATTTCGCCCTCACCTACAACCCCTCTCGCCCACCCTTGCGACATAGTACACGTTTTTTGTTTTTGAACCCTCGTGTCGTTACCTCTGGTTTCTTTCCTAACCCACCTGTTAAGTACCTTTTGAATGCTCATTAGCTTCTTGTACAGAATTCTGTTTCTTCATTCCCTGCTCTCGCTATCGCTATAATGGATCTTTCTTCATAAAAAAAATCTCCTGCACATCTACCATTGGTCTCTAGCTCACCGGTACACCCATTGCGAGTCCCTATATATCAGACAAACAGTCTGATATATATGGACATTCACTTTGGAAAATAAACCGCTGTCACCAGTCACTTACCTTCTTCCAAAAAGCTCTACAAAACACATATGTCCAGGCATCATTTTACAGCATGCACCAGGATCGCACACAAATTAATGTTTCTCTGTAGAACTGTTTTTCAGAAAAGCCTTCCCCTCGGTTTCTATAGCATTCCTTTTTCTTTGATCACCCCCACTTCAAACATCTGTAAATAGTGCCATTATATTCGTACTTTCAACATCTGTATATACCAACAACACATATAGCCCTCGAATTCCGGCTTCCACAGTAATATCAACCTTGTTGGACCCATCAGCTTCTCAACGAACAAATGTTAGTCTCCCATGCACACAACGTACAAACACACACATACGATTGCATCATATCCACAGTCATTATACCACTGTCTACAACAATCCCTCCACCAACAACACTCCCTCAACATCAACACTCCCTTCACCTCATCTCCTACACATTTAGATGAATGCACGTGTACAACACCGCTCCCACACGTCCCGGCTCTATACTCCTCAACAGATGCAGTAAGTCTCCACTTTTAGCGCAGCCGTTTGTGATTATACCGCCACACCGTCGTATCTGAAACCAAAGCATTTCTCCTAAAGACATACCATGAAATAAGACATGGCTATGTTCATATTCGCTACCGCCTCTCTTTATCTACAATCCCTTGCTTTTGAATATGTATGTGTACGCAGAATTCCATAAACAGGTATACCTCCTAAAGTTGGTCAGCTCAACGCGCGCGGCTACACTCAATATATATATATATATATATATATATATATATATATATATATATATATATATATATATATATATATATATATATATATATATATATTTATATATATATATAATAGTAGAACAGTGGTGGGTTACATCCGTAGTAGAGGACTCAGTGAATGCGACGAGTTTGGAAGAAATAGTTCCACAAGAGCTAGTTCGTCATTTCCGAGAACAATTGGTTTACGATATTCGGATTATCAGCTCCGTTTAAATGAGATTGTACGGAAAAGGAACAACAATTGTACGAATGCGCGCCCACCTTATTCGGATCTAACGTAGGTTATCTCCCCTTTGGGAAGGGAATGTTTCTGCATATGCGTATTCGTATAATTGTTTTTTTCTTTTCCGTATATCCCCATTTCAACCGAGCTGATGATCTGAATAAGGTGAAACATTTGTTTTCAGAAATGGTGAACTTGCTGTTGGGGAACTACTTTTGTATATATATACATATATGTAAGTGCTTGTGTGTGTGTATGTGTGTGTGTATGTGTGTGTGCGTGCGTGTGTGTGTGAATTATAATCTTTTAGCGTTATACTTTCTAGTGAAATGTAACGGAAGATGGAAAGTTTCTTACATGGAAATCGTATACCTTTCTGGTGATTTTCAAACATTACTATTACTTTAGTAGCTGCATTCATTTTGCTCGCCTTAGCGTCAAATGGAAGGATATGTCAGTGCGCCTTAGGTACTTGCAATTTATTATTTTCCTGTTGCCTTTGTTTCTATTGACAGGTATTTAACGTTATAAGTGCTTTGTACAAATAAATATACATCTTTAGGCTTTGTATGTAAGACTTCGTTTTGTTTTTTTATAATTGACAGCATCTATTTTTATTCTTGCACAAGGCAACTATTATAGGTGTTGCTTCTCATTCCAATCTCTCCATATCATGGGTATTTCTATTTGCAGGTATACATATTTGGAGAGCTTCCATATATTACCGAGATATTTAATGTTGTTTTTCATTTCTTATTTTTTTTATGTTTTGCAATTGATGTGCTATTGGTGAACATATTTTTTTCGTTTCTTTATGAATCTGCTTCAAGTAGAATATTGTCATCTTTTTCAGTCTCCAAGTCATTATATGTTGTCTCTTTATGGCATGTTGCTGAGCATAGAATAGTTTCTTTTGTATGAGACGCTGATACACGTTATGTGTTTTTATTTTCTTGGTTTAGTATAAGATTATTGTATCTGTTTATGCAGGCTTAGTCATCAGACTATCCATAACCTATATTGAGTCTTGTTTTCTATATGACTAGAACTTTTGGATAGTTCTAAGAAGAAACACAATATAATGTTACAATATAGGTTATGAAAAGCAAATTTGTTTGAATGTGACAGCACACAACTGGTCGGAGACCCTTAATACCTAGTTTCAAATGCTGGTGATCATATACAGAAACACGTCTTAATACAACTAGCAGTATTCCATCACCTTTACTTCACTCGTAAACGTTGACATCAATAGCAATATTATCAAGAATTAACTGCTCCTATATTGAACTGCAAATATATACTTGTGACCATTAGCCCCAAAGGTCGACCAATTGAACAACTCCATCGTCTTTTGGAAATGGGAATCATTAAAAATAGAGAGGAGTTGGGAACCACAGTGATATAAGCTGTAACAGAGAGATATGCAATTTGAAGAGTGGTAATATGCAAAAGGACGATAAATGAACTTAACACGACAAGAACAGTAACACGCTGTAGATGTCACTTATCATTTATTATACGTTGAAGCATGAATACATTGATAGCTAGGGATGCCCAATCCGAAGGAAATTAACGGGAACTTTAGAATGTACAATATCTCCAGTAAATATATACTTATATGCAAAATGAGTGACATACACTTTTTAAAACAATGGTAAGCACCGGCAAAACATGTTCGTACATTTCTATGCTGCAAGATAGGAGACAAACTGAGAAACGTACCATAATCAAACGCAAGTAGCAAGTTTTCACCCGTGTGTAACTCGAAAACATCAATAAGATTGTTTATCTATATTTTCCAACCATTACCGCATTTCGTGAAGTCCATTTTTTACACACACGTACAGACACGCACGCACAAACACACAAGTAAGTATGTTTACGTCAATTGCTCATCTTCGCTCATTTCTTAGAGTGTTCTAAAGCCCATTATCAGGCTAACATTTCATTAGTCAAAATATACAGCGAAAGCTTCTATTTCCCAATTTTAATATATATATATATACAATATATTAACAAATGGAAACTATATTTATAAAACAATATTTATTTTATTATACATATTTCAAGGGCCACCAAGGCAAATTATAGTGAGCTTTCATCAGATAAAATACAATACAGATTTGTTTTATGAATAAATATTGACATAACCTGAAAAAAAGACAACCATAACGGTTGGAGTTTCCAGAAAGCTCCAACAGTTAAGGTTGTCTTTTATTAAAGAACATATATCTTCAACAAAGCTACATATAGTAATATATGGTATAATGTATGGACAGAAATTGCGATTAACAATTAGAAAGTTAAACTTATGTTTAGAGTTAGAAGATGCCATTTAAGATGAAGTTAGAAAAATAAGATTTAGCTTTTAAATTGTGAGATTTAGTTAAAGAATTTACAGAGGGATGCTTTTCTGAAAAAGTTTAAGTGTATTATAGATAGTCATGATAAAGTTTCAGGGTAGAATATAGAGTAAAGATTAAGCCCTTGCTTAGCGGTCAATAACCAGCGACGTATCGGAACCCCGGTCGCACGGGACCCAAGGGCGTGTCAGCCGTTCCGAGTATTATCGTCTAGCGCGAGAAATGGAAATTTATTTTTCCGAGCACTCCAGGAATGTTAACTGTCTTAAGCGTCGGGTGTGTTAGCGGCAAGTCTTCCACCGCCGGCTGGCCATCGTACATACCAAACGATTACTAGTTATTCACACTGGTGCTAGTAGAAAGTGGCATGATAAAGTTAAAAGTTATGATCAAGCCTAGAATTTAAATGTACTGTTTGGCGGTCAATGACTGGTGGCGCGGCGGGTTCCAAGTCTGAGAGGACCCCAGGGCGAAGCACCGTTACGAGTATTTTCGTTTACCGAAATAAGGGGAAATTTAATTTTCCAAGCACTCTAGGAAGGCTGATTGAACCGAGTGCCTGGCGTGCAGTCGGGAAATCTGCCACGTCCGTCGGATCATCGCGTGTACGAAAGGATTATTGGTTATTCACACCCGTGATGTGAAATTGAAAGTGGTAAGATCTGATGAAATGTGCAAATAGACTATATTTAGTCCCCAGTTAGTCCGGGTTATATGTAGTGTGATTCCTGGATGGGGAGTGAACAAATATAAACAGTAATAAAGGTCGTGTGCTAATGAGTACAAGGATACGTATATAATGAGAGTAAAACGAGTAAATAATTGCATAAATAAAACCATAAGTAAAATACATAAATAAAATGCAGTCATACCTAGGGTGGTGATGTCGGGAGTAAAAAGGAAGTATATAAGAACATATCGAAGAAATCACAATACAGAAGAAATAAAATACAGATCAATGTGCAGTAAATGGGCAATATATAGCACGGTTGGAGAATGCAAGGTTATACATGTAGATATAGAGGATAGAAGAGTAGGAATGGTATCAGGTGATACCTAGTGTATGTTCGAGATTTAATTTTCAATGCGAATCCCAAAAGCCCTGAAATATAGGATAGGGAATTCAGTCAATACAGGGTCTAGTAGAATATGTTGAAGAATCTATGAGGTCTGACGGAGTATGAATATTCCCCACAGGGAAGCAGCAATGCATGGTCCAGGTTGGCGGTACACAAATCCCAATGCAGCCAAAATCTGAGTGGTGTGTAGTTAGTCCCATGCTGGCGATAGCTGTACACTGGAGTCAGTGCCGCTCTTCATTATTACATCTGAGTTTAACTTTGCCTTTCATCCTTACGGGGTCGATAAAATAAAGTACCAGTAATACACTGGAATAATTGCTGGCCTTGTGCCAAATGTAGAAACAATTACTACATCTGAAAGCGATAAACATTTCCTGGAGCATTATTTATTTAGGTTTGTTGGTTCACCACTGGATAGAACTGGTCGTTCCGTATGGTCAACTTCGATGTAATATTATGGAGAGCACTTAACGTAAAGCAGCTCAACCGTCTTCGTTTGTGTAGTTGGTAGTGCGAGTACGGAGTTAATTATTATAAAATAACAGGAGGCTGGACTGGTGTAATTCCTTAAAAGGTTTATTATACTATGATCATTTCAATAACCGGGTTCAGTATGAATCCGGTGACATCATATAGGTATTCAAAATATAACAAAGGAATATAATAGACAAATCCATGGGGCTGAAAATCAGAGACATGGGGGCGACCGAACATTTAGCAGTTTCTACCCTGGTCGGCCGCCCACAAGTGGTGATTATTAAGCCTACTTATGTCCAACTGGTGAAGGGGCGTAGGCTTATCATGTACTACTACCACCCCATCAAAAACAGGGGCCAGCGTTGAGATCAGGTTACAATCAATCTGGTCATGCGTGTTAGAATGTGCAGCGAAGAATATTTTATCAAAGAACATATATCTTAAACAAAGCTATATATAGTAATATATAGTGGTATAATGTATGGAAAGAAATTACGATTATAATTAGAAACATTAAATTAATGTTTAGAGTTAGAAGATGCCATTTAAGGTGAAATTAGAAACATAAGGTTTAGGTTTAAAGTTGTAGGTTAAAGAATTTACAGAAGGAGCTTTTATGAAATAGTTTAAGTGTTTTATAGATAGGCACGATAAAATTTCAGGGTAAATTATAGAGTAAATATTAAGCCCATGCTTAGCGGTCAATAACCAGTGACGTAGTGGACACCCGGCCATCCCGGGGCCCAACTGCGTGTCAGCCGTTCCGAGTATTATCGTCTAGCGTAAGAAATGGAAATTTATTTTTCCGAGCACTCCAGGAATGTTAACTGCCTTCAGCGTCGGGTGTGTTAGCGGGAAGTCCACCACCGCCGGCTGGCCATCATGTATACCACTGGTGGGGGATTTAGTTAAGTTCTAGTAGAAGGAGGCATGATAAAGTTAAAAGTTATGATTAAGCCTAGAATTTAAAGGTACTGTTTGGCGGTCAATGACTGGCGGCGCGTTCTAAGCCTGACAGGACCCAGGACGAAGAACCCGTTCCGAGTATTTTCATTTACCGAAAGAAGGGGTCATTTATTTTTCCAAGCACTCTAGGAAGGCTGATCGACCCTAGAGCCTGGCGTGCAGTCGGGAAAGCCGCCACGTCCGTCGGATCATCACGTGTACGAAACGATTATTAGTTATTCACACCCGTGATGTGAAGTTGAAAGTGGTAAGGTCTGATGAAATGTGCAAATATACTATATTTAGTCTCCAGTTAGTCCGGGTTATATGTAGTGTGATTCCTGGCTGGGTAGGGCGAGTGAATAAAGATTAACAGAAATAAGGGTACAGAGAGTAATATCTGTATACCACTCTCCTCGAACAGATGTCCCAACTCCTCTCTCTTCTCCAGCGTCCGAATAGTCCTCACGTTCAAAGTGCCCATTTTGATGGCTCTTCTGCAGGACAAAACTGCATTCTTTATATTTGTCTCAGAGACAGCTGATCCATCATCCACTGGCCCTCTCTGTGGGTCTAAGCCAGCAGAGTCATAACGACCAGACTGCTCCTTGACAGTGTAATTAGGGGCTCTAACCCTAGTGCTGTTAGATCGACTCTCCATATTTCTTTTCAATGGCTGACAATACCTTACCGGCGCCACTCGAATAAGGTATGTCCTGGGTATGACATTAAACTACATCCAGTGGCAAGGCTCCAGTTCGGGAGTTCAGGAGACGTGGGGAATGTGGTGTTACCCCTTAGTTGTCATGACTCCCAGGTCTGTCCTGGCCCGGGGTGGTAGTACCTGTTAGGGCTCCATTTATGGGTTAAATAACTAGCTTATTCGAGTGGCGCCGGTAAGGTATTGTCAGCCATTGAAAAGAAATATGGAGAGTCGATCTAACAGCACTAGGGTTAGAGCCCCTAATTACACTGTCAAGGAGAAACCTGGTCGTTATGACTCTGCTGGCTTAGAGCCACAGAGAGGGCCAGTGGATGATGGATCAGCTGTCTCTGAGACAAATATAAAGAATGCAGTTTTGTACTGCAGAAGAGCCATCAAAATGGGCACTTTGAATGTGAGGACTATTCGGACGCTGGAGAAGAGAGAGGAGTTGGGACATCTGTTCGAGGAGAGTGGTATACAGATACTTGCGATCCAAGAACACATGATTCTACACGATGAGCCTGTGAGGAGTGTGATGATCGGGAAGAAGAGCCAGCTCATCACTACATCGGCAGTGAAGAACACAACAAATGCTGCAGTAGGAGGAGTGGATTTTGTGTTCAGTGCAAAAACCAATCTGTTGGTGAGGGAAATAATGCCTATCTCCCCGCGAGTGTTGAGGGTGACCTTCAATGGAAACCCAAGACTGATAGTCATCTCAGCCTATAGTCCAACCGAGGGGGACAGTGATGTGAATGCGGAAGAGTTCCATGAGAAGGTGTGTAGAGCTGTCAACACCACTCAGGCACACAATATCCTGCTTGTTTTGGGGGACTTCAATGCACATCTGAGTAAGGAGGGCAGTGAAGATCCTTGCTGGTACTTCCATAACAACACCAACCGAATGGAAGATTACTGAGAGACAACCTGCTGGAGGCGAACTTGATGGCGACGAACCTAAGGTTTAGGAAGAATCTGGGGAAGATGTGGACCTACATCTCAGATATGCACCTGTCCAAGTCCCAGATTCATTTCATTCTGGTGAGGAAAAAGTGGCGGAATAGTGTTCTGAACACGGAACCATACAGCTATTTCAGTACACTGGGTAGTGACCACCGGCTTGTTATGAGTGAGGTCCGCGTGAGCTTAAGAAAGAGCAAGGCTCAGCCCCAGAGAACAATCTATGACTGGGGAGCTTTCAAGGAAGATGATAAGCTAAAGGAGAGGTTCACATTGGAAGTGAGAAACAGGTTTAGTGCTCTGTGTGGAGAGTCAGAGGAGAGAGAGATTGGATGGACTGAGGAGAGTGTGACGAGGAGGTACGGGCACTTCACCAATGCAGTGGCGGAAGCAAGTGAAACCCTGGTGCCGAGGAAAAAGAACAAAGGGAAGCACGTCAGCTCTGCAAACCCAAAAGTGTGTGCAGCCAGAGAACACCTGAAAGCTGCCAGGGACCAATTCTATGCTGATCCTACGGAGGAGAGGATGGAGACTGTGGATGTGATGAGGGAAGAGCTCTGTACCGCTTACACTGAGGTCAGAGAGGAGGCACTGATAGAGAAGATCAGAAGTGTGGAGAGAGCGGTTGACAGATCTGGATGTAATTAGAGCTGGATGATCATCAACGAGTTCACAGGGAGGAAGAGAAGGTGTTCGAGTCAGATCCAGGGAACGGGCCCGAGGATAGGAAGAGGAAATGGCTAGATTTATTTTAGGACCGTACTAGGAGAGCCACCCTCCACAGCCCAGAGCACTGGGGAGATCAGGCGGCTGCTTGAGGAACTGGATGTTGAGACAGAGCCATTCACCAGAGAGGAGCTTCAGAGAGCCAAGAAGAGGATCAAGGATAGCAAGGCTCATGGAGAAGATGGAGTGGCATCAGAGGTGATGAAGAGGTGTGATTTTGATGATATCAACCTGGGGTTCTGTAACGGGGCACTGGAGAAAGGAGTTGCCCCGAATCAGTGGAGGATCAGTAACATCGTCCCAGTGCCAAAGAAGGGAGATCTCTCTAACACCAACAACTACCGGGGGATCTCACTGACGTCACTTGTGGCAAAGACCCTCAACAGGATGATTCTTAACAGGATCCAGCCTGAGATGGAGAAGAAGCTCAGGGACAACCATAACGGCTTCAGAGAGGGTAGATAAACCACCAGTCACATCCTGATGCTGAGGAGGATATTAGAGGGAGCTAGAGCAAAGTGCCTTCCTGCGGTCATGGTTTTCATTGACTTTAGGAAGGCCTTTCATTCTGTGGACCGTTACTGCCTGATGAAGATCTTACAGGCTTATGGAATCCCCAAGAGGATAGTGGACCTGATATCACTGCTCTACACCAACACCAAAGCCCAAGTCATTACACCTGATGGGATGACAGAGTTCTTTGAGATACTGGCTGGAGTACTCCAGGGAGATACATTGGCTCCCTACCTTTTTATCATCGAGTGGACTATTGTATGCGCCTTGCACTGGAGAAACACCAGGACTCTGGCTTTACTGTAGCACCGGCTCAGAGCAGGAGGGTTAGGGCGAAAAAGGTATCGGATGCTGAATTTGCCGACGACATAATTTTTGGTGACAAATACAGTGAAGGAGGCAGAGGATTTGATGTGGGAGGTTGAGACTGTGTCGATGAGTGTGGGGATGAGAATGAATGAGACTATAACAACATATCTGGTAGAGAATGTTGAGAAGCCAGAGGGGATCACTAATGTAGGCGGGAAGCCGCTGGAATTGGTTGAGGAATTCCTGTATTTGGGAGCAAAGATTGGGAATACGGAAGATGATGTGGTTGAGAGGAAGAGCAAGGCCTGGGCGGCGTGCCACAGCTTGAGATCGGTGTGGAAGTCGGACCTTCGTAGAGACCTGAAAATCCGCCTCTTCATTGCTGTAGTGGAGTCTGTGCTGCTGTATGGGTCTGAGACTTGGACACTGACCAAGAAACTCACTCAGATGGTGGGTGGGTGCTACACGAAAATGCTGAGGATGGCTCTGAACATTAATCAGTATACACTGAGGATGAAAAACTCATAGCTGTATGGGAGCATCCCAAAGTCAGCTCAAAAGTGACACAGAGGAGACTGAGGTTGGCTGTACATGCTCACCGACATCCAGAGTTGACATTGCACTCAGTGCTCCTTTGGACACACTAGAAGAGGAAGACCAAGGTTAACGTATGTTGATGCCCTAAGGACAGACACTGGTCTGTTGGAGATGCAGGACATGGCAGCGATAATGAGGGACAGAGACCGCTGGAGAGAAATCGTCCAAGGATCTCGGGAATTTTACCCGCCTTTGATAGATAGATAGAGTAATATTCTAGGGTCGTGTGCTAATGCGTATAAGGATAAGTATATAATGAGAGTAAAGCGAGTAAATAAATGTATAAATAAAACCAATATATATATATATATATATACATATATATATATAATCATTGATTTGTTATCTATCCTTATCATCTACATTATTTTCAAGTAGCCTTCCATTTTTTACAGCGCGGTCTTCTTCGTTTACCATCAGTTTGTATAAATCTCACTGTTTAGTGCATTATGGTAATTCTATGAGTAAACATAAAATATCAGTATCATTATTTATTTGGAAACCGTTTCCTTCATCACTTTGTTCCTTACTGTATTCCTGAGATGTGTGAGGGATTATGTTTTTATTTTTCTGGTGATTGGAGATATTTTAAAGTGACTGTCTATATATTGACACGTTCAACCCACGCAAAATATATGTAATAATAAATTCATACATATGTTTGTCATGTATATAATAGAGCTCTTTATGTGTACACTTAATCTACTTATTTCCATGTCTGTGGTAAGTATATAATGAGAGTAAATATAGACAATATAGACAATGTATAATATAGTGCAATATAAAAAAGGCAAATCACATTTTCTTGTTTACTTCTGTAGGAAATTTGAGTACACATATATACGACCCAAGGATCTGTCGAACATATACACAATATTCAATTTTACGTAATATTTAATATTACGTGTGTAATTTGCCTTTGTATGTAAACAACAGGAGCATTATCTATAAAATATTTAGAATGGACCTTGGGTGGAAGTTTTCAGGTTTATAAGTCTAGTGAATAATTAGTAGTGCGGTGTTTTACGTCGTATATTTCTGGATGCACGTCACATACTTGCGAGTGCGTGGATGCATGTGAATGTGCTAGCCAGAAGAAAGTTTTTTGAGAGAGATTTCAATGCTGCTTCTAGCATATCAAAATATGAATGCATTATAATAAATTTAACAATACTAACTTCTAGTTCTGGCAATTGTCCAGCATATTCGGGGGAAAGACAAAGTTCGTTTAATCAAATCCATTATATGATGGTACTTATCTATCCCATATTTCTTTTATTCTCATATTGGTACAAGGTCAGGAATCTGTGGAAATAACTATTCCGATTGGTAAACGTAATTGATACTTTATTTTATCAATACGAGGATGATGAAAGCCAAAGCTTACTTTGGTGGGATTCGGAATCAGAAGGTAATGTGTCCTCACTAAATTCGCCAAAGCTTTTTCTCCGACTCTGTAGTGGTTCTGCCAATTCACCATTTATTACGAACCGAAATTTCATGAGAATTTTCTCTGATAATCTACGCACTCCTTTTCGAAACAAACGAACAATTCAGCTGTTTTGCCGTGTTAATATCATATTTAATGTTTATATTACTAAGAGTACACGATCTCACAAAATAACTGTGGGAACGTTCAGCGTTTTACGTTCAGCGTTTTACTCTAGTACGGTTTGCAGCTGTTAAATCTATTATCAAATTTAGATGCAATATACTGTCATCGGAGACGCATAGAAATATTAACCTTCTATATTTAGGTAACTATTAGTGAACGCTTTAGATGTTTTATTTCATTAGTAATCAGGAAACTGAAGATTTCTTGCACTCCCCAAAACCTTGCGTTTTAAAAAGAGATCTGTGGTGTTTAAAATTCTGAACCAGAAGATGCACTTGTTGGTCTCAAGTTGTTGCTGAAATGTGTAATGTTTTCTTTAAATGTAAGTATGAATTCCTAACCACACCTTTGGGAAAGGTCTGTCTTTATAACACAAGGAAAGGTCTGTCTTTATAACACAATTGTGATGGCCATATGCTAGGAAAAATCAATGTACGCACTAACCTTCAGAAGGATAATTACGTAGTTATAAACGTAGATAAGATTACAGGTTCTTATCAAAACAAAACAAAAAAGAAAACATCAATAAGCCAAGTGAATAACTTAATATTACCATAGATCCTTGGTGAATCAATTGTATTATGTAGTGGAATTTCATGAGTTGGGTCTATATTATTCATCATACAGCGAGAAATACGCAACTAATCGGTATCAAAAGGACAGAAACAATTAGTTAGATACAGAAATGAGTATGCAATTCAGATTTAGGTTAGTGTGTTTAAACTATGTTCGCACTTGGGATTAAATTCAAGGAAGTATGACAAATAAAATAAGGCTGCGCATTATATTTTATCAATCTATGTAGAAATACGTAAATAAGTGTTTGCATATTTACACACTCAACTCATTTGTTTAGATATATACTATTACCGTTTTTTTATTGTCTTGAAAGATAATTGATAGGCTCTTCTAACAATATTGACGCTTAGTACATTTTAAGTAAAGTTTTTGTTTCAAGTCATCTAATTAGCGTGATGCTCTACGAATTTAGAATCGTTCAAATCGTTATTTTGAGAATGTACAATTATAATATCGCATCGTCTCTGCGATTCGTTATCGTCTGAATTGACTTTAGATATATGTTAGTTCAATAATTACAAGCATTTTATATTAATCATTATAAATAAGTAACATTTTGTTTCATTCGTCAGAATACTGACGTAAATGTATATGGCATTAAGTATATATCTTGATTTTTTTTATTAACTAGGCAGCTATCAACAAATACAGTTATTGTAATATCCCCTTATATGTATTTGACAACAATCATTGTTAGAAGCGATATTGTTACAAAATCAACAGATGCGACGCTACACAACATTTTTGAGGCTCTAGGAAATCTTTTTTATATTGAATTTAAAAACAGCCTCATTTTCTCATGTAAGAAAATATTTCAATGTTCTTGACGTATTACTGATTTTAAGCTAACGAGCATATTGTATGAATCATTATCTGCCTTCTTTAAAATGTCATCTCCCTGAATATAATGTTTAATTATACCAATGAATATCTCATATTTTACGATTCAAACAGCTGAAGCGTTCGAATATGGCCTAGTCAACTTCAATAAGGTAAATCATCGGGCGACTTTTTAAAACTTCAAAAGAACACTAACAGTCATATGAAAATGATGCACAAAGTTTCAATACAATTCAGCTCAACCATCACAAAACTTTCAAACCTGAGAATTAAATTTAAACAAAAGAATGATATACACATATGATCTAATATGTTTTAGAACACGATTATAAATTGACATTAAAATCATTGGTTGTATACGACACGTGTCTCGTGTTTTATACAAAAGATATTCTGCAATTCGATATTAATATACACGCACATACCAAATTTAGCTGTCTGTAAATATATATATCGAATAAATATTTTGATAACATACTTTCACGTTAGAAGAATTAGATATTAGTATATAGATTGTAACAACAGTTGTTAATGAAAAATTCAAAGAAAATATTCTGACATTTAGCTCTTAAAATAGAGCAGTAAACCTCATTTCCAGAAAGAAATCCATTTTCGATATCTTTATACAATGTCAATACAAAGACCAGGAGGCAATAAAAATAAATGTGTGACTATAAAACATAAATAGCAGCAGAATAGTATAGATGTCAAAGTACGTCAATATTTTATGCCAAATATTATTTATATTCAATTTAAACCAATTAATATATATATATATATATATATATATATATATATATATATATATATATATTCTCTTTTTTCTGTGATATATATATATATATATATCACAGAAAAAAGAGAATCATTGTTGCGACGAAAGGAATTTATGTATATATATATATATATATATATATATATATATATATATATATATATATATATATATATATATATATATATATATATATATAATGGGAACATTTTGAACAGGAACAAAACAGAGAGGCAGTACAACGAATGTTTATTAATTTCACGCTCTGGAGAGTGGGGTGGTGGTGGGGAACGACGTTTCGGGCATAAGCCCTTCCTCAGGTGAGAAGTGTGTGGGAACAGAGTTCAAAGGGTGTGTAGGGGAGTGGTGAAGAGACATATAGCTAAAGGAAACGGTGCGAATGAAATTAAAAATAAAAATAAAAATAAAGCATGATCAAAATACAAGGAATGAAATAAAATTAAATATAAAAGCATGATCAAAATAAACTGAAATTAAAAGGGGGGTAAAACAGATGGTGGAAGGGTGTGGGGTGTGTAGGGGTGGTGGCGGTGGAGTGGGGAGAGGGAGACGGGGTGTCCGAGCGGGGATGGCTGAAGGTGGTGTGTGTGTGTAGGTGTACGTGTGTGTGTGTGTGTGTGTGTGTGTGAAAGTAAGGGTTGGGGGAAGAACGGGGTTGCATGTTCAGGAAGAGGTATGTGTGTGTGGGGGGTTGTAGGTCGGAGTGTCTGTGCGTGTGTGGATAGAGGGGTGGAGGGGAGAGGAATCAGGAGGCTGAGGGTGTAAAAATGTGGTGGAAAGCACGTGTGTGTGGGGTTTAAGCGTGTTGTGGGTGTAGGTGGCGTGTGGAGAAAAAATGTGTTGGGGTGTGTGTGTGGGTGAGTTATATAGGTGATTCCGTAAGAGGATGGTTGAAAAGTTGGTAAAGTCCTATGATGTTTAGTGGATTCTGTGGTGGTCAAGTTCCACATACGAGTATTCCATGAAGAGATGGTCGTAAGAGGAGAGATGTGGGGTGCGCGCGCAATAGGAAGTGGTCAAGCAGTGGGAGTGCTGTGTGTCTGTTTGTGCTGGGAGGTGGTCAGAGGGGATAGCAGCAGTCGGTGGAATGGTAAAGGGGCGAGGATGGGTAGGTGTGAAAGTTGGAGTGAGGAGTGTGTGTGTGTGTGTATTAGTAGAGGTGTTAGTGGGATGAGTGAGTGTGGAGCGAGTGTGTGGGTGGAGCGGGGAGATAAGGGTGTGTGTAGTTCTATGGAGGGAGTGTGGTATACTGGTGTGTGTGTAGTTTGATGAAGGGGTGTTAGTGGGTGTTAGTATACGGGAGGTGGGGAAGGGTTGAATGTAGGTGTGAGTGGGGGTTAGTGGTGGTAGGGTGTGTAGAGTTGGTGGTGTACGAGGGTGTGTGGGTATGTGTGCGTGGGGTTGGGGGGTGTTAGTGATGTTAGTTGCGTGTGGGGTGGGTCGTGTAAGTGGGTGCGTGTGTTCGTGTGCTTGGGGTCAGGGGGTGCTAGTGAGGTTAGTTGCGGGGTGGTGGGATGGAGGTGGTGGGTGAGAGGTGTGGGGGTGAGGGTTAGTGGTGGTAGTAGGGTGTGTGTTTAGTGTGAGCGCGTGTATATATGTGCCGGTGGGTGTGTGCGTGTGATAAGGAGGGGGAGGAGGAGAAGAAGGGAGGGATGTTAGTATGTTAGTTGGGGAAGGGTGGTCGAATGAGGGGTAGAGTGGAGGTGTTAGTATTGTTAGTTATGGGGTGGGTGGTGAAAAGGAGGGGTGTGTTAGTGGTGTTATTGGGGGATAAGTGTTTGGTCGAAGGCTAAAGGAATAAGGGTGGGGAGTTCAGGCCGGGGGGAGTGTGGGTCTGTAAGATGAAGATAGTTCTTTGTTCGACTCTAAGGCGATTGGCGGGTGTTCCGTGGCATTGGAGTAGGCCACACACTGTGAGATGGCGTGTGGAATGTCCAGGGCCAATATATATATATATATATATATATATATATATATATATATATATATATATATATATATATATATATATATATATATATATATATATATATATATATATATATATATATATATATATATTTATATATATATATATATATAAATATATATATATATGCATATATATATATATATATATATATATATATATATATATATATATATATATATATATATGTGTGTGTATGTATGTATGTATGTATGTATTTATGCATTCCATATTGTGTTATACACTTATTCAAATAAAACATAGTTATTTATGTTTCAGTGTTCTGAGTTTAGATTAAACTGCTAATAAAATAAACAATACGTTACACCAGTATATTCAGGTATGGCTTTCTATACTAAAGTTAAAAAATAATTCTGAATGAATGTTCATTTTTTGTCTTTGTTATGAAATATGGAATCCAATATCTTTAGCAACGGATACTTTACTATTCTTTAACGCAGTGTCGGTTTCCTTCTAGTCCGCCTATATAGCTATTCCTCTGAACTAAATATTTCTCTTATCTTGAAGATAAAAAAGGCAAATACAGAAATACAATTACAATATTATAAGTCTCGTGCTAGTTGGGAAAATAAACGTAATGTTAATCCTTCTTCAGTAAAGTTTAATGTTAGGAGGTACAGGAGGCTGGAAGTTTTAAGAAAGAAACAAAAGTTGTAATCACGGTGGGTTATGTGGCAGAGATCTCTTTAAATATGACGTCAGGCGTCATGGTTCATAAAACCGCTCCCATTTCGGTGTTACACGAAGCCATTGAATCTTGTTAATTTGGGATTATTCATTGAAACTTTGTCGAGTATATTCCTATAAAAAAACATCTAGTTGTAAAAATCCACCACATTATACCCATGCATGTGTATTTGATGACAGATGAAGAATGGAATACAATGATTGTATGCAGATTGATAAATACTGTACAAACGTAAAACACATAGATATTATTGGATGACATAGCTAATTGATATATAACTGACTGGTTATCCCCAATGGTTGTACAATATGACGATGTTTATCAGTATTATGTAATTCAAATTTAAAACATTAGAATGTTTGATATCACTGTCATTTACCCTTTCATATATGCATAAGTAGCATACATTCCACAGATACGAAAGCACTGAATAATTATGACAATCACATTCGCGGTATATTGGGTAATAGGACAGTTAAATTCATCAACATTTTACGTGGAATAAACCTGTTTCTTCGATTTATTAATTACGTGCGAGTAATAGTAGATGGTTAGCTAATCCAGGTTTGTTAATATATATATATATTGATATATATATATGTATGAATGAAGTAATTCCGTCGGAAAGGTCCAGGAGAAAAGAGTGCTCTATGTAGTTTACAGAGCTTAATAGTTATGTAATAAAAATATAAGATAATTATTTCATTTACCAGTGGTTTCTTGAAAGAAGACAAGATTTGTTTTCAGTCATCAGAATGAAAAAATCCTGGTGTATTTATTGACAGTGGATTTTAAAAACACTGTTTTTAAAATCCACGTGTTTTCATTCTGATGACAGAAAGCAAATCTTGTTTGCTTTCAAGAAACCACTGGTAAATGGAATAATTATCTTATGTTGTTTATTACATAACTATATATATATATATATATATATATATATATATATATATATATATATATATATATATACACCACACTCTCAAGTTTGAAACTAATATTAACATTTGTATTGCCTCTCCACTCCTCGCTTTTTTTATTTTCTAGTTACTGTCTCAACTTTAATATATATATATATATATATATATATATATATATATATATATATATATATATGTATATATATATATATATTTATTAGTTAAGCAAAACAAGACCACACATTTTACAAGGTAGACATGACTAAAAGATTGTCAACATATTTTAGTTTGATGTAAGGAATGTAGAGAATAAGAATAATACTATTAATAATAATAATGTCCGTTTATATTATTAATATTATTATTATTATTCTCTACTTTCCTTACATCAAACTAAAATATGTTGACAATCTTTTAATAATGTCTTTCTTGTCAAATTTGTGGTCTTGTTTTGCTTAACTAATGAATATTTCCAGCTCTGTTCACCTAACCTCTGCATGAACCCAGCCACCTAGCTGCCTTCCACTGCATATTTCACATTGAACACAAGCCTTTACGCTTTGGCTTCTAACTAATTCACCAATCTCTCTTATTCTCGCCTATCTCCTCTCCTATCTCCATATCTCTCTTTAAGATTGGTTACTCTTGAACTGTATATATATATATATATATATATATATATATATATATATATATATATATATATATATATATATATATATATATATATATATATATATAAAATATTCTAAGTTTAACAGAAATAAAAGTAACAGTTTCTAGTTCTCCACAACTGTCTTCCTGATGTACAGTTTCTGAAAGTATCTTTTATTTACCTTCCATTCCTGTGAAATCAGCAACACAACAAACATGTTTTCTATTTCCCTTCTGCCCTGCTGTTATTGTAGGATGGCTGAATTCAGATGATTTGGCACTTGACGCTTCCTCCGTTGTATTTGTGATATATATTCGAGTGATCTTCACAACTGGAAGATATTAATTTCGACACAGGTAAGAGGTCAAATCACGGTTTCATTGTAAGTTATGTCTTTCAGTCTACCAGATATAGATCTTGATCTGAACTCTCTGAGACTTTCAGCAATATATTGTTGTTCAGTATAGCATCTAGATTTGGTTTATTGTCTCTATCTGTATTTCTCCTGTTCTGTCCTACTCCTTTTTTCGATATTATCATGTGATCATGTTTTTCTTGATTCTGTTATTATTTTTTTTTCTTTTCATGTCTTTCTATATGTTCGACTTTAGCGTTGTAATTTGGTTCTATTTTTCAGTTTAGTAGGTTAGCTTGTATGCAGGCGTTTGTGTGAGATTTTATGTAGGTGGTGTTTTATGCGCAAATAAACCGTTATATATGTATTAAATAAGAGTTTAATTGGAAGGACTAACAGAAAACGAGTAAAGATGTTATACAGTTAACCATATGTATTTATGTTTTATATTCTTTCATAATTATTATTAGACAATTGCAAATGAGATTAATCATAATATGAAACCTACAATAACTCACAATTAGTATATGGGGAATATTTTGCTTTCCCCTGCAAAACTGAATATGATTTCAATCTGTAATCTGGAATCGCTACAACTATATATTATCTGTTATTATATATAATAAATTACCAATGACATATTTCATAAACCCTATAACTGCTTCCCTAGTACATTAATAACCTTCATTTCATTCTCATTGAGAGAAAAAGTAATAATTGCCCTAGAGCCGTTCCATTCTGCAGCCATGTATCTTTCCCCGGCAATCCGGTGTCATTGTTCATATGTTTTACATATATATTCTCCATTCGTGTTAGATAACAGACAAGCAATGATTCTTGACCCAGTAAAATAATATATCCATTGTATTTCTTATACATGTAACATGTGATGACATATTTCACATATGTCTAACAACACACGTCTAATCTATCAAGCTCAAATAAACGAATTGTCATATCCGTTATGCTTTATTATTAAAAGATTATTGGAATGTAATTCTTAAGTTCCATGAAGCAGTAATGCAAATGTAATACTGATCAGAGGTTACGAATAACAATTTCATCAAACATTTATTATAAAGTAATAATTGTATATGTATCATTAATTAAATCTCGTATCATTCAAGCTAAATGATTATCGTCTACCATATGGTGCTAATTAAATTTACTGAATTGGAAGGAATCTGCCCAAATGATCATCTTAATTAAAAACATTTATAGAAACGATTCCAACATAGATGCATCGACCGTTTTAAATACAATCAACTGGTTGCATAATATATATTTTCAACTTTACTATTGTGAGCCTGAATTATTGAAGTGGACATCACATTGCATTTAAAATATATCAAGCATTTCTCCTCGTGAAATTCATTTATATTTATTCACATTTCAACATGTCAAACTGCGATGTCATGCACTGTTTAAGGTAAATGTATTTTACATGGTCAGAGTGGCCGCGATGTGTGCGTACTTGAATTTTGTTACTCGATATATCAAGATCAATAATTACTTTTCATTTTTCAAATGCATGGCATTATGTTTAATTATATGTCTGTCAATATTGACGAATTATGAGAATTATTATAAAGTCGGATATAATGCTTTGCGTTTCGGCTCTCTACTTTCTGAGTTCAATTTCCGACAAGGTTAACTTTACCTTTCATTCATTCAAGATCATTTTAAAAAGTACCTGTCTAATAGCGGGCTTGATTATTCCTTTATATCTCTGTCGCACTTCTATTTTCTTACTCGATATACCTAGAAATACCGTGTGTGAATACGGTTCCCTCCCGATCCCCTCAGAAGTCGTGGGACCGTACATATATGTCAGGCACCCTGTGAAGAGGTTTCGACTAAAACAAAAATGAAATGGGAAACATTTATGCCCAACAGGAAAGCATTGATGCCCAACATCTCAATTCTTCTATTCCCCATTTCGTGTATTACTTTTTTAAATGTCCCCGTGAAACACAGAATATTTTCTCGTTAACCAGAATCGACGCATGGTATTTTATATTCTTTAGATTAAATTTGCTAACATAGGTTCACAGACAATTCATGGCATGGGTATTTTCAACGTTTCGTTCTAATAACTGATACTTTATTCTAGGTCGCGTGCGTATATTTTTCCATTCCATGGAGGATCCCTCACTTCTCTTAATTTTCGAAATAATTAAACATTAAATTCGATTAAACATTCGATTAAACATTCAATTCGATTAAATAAAAATATACCTTCCTTCTAGAAACATGTAAATCAGTATATGTTAAAAAAATGAATTTAAATTTACAATCACATCAAATTTGAAAAATAGTCATGTTTCTACTAAGCGCCATATATGCGAATATTATGCGGAGCGGAATGTTGGATGAAGAAACAAAACAATTAGATAAGGTTTCTAACCATCCAGAGGTAATTAAGCTCATGATATGTAAATTTACTAAATGCATATGTAATATAACATTAGATTAGGAAATCCATAACACAATGCTGTACTAGAAATTTAGCTAGATGATAAGCTGAATTACAAATAACTATCTCCAACCAGAAATAATAGATATATAACTTTTTATCATCATCCTTACAGTATAAATGTACCAACCGCCAAACTTACTGATCGTTGTATAATCATCATAATTTGCATAAGGTATCAGATTATCCTATTTAGCATATTGATGTGTAATAGACCCGGCACTAAAAAGGATAAACATAACTTTCTGCGTGGATTAGATACAGCCAACAAGTAAATATATTTACTCTTAAATGATGAAACCTGGATTACATAGAATACTTCATAATATTTCCGCAATTGAATGATGTGTAAACTTCGAAATTAATTTTACTTGGTGTAAATGCAGTAAAGAGAGTGGTCGGATTCGTAGACCTAATATCCCTTACTAGCAAATATGTCCCCGTATGAATTTCAAACGTGTGAAACAACATTACATATAGCATATGAAATGAATTCACATTTTGTAGTGTGTGGTGCCGCTAAACGATACCTAGTCTCCGGAATAATTCAAGTTAACGCGATTATGAGAACTGTAGCTACTTGAAACTTGACTTTCATATTACGTACGCACTTTGTAAAAATATATTTGAATTATGAAAAGAAAAAAAAAAGATTTCTCTTTTTTTAACTAATTACACCCCCTTTGATCGAACATAAACTCCTTCACTGGTTGTGCAGTAATAGCTAAATTAACCCAATTTAATATAATTAATCGCCTTACAATAAAACACCCCACTAAATCATACACGATCAAATTACTTCCAATTGATCAAGCAACAATTCTCTATCCTATAACATTTAAAGTATTCTTCCTTAATCAATTCCGTTTAATTCAAATTTAGTAAATTCTACTTAAACTATTTCACATTGATTACACACTGCTTTGAAGCGCAAATTAAAAATCTTAACTCATTATAATAGAACATTTAATTTTAAATCATATATTAATGAATGTGCACGTTGCACGTAAGCACGGTTATCTCTGGAGGGAGTTTTCCCGTCTACTTCGTCTTATCTTGAAATTTATTAGAAAGTCAAATCCCGAATAATTCGTGGATTTGAAAAAGTACGGGGACTGGTGTGAATAAGACCACCAAATCTACAATATGGTGAGAGGTAACAAAATGAATCATACCACATCTCCTTTTGGTGGGTTAACAAGAGATGCGTTCAGGGAAGGTGCCCAGGGAGGCATGGAAGGCGTGGGATGGACGCACAAAATTGCGTATCCCGGAAAAACAAAGTGGGTTTGGAAGGAGCAAACGTTAACAATTGGAGCCTGGAGCATCACAGCCCTTAAAGATAAAGAGCTTAAAATAGTTGGGGGTTTCTTCATGTTCCATGGTTTTGGTACTGTAGATTTGGATGCAGGATTGAAAATCCCTATTCATGCGTGGCACCAAAAATAACTGCACGGGAAGGAGAGGGGACACTCCAAAGCCTCCGGCTGTCAGTATATGTGATGGAATGGATCCCATTAACTATGGTCATGAATATTGTGTAATGTCCGAAAGCATACGATCGCGAATACAAGCGGGCGGCCGAAATGAGGTTCCTCCGAAGGTACATTGGAGTAACGTTACTCGATAGAATGCGTAGCTTAGAGAACAAATAGTCACTCCAAGTAGAGCCGCTTCTTCTGTGAATTGTCAGATCAGAAGTCCGCTATCACAGGAAAAACCAAGCGATAGGGAACCTACTGATAAACCCCGAACAAACTGGTTAGATAACATCCATGACCTCAGCAAACCAGCAGGAGCAGTTGGAAATAGTAGGTTTTGACAGGACCCGCTAGACGCAGTGTCTGAGGACTCCACACCTACGAACATCCTAGAAATGAGTGGGTGAAGAAGAAATCACGACCAAATCGCTTCTCTCTCTCTCTTTTCTCCTTGTTAATTTATATATCGACAAGTCGATCGACTTTCGACAAGTCGGACCGGAGAAACATGGTTTCCATTGGTTTTTCCAATTGCTCTACTATCTATTGATCGCAACTCTAGTTAGACGGAGCAACGTGAAATAAACTGTCTTGCCCAAAGGCATAACGCATCGCCCGATTCGGGAATCGAACTCACAAATTCACGATTGCGAATTCAATTTTCTAACCTCTCAGCCAAGCGCCTTTATATATATATATATATATATATATATATATATAACGAAGGAAATGTGGTAAGGAACCAGGTGGACCATAACGCACCAAAGTACTCAATACTTGAGGTAGTAGAGTGGGTAATAGGAACCAGTAAGACCCCGACAGCTGAGCTCAAGCCGTTTCGACGGCTAATTCAGAATTAGCCGTCGAAACGGCTTGAGCTCAGCTGTCGGGGTCTTACTGGTTCATATATATATATATATATATATATATATATATATATATATATATATATATATATACATATACATATATATATATATATATATATATATATATATATATATATATACACATATATACATATATATATATATATACATATATACATATATATATATATACATATATATAAATATATATATATATATACATATATACATATATATATATATATATATATACATATATATATATATATATATATATATATATATATATATATATATATATATATATATATATATATATATAAACAAACATAAATTATCGAGATTCGCATATATATGTATGCTTGTGTGTGTTTGTACGTGTACATGTATGTGTGTATTCATATATTATTTTACTCTTGCAAAGCTTTTCAATCAATAGGCTGAAGTTACGTTGGAGCCCCCTTTAAAAGGGGCATAGCCGAGCCTAACGACACCAGTTTATACTTTTTGCTATTCTGATATGTTTCTGGACATATGCATATGTACACACAAACACATTCGTCCACATGTAGCCATACTCTCACATACCTATGTTATTATAATATTTTAACTTTACTTGCACAAGCTTTATCTCTATGAACGTGATATTTGATTAAAAAAAAAATAATAATAATAATAACGAAGTTTTCGTGCTATCGATTAAAACTAAGTAATTGTTTGCTCTGAATCACTCGTATCATTTCAAAACAGATTGAATCTGTAGCTGTTTTTCACTAGCTTTGGTCTATCATAAGCCATTACCGGTAAAACTAGTCAGTTATAACACCCTATATCTAGACTAAAAATGATTTCCGTCTTAATCTCCTCATTACAACGCAAAGATTTTCGCAAAATATTATTCAGGGAATTGTTAACTGACACGCGTAAATGACAGCTTAAATTCAAAATAGTGTACGTTAGTATATTACCATGAAACTAATACTGTTTATGACCTTCTTCAAAATCTCTTAACATGTATATGTGAGATTTTCATCTTTATTTTCATCTTCATCTGACTATGTGTACCAGTTTGTGTAAGTATATCTTTGCATGTTTTGTGGATATAGATACAGTAGTTCTTTTACAAACGCGTATCAGTTAAATTTCACTTCGGTTTTCTTATTTGTTAGGATACTAATCGATTCCTCGGTCAGTTTAGTAACCGGATGGTTATGTAGTCAACGATTGTTTGGCAAATCTTATGTGTCACATATTCTTTGATCGTCTCGATAATTATTCACATCTCTTTGTACATCTTCGTATTGATTTTGGTTATTTACTCCATTATTGCGTTGCTTCTTTCTCTGTAAGGGCAAATAATATATATGCACACAACCACACCCACACATATATACATATACATATATGTATAGAAATACACACACCCACACACATATATATGCACACACACACACAAACGCACACACACACACACACACATATACATATATTACACACACACACACAAACGCACGCGCGCGCGCACACACATACACACACACATACACGCACATATGCATATATATACATACATTGTTGGAGGTGTGTATATTTCGCTTTGTAAAACGATGTCGATTTGTATATATTTTGATCAATATAATAGTCTTGAAAACAAGTAGGACTGAGAAAGAGTTATTCACTTGGATATACAGTTTCGTTTCAGTCTTTATTTACATCAACCCGACTGACTTTATGCCACAATGTGTAATCAATTGACGACATGTAACCCTCTATCTTTAAATGTGTATTATTGTATGGGAATCAAGTTGGCGAATTTCAGTTGAAACGCTAAATTATAGTTGCTGTGCAATATTCACGGTATCAAATTGTAATATCTTTTTCGATAGTTAGTAATTTATCTTATTTCGATGCAAATAAATATATATTTATTCCAAGCAATGTATCTCGTAAGATTATCGTTGTTAGGATCATTTTCAAATTAAAATTGGAGTGTTCCAAGCATTTATATATACTTGCGAAATATTTTTCATATTTAGTACATTATATATATATTGTCTGTCACTCCATTGTTTTTTTCCATTGTGTTTGTTTTATATGCCCCTTAGTTTGTATATATAACTATATATAAGAATTCTTGTAGACCCATTTTCGAGGGGATTGAAGGCCATTATTGGATAAATATGAATATAATCTCTGTATATATGTTAAAATTCCAGTATTTTCATTCATTCTTGTCAGGTCATTATTGATATCAGAGACAAAATATTACTTATAGATTCTGGAGTAAAAACACGCCTAAATAAACGATATAATTCGTGCAGTTTATATGCTTTTCAGCCATACACACACACGTTGTGTTCAGGCGGGGATGTGTATATATGTAAAACAAAATGTGTCCGTACATATATTGTTATATAAAATACAAACGTCTGTTAGTCGTCAGATAAATGTATGTCGATATTTTAGTGTCCCAGAATTTAATTTCAGGTTTTATGGATTCCTAAAAATTTTGCTTTCTTTCGATAGTAATTTCCAAATGAAATATTACAATTCGAATATGTCTTAATTTCATTAACTATAATGTGTTAAACAAATAGAAATAAATATTAAGTGGAGATATATTGCTTTTAAATTGCTAGGTTGATGCGGAAGGATAGTAGTTTTTTTCCGAATGGTTAGTCGATATAGATTAAAGGTAACAGTATATTTATGAAGAAGTATAATTATAAATATTTGCTGAAGTACGATTGTACTACACACTCAAATAAGTATTGAGACAGATGGAGATATTGGACACGCGTACAGTAAACACAGACACATTGTACAATTACATCTGTTTTCGGATAGCATATAATTGGTATCAATGTGACTTATTTCAGGCACACTATAGAACAATGTGTTCATCTGTGTTACTATTGTCTGCAGCGTATCTGTAGTTTCTACAAGGCCCAGTCATTTCTATTTCGAGACCTTGCGTTGAAGAGGTATAGAGAGATGATTTCTTACGGGTAGGGCCTGTTCATCTATATCAGTTTAACATCTGGATATTCTTCCCTGATCTGTGAATGGTATTGTGGTGCTAGTCTTTGCAAAGTTTCAGCACGACATCCACCTCAATGCATTCAAAATTTGTTTCTGTAATTTGCGAAGGCACATAGTAATCTATCGCTCGTTCTATAAACTCTGCTAGGCGGAATATATACATTTATGTGCTGTATTTTCTAAAAACCCCGCCTGCTCACTGTTGACCCTGGGGTGGGTTAGTTTGTCTAGTTAATATAACATATGTAAATATATAGTAGAGGTTAAATAGGATATATGTTTAGTGTTAGTTTATAAGATCTTCCTTATCTACCTTATAAATTATGACGTCAATCGCACACACTTACAGAGATATCTTTCCTTATTCAGATATCGATTATAACGTAAAACGAGAATTTTCAATAGTTACACTCCTACATCCCGTAATACGTCATTTGCTGTAATATTATCTCTCTTCACATGCTTCTGTACTTTCTTAAATTCACCTTAATGTAGCTTACACCAATATTTACTAAGCGGAGGATTGAGCCTCTCTAATAATCTTAAACATGTAATGGTATAAGATGTATTGTAGCCCTTCTCCATCTTATTTTTCTGTCCATAAGCGTGTCTTTCTCTTTGAGCACTTTCAACTCCGAGTGTCATCGCTATCTTGCGTCTCATTCGGGCATCTATCTCCATTGGAACTCGCAGCAGTTCCTTTGCTCTATAAGTTTTATAAGTCACGTTTTAGCTTGTTGTATCGTCTTGCAGCGAATGAAATATTCGAGTCAATCTGTAAAATTTCGCTTCATAACTGTTTTACATATGGAGCGTGGGGAAAACTACTATCATCCAAGATTACTTCGATTGGCATCTGGATTCATGTGTTCGTCCTTCTCATAGCTGAGGAAGCCGGGAGAAACATACAATTGGCAGAGTTGTATATTATAACTGGTCAGCACTTGATCGATGGGCACTAATGTGATAAATACTATAAAACCTGAAAGCGCTCGCGAAAATGACACAACACATAGAATATAATATGCCTTTATTTATTTTAAATTTATGTGTTTACTTAGTCGATACCTGTCGACGGGAGCATATACTATGGGTACGCACAATTAGAGATGAGTTTTCGTCTGAATTTGGTGTTCCAGATTTATGATGCATTACTACTTTTATGAAGGCGGGTTTCTTAGGGCAGAGTTTGTTGATTTCTCGATCGTAACGTCATGAGTACGATTCTTGCCCACAATACACGGCACGTTGCATTCTTGAGGAAAACAATTTATTTCACGCTGCTTTAGTGATTTGCCGATATATCATTCCTTTCTACCGATATTAAAATCTCTAGTGACAGACAAGAATGACCTGTTGGTGAGGCCGTTTCTTGTTTCTCCAAACCATAAAGAGGCGGAACCGTTGTTCATTCTTCAATATGTCCACATTTTGAGAAGAAAATATTCCATTACTGCAGTAAGGTCTAACATCATTGATATTAATCATCCGATAACTATTCCTACAACTATCTGGATTCGTGTATCCTTCTAGATAAAATATTTCGGAATTATAGATAACAAAAATGTGGAAAATGTTACATCGAATCAATCTAGGTTTTCAGATAGAATATCGATTAAATGTATTATGAAACAGAAAAGCTTACTAAAACAATGCTGGTTCATGAAATGATACACAGAGTATTTATGTTTACTTAGTAATTCATTCCGGACAAGCATTAAAACATTGTAGAAGAAAGTTTTCAGTATTTTTCTATATGTTTATTTTTGCTTTTCTTCCACATTATTTATAAATGGCAGTATCGGTAGAGGGTCGGACGCCATGCTTTGACGCATAGAGTTACGGCCCTTGCCATTCTGAGTTCAAATCACGTCGAGGTTAACTTTGCCTTTCATCCTTACGGGGTCAATAAAATAAAGTACCAGTAATAGTCTGGGCAATTGCTGGCCTTGTGCTAAAGGTAGAAACAATTATTTATAAGTAAATTATTAAAAGAGAACTAAGTGCTGTTTAACCGGCATTAAACGAGATCTATCAAATCATAATCATTTTAATTGATTAAATTCCTTATTTTGTTGCTTTTTTGTTTTGTGCCTTCAAAACACTTTCAAGTTACGGTATTCATGTTATTTTTAAATAAAGCATATGCAAAGTACACACAGGAAAACAAAAAGAATCGGCCTTGTAATAAACAACTATTCTTTGCTTTTTGCTCAGATGTAAAATAGACATCAATTGAACGAGAAATGTAGAACACAGTGCAGAATAAAGTAAAGGAAATTGAAAAAAAACCAAAAACAAACGTTGATCCTTTGTCTTCTAAAATTATATGAAAGGGGAAGAGAAAACAATATCATAGTTTATTTTGATGAGGTGGAAGATATTATTTTTGTGTAAAGTACCAAATCATAGAGTTTAAAACATTAGATTTTACTGCAAGTTAGTTGGCACCAAACACAATTTGCTAACATAAACGTGATCGTTGTATCATCCTTCAAAGTGAAAGGATATTTGCATAACAATTGTATACATATAATTCATTTGTTTGTAGATGCGACGCTGACACTTTTATCGATGTATGATCTCTCTTTCTTCTTATCTCCCTCTCTTAATACACTTTTCATACACACACACATCCATTTATATATATATATATATATATATATATATATAGTTATACTTTGGGACGTCATTTATTATAAATTTCGGGTGGGCTGGTTGGTGCAATAACCTGAAGGTTGTCTATATATTGTCAAATCACTTTTGTCACACATTGTGTGACCTCCTCAGTCACGAGGTTCTTATTTTGTCCCTCTCCATCTTGTTTTTGTATGCTGTCTGTTGTGTCAACAACACACAGCATACATAAATGGAGGGTGTGTGGTTTTTCTCACATCTGATGGGAGAAAATCCACAGATCCTCCATCTCAACTCTACTTTTGAAAAGCAGAAGAACTGCGAAACCGGTAAAGGAACCAAATAAATATATATATATTTTTTTAAATAAGACTGGAGTTGCATTTTCGATTTCATCTTTTTTATATCTCTCTCTATATATGTGTGTGTGTATATATATATATATATATATATATATATATATATATATATATATATATATATATATATGTGTGTGTGTGTGTGTGTGTGTATATATATATATATGTGTGTGTGTGTGTGTATATATATGTATATCATATATATATACATACATACATATATGTATATATATATATATATATATATATATATATATATATATATATATATATATATATATATATATATTTATATATATATATATATATATATATATATATATTGTCACACTCAAACGAGCACGCAAACGCACACATATACATGCATGTATTCACATATATATTTAGAAATAATTAAAATGACCCTCTCTGAAACTGGTCCCACTCTTCATCTTTCGAAGGTTTATAACATCATCAAGCACCCTCAACCTATATTTCCTTCCATAGATCATGTCTTGTTTACTTTGCCGTGTGACGTTATTATATTTCCAGTAAACAACATTCTATTTTTCCCTCTATTTTCACCTCTTAATTTTATAATAATTACTACTTTGACCTCATGAAAACCTCCCTATTTTGCCCACACACTGAACATAGATATCGTGTCTATCTTCCTGCTCTGTATTTTTCAGTGCGTTCACTCAATGTTGCGTTTCCGACAGTGAAATAACTAGTTTGTTGAATATGGACCATCATTCTGCCATATAAGCCTGTTCCAGGCCGCGGTGAGCGGGCTTTCTTCTAGCTAGTATGTGTGGTTTATCGAATGAGACACCATTTAATCGTACATGCTCTGAACCAAGCAATCAGAACTAGATTAGAAGATGTAAATATATATATATATATATATATCAGGAAGTTCTTCCTTGTTCTATTTCAGGTGTGTGGCGAAATATAACAGGCAGTAATACATTTCGTGTCAGATTGTAAGATGCTTGCTCGGAAGAACCACGACAACAGGTATCGCTAACAAAATTCACAAACAACATAAACAATCTTTTTTTCCTGATATGATATGTTGCGATCAAACCTTATCTCAACACAGGAATAATTAGCCCTTCAGAATAGAATCAACTGCAAACATTTTCAGTTATCAATAAATAAATAAAATGAGACAGAATTATGTAGCAAAAAATAACATAAGAAGGAAAATCGAAGCATATATTGATCTCATAAGAGGTGAAATATCGATTTTTGAAGGAACACATCTAGAGCCCGGGTTTGAGGACGAGAAATGCCATCAATCAAATAACTGTTTAAACAGAAATAGAAGTCAACGCCAACGTGTGAGACGGTACAAGATGAAGAATCACATTTTTGAGGCAACACAAAATATTGGAAATTGATGTTTGTCGGACAAAGGCTAATAGGTGCTGACAAAATACCAACTACTGAGCAAGGTAAACAATTATGTATTAACATCTTCTGGAACTAAATAACATCACAATCGAAACTCTGAATGGACATACATCAAACTGAAAAACTGAAACAAAGGGAATGGCAAATGTAACAACAGAAGAAGCTCCAAGAAAGGCACCTAAACCCAGATAAAGACAAAATACATAAGTTTGGTTTTAGATATAGTCAACTACTGACATAATATTCAAACATTGACGTAAGGCAGAGCCAACCGTAATACCTGAAATATCTATGCAGTAAAACGAGGTAATCTTTGACAACAAAATGTGCACCCACACTAGAAAATCACACATGTAACAGGATACGTTAAGGAGGGAGCGGACACGACTGCAACATTCGATTGATACAGGTACAATAAGGATACTTAAATAACTAGAGCTCACAGAAGATAAGGTCTTGTAACATGGTTCAAAATCACGAATTCATAATAATATAACAAATAAACCATTCACCTCAATATACACATAGAAATATGTGAGAGACATGGAAGACCTGGCGCTCTGCGAAGCAAAAACATCAAATAGCTAGCGAAATTTCAAGTCACGATAAAAATAAGTGATTGAGGTGAAAATAAGTCATTGTATGGAGACTACATATTTGGGAATATGGTTGTTATATATCAAAAATGAAAACAGCATTGATGGACAACTTCTGAAATAAAACGGAGAAAGAAGGAGCCATAATGGTAGCACGTAACTAAAGCTTGTTAACCATGGCCAAACCTTTAAGAAACGGTGCAGACACAAAATGCAGGCTTTGTGATCAACATATTGAATACCAAAACAATATATCCAGATATCCGAACTGACCTAAAATGATTAAGAGATTCACTCTGGCATATTCGGCTACTACCTGCACTGGAATCTATGGAATCAATACAACATACAAACCAACCACCAACAGCTACAGAAATCACTCAGACGAGGAAATCGTAACAATAATTTGGAATTTCCCAGTTAGCACAGATCGGAGAATTCAAGAAAATAGACCCGATATCACCAGGCAGATCAGGGAAAATATTGGAAAATCTAAGTAAATACAAATGTCTGGAAATAATAACATCATTACAATATGAAAGGAATGGACAGATCATAGCAAGTTCCCAGGTGGCCCACCTATTTAAGATATTAAAAAAATAATATTGAGTATCAATTCACACGTCGTACGAAGAGCACTCCCAAATTAAATATTGATTTCTAATTTAGACACAAAACCAAAAAATACCGGAGAAGCTGAAACGTAATTAAATCAACCAATGTACTTGACTGATACTATGTTTTATGGACACTGAAGGATGAAAAGCAAAATTGATCTCAGTGGGATTTGGACGCAGAATGTAAAAGAGACCAGCAATGGCATTTTATACGTGGTTCTACACATTCTGGCAATTAATCATCATCTTTCAAACGAAACATTAATTAGACTACCTGTAAATCATTCACGTAGTAAATCATATATATTCAATGGCAAATTACTTATAAAAGCATATATTTCGTTCTGTACATAAGGTGTATTTATGCAATACACTCACTTTCTTCTGTCCCAATTCGTAGGTAATGACAAGGCAATATGTTCTACAAACTCCGAAAAGAAGAATGAATAATTATTTAAGTGATAGTGAAGATTATAACGCTGATGAGAGTTATAATAATTTCTTTATTATCCACAAATGCCTTGCAAAACAATAACGGCACATGACGCTATAGATAGGTTTTGTGTAAAGAGAAAAATTAAAAAAATTACGTATTAGATTAAAGAGATTCCCTTTCACTACAATATTTTAATTATAATTCCTCAAAGAACTGTTGTTTGGTAAAATACGCTGTAACATAGTGCAGATACAGACAAATCTCACTAAAATGTTTGTTAGCCTGTAACACTTACACAAACACACTCGCACGAGCGCGTGTCATCTTCATTCACACGCGCGCAAAAGCAATGCCGCATATATAAACGTGTGTGATACGCACCTACGCTATTTAAAGATGAATCTACTTTGACGGATGCTGCCAAAACCTTCCTAAAATTGCCATCAACGTTTGATGGTATACATTATTAAAATAGCTTTTAAGCACACCCTTTTATGCCAATAAATATAATCTTTCAATATTTTGCAAACATTTCCCTTGTAATCTTTGATGCCTGGTGGCTGGAAAACATATTTTTAAATTCTCTTATATTGTTTTTTACTACTTTTTTTTGGTATGTGAGTACACTTAACTTTCCATCTTTATTCCTAACTCGACAACTTTAAAAGACTCAGACTTACCCATAAATTTGTCAATTATCTCTCCTCTTGATTTTTTGTTGTTGCTGTTTGATTCCTCTTTATATATTTGAAAAGTGGAGCAATAAATAACCAGTGTTGTGAGCCACCTAATTGGTCACAGATATCGAGGAAAATGCAAATGATTGATATATGAACTAATGCTATCGAAATTAGTTTTACAAGAAATTGAAATTTCAAAACACAAACATTTTTAAAGAAAGATTAAGCAAGTATTTATTGAGTAGATTTACACATTTTAAATTCACGTTCTTTCATTCATGCATCTCACATGATATTTAATTATGAAACCCATGTTAAATGTATTATGTTAAAGCATGTTGAGATATATACCAATTTGATTTATTAATCACATTATGATTTATGCCATGATCAATTTACGTTTCCTATATTGTTATACATTTCTCTAAGGCATTATTGGTTCGGTTATAACAGCGCTCAGATGGAGCTTATTTGTTGGCGTTAATAATTATATATTGTGCTGGACATGTACGGTCAAAGAGAGTTTAAATATCTTAAGGCTAAGATCAAAATGGTAACGTGGCATTTGCTCAGACAATTACACACCTTATTAAACTATGTGTAATTAGGTGTACATAAATTAGACAACAGAGTGACAGAAACAGCGAAGCTTTAAAATACAGACTTCCTACTCTTTATCTACTATCTAATGCAGCCATACTAATAACAGGTTTTCCGAAGGTTTCATCAATCATAAATATTTTCTACGCATGAACAGGATCCTATTGATTATATTACAATCGATATGTCAATGTTGATGAAAAACATAGTGGTCTACGAATATATGTAGGTGATGTTTATTAAGTGGCTGCATATCTTGTAGAAAATGGTTGAGCTAGTACTCTACTCATTATACTACAATACATGTAACAGAGTTTAATATGCATCAATTTGTGGACGCTATTTATTAATCTACAAATATTACAGAAGGCAAACATCTAATATGCAACAAATTATTTCCTAACTGGCTTCAATATATCTTCACATTTCTGTTACATAAATATTATTATGAGAATTTTGATCATCTCATACCATAAGAAATATATACATGTCGTATGGCAAATGATGAGGAAGTGCCGATATATTTGAAAAAAAAAACGACGTTTAAAGAATACAAATGGTGTATTTGATTAACAACTAGAGAAGTAGTCTAACCAATTTTCCAACAATTTGTAATAGTAGCGGATAATACAAACCACCTATAGAAAAAGAAATAGATACGTTTAAAACAGGGACGTAGCTAGGGTCTTTATTCTTGTAAATAAAGTGTAAAGAACATAAAAAAGACAACATAACAATTGGGTATAGTAATATTTTGTATCTGAAATATCTTAAAACATGGTATTTCATATGAACAAATATATATCTATGCATATGTGTGTGTATGTTTATATGTGTGTATGTATCGAATATCTATCTATCTATCTATCTATCTATCTATCTATCTATCTATCTATATATATATATATATATATATATAGATATAGATATGTTTCTTTTATTTGCCACCAGGGCATCAAAAGTGGGACAAGTACAGTGGGGGGAGTTTACAAAACAAGGCGTCCTCAATAAGGAGGAGGCAATAACAATATATCAAAATAAAATAAAATATAACAAAAAATAAAATTTATAACAGAGTCCTCAATAGAGAGGAGGCGCCTTGGGGGGGTCGCACACACCCCCGAAAAAAGTGTGCAACCCTTCTCCTCAGGAGCACAGAGGAGGGGTGCTCCCTTGGTCTTTCATCTTCCTCACCTGTAGTCTGATGTAGAGTGAAGGCCCATTCACACGGGCCATTCTCGCCACTTTCACCCATCTTTCATAGAAACGGCTGGGGTGCAGCACCTCTCTCTCCATCCTGATCCTTCTTCCGAAATGATATCGGAAGAAACGGACCAGTTGTTGGCCAGAGAGAAAGGTGTCTGACCTCAGTCCTTTCAGACGCGTCCACCATACAACCTCTTTCGCCATGGCTATTACGCACAGAAACACCGCCTCTCCTTCGTTTTTGAAGATAGATAGATAGATAGATAGATAGATATTCGATACATACACACGTATAAACATACACACATATGCATCGATATATATATATATATATATATATATAGGTAGAACACTGGAAGGTAATATCCGAGGTGGTAGAGCACTCAGTCCATGGGACGAGTTAAGTGAAAGTGGGAACACACCAATTAGATCACCATTCCGAGACCGATTGTTTTACCTTAGCGGATCTTCAGCTCGTACTGGTCATGGTTATACGGAACAGGAAGAACAACCACAGGAACGCGCATGCGCAGAAACTGTCACTTCACCCAAGCGATACAAAGCCACGAGCAAAAGGTGTAAGGGAGATAATTGCAAAAATGTTCGAGTAGATCAGAGTAATAGAATGTTATTGTTATTCAATTCGGAGCTTTGTAGTCATGCAAGATGTGTTTCCAGACATGTGGAAAACGTGAGATTTCATGTCTTGAATTTAAGCAATCGCTATTGCGTAATATCCTTAGAATATTTATCCATTCCTCAATACAAAGTCCACACGATAGATTGCCCTTAGCATATGGCTTGGACTTAATGAGGGCTTTCCATTGAATGGAATAGTCTATACCTGAGACGTTGAGGGACCATACGTGGCTCACGAGTTTCGTGGCTGATTGTTTGTTCGGGTACCTAAAGGTCGACCGATGGTTCAGGAAGAGTTCCTTAAATCGGCCCTCCGCCATTCCCACATAGGATTTGGCCTCCTATGGGTGATTTGATCGGTTGGAAGTGACCACAGCTTCATAAACTACAGCGGGTGTGTTACTGATGAAGGGGATAAGCTTCAGGCTTTCGGCCTAGAGTATCCTTGTGGGATGCCTGTCTTAGGACTGTTGGTGATGTCAGCCTTCATATTCTTAGTGCAGGAGTACTCAGGTTTTACGCTGTGTCTGTTAAATATGGAGCGGTATTTGTAACATATGGGAAAGTGTTTACCTAGGAGGGCTAAAAATGTCTTTCCTACATTACTTTTAAGATCTTGCTGCCGCCCTTAAGGTAGATAAGAAGTACCAATCCTTAGCTAAGCGTGAAGCGTTTCTCGCCCTGAAGGATCACAAGATAGACTTTGATTCTAATCACACGTGTAGACTACTAAACCCGGCACACACAAAATGGGACTAGTCAGTAAGGCTATACTTAGAAACATAGTTAAAACCATTAGGACCAAGTCGAACCTGGCCCATTGGTAGAACAGCAACTCTGTCATTAAGTGATTTAACACCTTCAACTCCAAAACAGCGACGTTCACGCAATTCGACATTGTAGATTTTTACCCGTCGATCTCAGAGACCCTGTTAAACAAAGTGTTGGACTTTGCTAACACTTACACTACCGCTAGGTTTTAGACAGGGAGATCATCGCACACTGCCGGAAAACCCTCCTCTTCAAAAATGGAGTAGCCTGGGCAAAGAAGCCAGCCACTTCAGAACTTTTCAACGTCTCCATGGGATCGTTTGACAGTGCTGACATATGAGATTTAGTTGGCCTATTCATTTTAGACATATTACGTATTAGATTGCCGGGAATATACCGCGAAGATGGCCTGACCTTATCGAGCCATAAAGGTGGTCACGACCTGGATCGGTTTCAAAAATTCTTAACATCTTCCATTAATGTGTTAGGACATAGGATAACAGTAGCTACCAACCTCTCTAGTGTAGATTTCTGAGACATTAATTTAGACCTTCGCACACATACCTTCAGACCCTTCCATAAGTTAAACGAACAATTTAATTACATACACAAGTACTCATGCTAACTGTTTTTAGAAACTTCGTAAATAATATCAGTACTAGAATCTCTAACCTCTCCTCTAATAAGGCTATATTTGAGAGAGTGGCACCCTACTATAACACGGCTTCAGCCAACTGTGGCTTCTCGCCACCAATTACATACTCACCCACTAACAACAACAGAAATAAGAAAAGAAATCGTAATAATAGACAAACTATTTGGTTCTCTCATCCCTTCTTACTCAACGTTAAACCTAATGTAGGAAACACTTTTTTAGCCCTCTTAGATTAACACTTTCCCATATGTCACAAATACCGCTCCATCTTTAACAGACACAGAGTAAAACTAGAGTACTCCTGCGCTAGGAATATGAAGGCTCACATCACCAACAGTCCTAAGAGAGGCATCCCACAAGAATGCTCGTGCCGAAAGCCTGAAGCTTGTCACCTTCAACAGCAATGCAACACACACACTGTAGTTTATGAAGCTGTGGTCACTTCCAACCTCCCAAATCAACCACAGGAGGCCAAATCCTATATGGGTATAGCAGAGGGCCGATTTAAGGAACGCTTTCTGAACCAGCAGTCGACCTTTAGGTACCCGGACAAACGATCAGCCATGATACTCACGAGCCAGGTATGGCCCCTCAAAGACTCAGGTATAGACTATTCCATTGAATGGAAAGCCATCACTAAGTCCAAGCCATACGCTAGGGGCAATCCATCGTGGGGACTTTGTATTGAAGAAAGGATAAATATTCTAGGGAGATTATGCAATAGCGATTTCATAAATTGAAGAAATTAAATCTTCTCACGTTATCCACATGTCTGGAAACACATCTTGCATAAGTACAAAGCTCCGGATTGAATAACAATAATATTCTAATAACATTTTTCCCGACTTTTGCAGGTATTACACGTTTCTCTCGTGGCTTTGGAGAAGTGACCGTTTCTGTGTATGCGCGTTTATACGGTTGTTCTTCCTGTTCCGAATAACGATGACTTGTACGAGCTGAAGATCCACTAAGGTGAAACAATCTTTCTCGGTATGGTGAACTAACTGTTGTGTTACCACCTCTCTCTCTCTCTCTCTCTCTCTCTCTCTCTCTCTATATATATATATATATATATATATATATATATATATATATATATATATATATATATATATATATATATATATATAAAAAGACGAATTCGAAAATGCAACTGAAGTTTTATTTTTAAAAATATATATATATTTATTTGTTTCCTTTACCGGTTTCGCAGTTCTTCTGCTTTTCAAAAGTAGAGTTGAAATGGAGGGTCTGCGGTTTTTCTCACAGACCCTCCATCTCAACTCAACTTTTGAAAGGCACAAGAACTGCGAAATCCGTAAAGGAACCGAATAAATATATATGTTTAAAAAAAATAAGACTCCAGTTGCATTTTCGAATTCATCTTTTTTCTTTATATTTTCACTCGTGTAGGACACCTCGGTTATTTTTCATTTTGTAAAAAAAACCTCACTTTCTAATATATATATACATCTTTTCTCCTTAGCTCGAAAGGTGTGAATGCTTAATACATTTCTATAATACTAAATATGCACCCATGTTCTGGTTGGTATGAAGCAAAACACACTCTCAAAGAACAGTGACATGATCACAGCTTTTTAAAAAATGGTAGAGTTTAACAGAGAATTTATTATTCTTAAACATCGTATACATTTCCATATACAACCCTATTAATATTCATGTACTATCAGTGTGGTTATTATTTCCGCCAGCTTTGCACTGTATGCAAATGAGTATTATCAGCCGATGCTCATAAACGGTATATATAATACGCTTTCAACAAAGGAGTTAGTCCTTTCGAAGGCGGATAATACTTCAGAAAGTATGCCGTCAGGGTTCTCTCCCTTAGTTGCCAAGACAACAGTGAAATGATCAGCTTGTTAAAATCATAGCGAGGCTGAAATTAATTTCATTATAAATAAGCATATTGTACAAGTTTCAATGTACAACCCTATTACGTTTCCCGCTGTGTCATAGCAATAACTTCTGAAATTATTTTTTTGGAAATATGAATTTGACACTGGAGTTATCCCAATCAAATAAAATCTTCAGATAATGGCATTAGTCTAATGTACATGCTCCTACTGGTGGAGCCACGTAGCCTAGTGGTAAAGGTGTTGGACTTACGATCATGATATCGTGGGTTCGATTATTGGGTTTCGTGTTTATTCTTGAGAAAAACACTTCAGTTCACGCTGTTGCAGTACACTCAGGTGAAAACGAGTAGCAGCAATAGCTGGGGGTTTAACCCAGCAATGGACTGATGTCCTGTCCAGCGGGGTGTCTTGTACTTTCAGTCGCTTCACGCCATGAAACTAGGATAAGCACCGACCAAATGAGCCTTCTGGCTTAAGACAGACTTAGACATGGCGCTAAGAGATGTTATCAATCATATACAATCATTCAGATACTTGGGCTTCTGTAACAATTGCCTTAACTAGATAGTTGTAACTTCCACTTGTATTATATTGCTACTAATACAAATAGCATTACGAGGACCTATACATAGAAATCGCTACTAAATACCAATTATTGTACATATATTCCAGCTCACAGTGTAACACATGAAAATTACAAAATAATGAAATAATTTTGGCATAAATCCCATTCGAATATCACAGGCATTATCATCAACGGCTTTCTAAAGATCCCACACCACCAATAAATTTATCCATTCTGGCCATCACCAAATCCAGTATGAAGATTGTTAATATCAATTAAACTTTCAGTAGCAGAATATTTTCCTTGTCACTAATTATGTAGGGAAAATACTTAGCAGCCTCGTTCTGACTTTTAATGTTATGAAATAAAATCACACTAAGGTGCATACCGAGGGCAATCAAATAAACTGCTAAACATATTAAATAAGAACGGGTCGATTGCTGGCGTTATAGTCAATAATATTATTTTCAACAAATACCTACTATGACATGAGATAATAAACCTATGAAATTACTATATAACACTAAGACCTTTGGAGCGTATAAATAACGGATTTTTTATATACTGTTAATTCCTAATTGGCATAAGTTATAAAAGTAATAATATTGATTACTGTTTCTCTTATTTCGACATTTTATGAGTATTTAGGAGAAAAATCGTAATATAGTCGCATTATCATACATACGAACAATTATGTTCATAAAAGTTACATTAACAGCTTTCGTTCTCTTCACTTTTATTGGGTGGATTAATAATCCTAGTAAATTGATGTGATAGCTTTATTTTAGGAAATTTTTTTCTAGACAAATATATTGAAGTGAGCCGCCATCATGTATATATATATATATATATATATATATATATATATATGTATTTAAATATATATATATATATATATATATATATATATATATATATATATATATCATTTATATATATATATATATATATATGTATATATATATATATATATATATATATATATATATATATATATATATATATATGTATATATATATATATATATATATATATATATATATATATATACATACATACATTTATATGTATTAATATATGTAGAAATAAACACAGTAAATTCTGCGTCTAAAATTACGAGGGTAGATTTTACCACACATATTTTATATATTTAAACTGAAGCATATAGTAAGATACAAGATTTCCTATACATACCGTATCAATAACGATTTCAACTCTCGGACAGACTAAAGATTTAATCTGTTTCGCCCTGAAAATTGTGTTTGTAACAGATAATCCTTAGGCATTTCATCAGCGAGAGATTAGATTAAATGAAATAAAACACATCTAACAAGAAACTCACGGATGTAAATAATGTACCTCGTGGTGTGAGTGGTTATGCTAGAAATAATAGCCTACTTACACTCATCTTATGAGCTCACCAGATAGGGAGCCGAAATACAAATAAAATATAGTGTTATTAATTCATATTGATACCCTGCAATTAACAAGCTCAAAGTATAAATACTGAGCAGAATTGGAAATATCCGTAGAGGGTTGGAGGCCATGCTTTGACGCAAATAGTTACGACCCTTGCTATTCTGAGTTCAAATCCCGCCGAGGTTAACTTTGCCTTTCATCCTTACGGGGTCGATAAAATAAAAAAAAACAGTAATACACTGGGTAATTGCTGGCCTTGTGCCAAAAGTAGAAACAATTATTATTAATATATGTAAAAATAAACACAGTAAACTCTGCGTCTAAAATTACGAGGGTAGATTTTACCACAAATGTTTTATATATGTAAACTGAAGCATACAGTAAGATACAAGATTGCTTATACATACCGTATCAATAATGAGTTCATCTCTCGGACAGACTAAAGATTTAATCTGTTTCGCCCTGAAAATTGTGTTTGTAAAAGATAATCCTTAGATATATTTCAAGGGTACCAAAACACTTTCGTACGCTTTCTTCAGATAAAATACAAAGTTTGTTTTATAAATAGAGACATACCCAGGAAAATTATACTAACAGTTGTATATTCTCCAGAGAATATCCAACTGATAAGGTATGATTTTCCTGGATATGTCTCTATTTATAAAACACACTTTGTATTTTTTATCTGAAGAAATCGTATCAAAGTGTTTTGGTACCCTTGAAATATATATAATAAAATAAATACGGTTTTATATATATAGTTTCCATTTATTTAATATCATTGATTATTTACTCCAGGAATCAGTTGAGTGCTCTAAATCGGTTATACTCATTTACATTTATATTTATCGTATTTCCAACAAATTGAATAGCCCTCTATTTATATATATATATATATATATATATATATATATATATATATATATATATATATATATATATATATATATATATATATATATATATATATATATATATATATATATATATATATTTTAACAAATAAACAGAGAACAAAAACAGAGAGGCAGTACAAACGATATTAGTATTAGTTTCACGCTTTGTAAAACCATATTTATTTTATTATATATATTTCAAGCGTACCAGAATTTTGGTAGGCTCTCATCAGATTAAATACAAGAAGTTCTACGTTCTTGTTTTTTTAGATATGTCACTATTTATAAAACAACTTTTGTATTTTATCTGATGAGAGCGTACCAACATATTGTTACGCTTGAAATATATTTAATAAAATAAATATTGTTTTATAAACATAGTTTCCATTTATCAATATTATTGATAATATAGTCCAGAAAAAACCGTGTAGAGTGCTTCGAATCTGTTATAAATAAATTTTTTGAATAGCCAACAAATGAAATAACACTTTGATTAGATATACATATATATATATATATATATATATATATATATATATATATATATATATATATACACAGGTGTGTATGATTGTGTATATAAGATTATATTAAAATGAATTCCAACTTTGTCTGATTTACTCGTTTTATTTACAATCCTTTAAAATTATAATGGTGTTAGAATGAAAGAGTATGGTAGAATATTAAACGTTAAGTTTAATATGTGGGAAATTATCGTGCAAGTGGCTGAGTATTCCACAGAAATGTCTACTCTTTGCTTCGTTTTCTGGAAGATTCGGCTCGTGGACACAACGTACCGCTGGCAATTGAACTCATGACCACTCATCTTCAAGTTAGCTTGTATAAATATCGAACTAATTTCACATTTCATTTACCGTGGTAGCAGTGTCTGTGGTTGACGCGTCTGTGAAATGCTCAGCCACTAGCACCATAATTTCCCAATTGTTCAATTAATACTTAACATTTAATATTCCGCCATACTATTTCATTCTAATACCATTATAATGTTAAAGGATTGTAAATAAAACGAGTAAATCAGACAAAGTTGGAATTCCTTTTATTAATATATATATATATATATATATATATATATATATATATATATATTATTAGAAAATGATTTTTTTTTTACAGAAGGAAAATTAACCGAGGTGTCCTACGCGAGTGGAAGTATGAGGAAAAAAAAAGAAGGAAATCGGAAATTTAACTGCAGTCTTTTTTTTTAAAATATATATATTTATTTGGTTCCTTTACCGGTTTCGTAGTCGAGATAGCGGGTCTGTGCTTTTTCTCACATCAGATGTGAGAAAGGCCACTCGCGAGCCACGTATGGTATCTCAAGGACTCAAGTATAGACTACTCCATTCAATGGAAAGCAATCACTAAGTCCAAGCCATACGCAAGGTCCAATCCGTCGTATGGACTATGTATTGATGAACGAATACATATTCTAAAGAGATTACTCAATAGTGATCGCCTAACCACGAAAAATGAATTCTTCACACGTTGTTCACACGTCTAGAAACACCTCTTACACAACTACAAAGCTCCGGATTGATTTACAACAACATCCTAATTTTCTTATCAACCAGAAATTTTCGGACTTCCGCAGTTATCTCCCTAACACCTCTCGCACGCAATTTAGTATTGCCTGTGTGAAGTGACCGTTTCTGCGCATGCGCGTTCGTATGGTTGTCCTTCCTGTTCCGTATAACCATGTCCATTACGAGCTGAGGATCCGCTAAGGTGAAACAATTGTTCTCGCTGTGGTGAACTAACTGTTGTGTAACCACTTATATATATATATATATATATATGATAAATGTAATCTGAGTTTTTCGAATATTAATTATAACATTTGATTCGTTTGCAATTATGCAAACAAGCCTCAAATTTGTAGCCATGTCAGTACAATGAACCCTTGATTCTTGCTCTTGTGTTGGCATGCAGTACTGTTCGCATGCCAATACAAGAGCAAGAATGAAGGGTACATTCACATGGCTATAATATTGAAGTTTGCTTGCATAATTGCAAACGAATCGAATGTTATTATTAATAATCGCAATTGGCGGTGAATTGGCATATGGGTAGAAGGTCGGACGCCATGATTCCTAGCATAGTTACGTCCCTTTACAGTCTGAGTTCAAATCCCGCCGAGGTTAACTTTGCCTTTCATCCTTACGGGGTCGATAAAATAAAGTACCAGTAATGTATTGGGTTTTTGCTGGCCTTATGCCTAAAGTAGAAACAATTATTAATAATCGCAACACTCAGATTACATTTATTGCATTCAGCCATGAGGAACGAAATGTTCTTTTCTTATTATATATATATGCATATATATATATATATATATATTTTTATATATATATATATATAGTGACGAAACGTAAGTCAATTGCATGAACTCATAATCCTTTATTTACTGCTTTATATATTTCGATGATAGCCATTGAATGGTTATGACCTCATCAGGCAGTTAGTCAGTTCTTAGATATGCCAGCTCTGTATTTAAAGTGTTGATGGTATTAGATATAAATACAAAGCTGGCATATCTAAGAACTGATTAACTGCCTGATGAGGTCATAGCCATCCAATGGCTATCATCTAAATATGTATAGCAGTAAATAAAGGATTATGAGTTCATGCAATTGACTTATGTTTCGTCAATATTATAACTCCGAAATTTATATCTTCGTGGAGAATTTATATCTTCCCTATCCGCATACTGAAGTACTGGATTTTACCAACACTTACTTTCTTGCTTATATATATATATATATATATATATATATATATATATATATATATATATATATATATATATATATACGTGGGAAAGTAAAAAAATCGGAGAATAGACCGTTAAAACATGTTTATTTAAAACAGCACCTACGTACGTTTCGCCCAGTTGGGCTTCTCAAGAGCATAAATAATCACAAGTGTTCCTTATATTGCTCGGAAAGAGTATTGGGGGTTAAATCTACATCAAGGTTCATTGCTCGCAAAAATATCTTATTTTGATTTTGCAGCAGGTCAAGGGAGGTAACTCTGGCCGGTGATACGTAAATACTGTATATATATATATATATATATATATATATATGAAAAAAATGGGGAGAAGAATACTGCTGGTTGTACATGGATAACATGTAATAAAATAAGTCCCTCATCAGTGATTTGCCGACGATCATAGATATTTCATTGCATTAAAAATCATATACTTCATGTCGGTGCAATAATAACTGAATTAAGTTATTAGGACAATTGAAACGCGTAAAGCGAGTGAGACAAGATAACAACAAAGAGGATAGCTAACCGTAGAAAGAAGGAGACAAGCTTCATAGTTATTCTGTTAGCATAAGCTAGGTGAATATATGAGCGCTTAGAAAAAAGACCTTTCATACATACATACATACATATATATATATATATATATATATATATATATATATATATATATATCACTGTATGGACGTGTGATGCGCATCGAGGATGACCGATGGGTGAAGAAGTGCCGAGAAATACCAGTTGAAGAAAGACGTAGTACAGGAAGACCACATAAAACATGGGCGAAGGTGGGGGAAATTGGACCTAAGATGGCTGAATCTCGCGGTGGAGCTGACAAAGGACCGTGAGAGTGGAGAGATGCTATGTTGAATAGGGTCCGACCCACCCTTGCAAGCAGGGAAACGCGGATGTAAAATGTTGATGGTGATGATATATATATCATCATCATCATTATCATTTTACGTCCGCATTTTCCTGCTTGCATATATATATATATCACCATCAACATCATGATTTTACGTCCACTTTTCCCTGTTTGCAAGGGGGGTGGGGTCCTATTCAGCATACCATCTCTCCACTTATCACGGTCCTTTGTCATCTCCACCGTGAATCTTCAGCGATCTGAGGTACGCTCTCTCCACCACCGCCCATGTTTTTCGTGGTCTTCCTCTACTACGTCTCCTTCAACTGGCATTTCTTGGCACTTCTTCACTCATCGGTCATCCTCCATGCGCATCACATGTCCATACCATCGCAGCCTCCTCTCCCGCACAGGACGATTTATCCCTCTCAGACACAGTTTCTCTCTAACACATCCATGCTCGGTCGTTCACGCACATTGACATTGCACATCCAACGGAGCATGCTTGCCACATTTCTCTCCAGCCGTCGCATATCCTCTGCAGTTGCTGCCCATGTCTGTCTACCATGCAGCTTCGCGTACCTCACACAGGCATCATATAACCGGCCTTTTGCAACACTTCTTCCAACCCGTTCTTATTCTAGATTATGTGACCTCGGAACACCCCCTCCCATGCTAATCTGATCACCTAGGTACTGGAAGCTATCAACCAGTTCTATAGTACCCACCTGTAATAGAAAAATCTGTCTATCAATGCAACTTCTGTCAAATTTCCCTGTGCATCTACTGCATACATATTTATCCCTACCTGTTAGTTTGCCTGCTATCCCGCTACATCTATTGTGTAACCAAGGTCTGCATTGTGTACATTTTATAGAATTTATGCCTGTTCTTGTTTTGCATGTCGAACATGGCCATTTCCCTGACAGAATCAGAGTTTTTTCCTCTTTTCTACTCATCAACACTTTTGTCTTAGCTAGGTTCACTCTCATTTCTCTTGATTTCAACTGCTGTTTCCATAGCCAGAATCTTTACTCCAGCTCCTCTACTGATTCTGCTATGAGAACCAGATCGTCAGCATAGAGAGGTTCCCATGGACAGCCAGTCTTAAATTCCTATGTTATGGCTTGGATGACTATAATGAACAAGAGCGGGTTGAGGACCGAACCCTGATGTACTCCTACTTGTATTTGGAATTCCTCACTAAGCTCCATTCCTACTCTCACTTTACTGACAGAACCTTTGTACAAAGCTTGCACTGTCCTCACAAGCCATTCCTCAGCACCCAGCTTCCTTAGGGACCACCAGATGACAGATCGTGGTACCCTATCAAATGCCTTCTAAAGGTCAACAAAAGCTAAGTATAGTGGCTTAATCTTCTCCAAGAACCTCTCTTGTAATCAACTCACTAAGAAGTGGGCATCCGTTGTTTTTTTTCCAGGCACAAAACCAAGCTGCATCTCATCTAGTTTGACCCTTTCTCTAATTAGTTGCGCTAATATCCTTTCTGCCACTTTCATGACCTGAACCATCAGTTTCATGCCCCTATTATTGCTCCTCTCCAGAGCATCCCCTTTACTTTTGTAGCAATTTATGAGAATACTGCTGCACCAGTCTTTGGGTATGACACCGCCATATATAGCCTGATTGGTGATGCGTGCAATCAGTTTAGTGCCTACGTCCCCCGACGCCTTCGGCATCTCAGCAACACTCCCCGACGGTCAAGCTGCCTTACCGTTTTTCATTTCCTTAATCGCCTCTTGGACCCTATATTCGTCAATCTCAATAGCTGGTCTTTCTGTCGGATATACTGGAGGTAATTTCTCTCCCATCCGTTCTCCACATTCACCAGTCTCTCATAATGACATTTCCAGGTATCCTTGTTCTGATCATTCGTGAAACTAAATACACCGTAATCATTCTGTACACATCTATCTCCAACAACATCCTGATTTGCACTGCCTTGCAATGCGAAACGCCGCACGTCTATGACCTTCCCGTCGCAGAACATTGGCAAACCTCCTACTCTCTGCCCCCCCCCCCCACACACCTGCGTGCTAAGTACACCTGACGTCTAGCTTCTCTCATAGCGGCTGTATATCATTCTCTACTCCCACCATTTTTCCAAGCATTCCATGCTAGTCGTTTGTCTCTATTGGCCCTATCTACCGCGCTATTCCACCACTAGGTGTTCCACCACCAGTAAGTTGTCACGTAAGAAATTCCAGCTATCATCTATGTCATACGACGCCAAATCGTATTCTTTTTCGTCATACACATCTTGAAGGGCTTTCCTAAATTTTTATTTTAGTGAAAGGTCTTTTAACTTCCAGACCTTTCTTCTCCACACCTTCCTGTATGTCTCATTCCGTATCTTGCTTACTGCGATATCAGTAACGACTAACCTATGCTGTATGTTTACAATAAACCTTTGAATACTTAGCTAAATGCTTTGAAATGTTTATTCGGAAACATACCAAATACATTCGATAAATAACATACACATGCTTGTGTGTATAGAGCTATGTTATTGGAGCGAACACTTTAATTCTCTGTCTCTCTCTCTCTGCGTGGTGTCTCGACAGCAGATTTATCACTTGAAGTACGCAGCGAGTCCCTTTAGCAAACAGGGAAAAATCGCCCCAGTGCAATCGGGCGAGGCTTATGTGTTGGCATGACTGTCATCAGTAGATGGCCGACGCAATGAGCGTGTTCACCACCTCAACGTAACCTTTCAGGGATAGATTCCTCTCATTCAATTTCTGGGTGAGAGTGGTTACGCTGCTCGTCACCTCGCCCTTGTTTCTTTACAATAGGAGGTCCAGAACACTTTCAATTTCATCGGTCACTCCGATGACTTTGTTGGACGGCACGCACTTGTCTCTTCAGATGCTGAGCACACTGACTTTTTTTTATAGAAGAGAGAGACACTTTTCTCTTCGCCTAATCCCCAATCGACTTTTTCAAGTTTCACTTCGAAATAATGTTTTAGGTTGGAGAAAGAAGTGCTGTCCTCCAGTACATTTGCTGAAAATTGGGTGAATGTGGCGAGAATGCCCCTGTGAATGGGGCTACTCAGAGCTTGAGCCGGTAGGCTGTTTTATTTAATGCGGAGAAGAGTGTATTTCCCGAGTGCCCGCGACACACCGTGTGGTTTAGCATTTATGGGGTACCTGAGACGGCCCTGAGTGGTTATACCCCTATAAGGGAATTTTCATTGATGTTGTTTTTTTTGTTAATTGCTATTATTGCCATTCATATTTTTACTCGATGTTATTTGTAAATACCCACTGTCCCCAGCTACTGTATTGTTCCATATATGTAGGCCCATTTGGCCAATGAAGAAATTATTATTATACTTGTTAAGGGATTGAGTGTATCATTTGAGTATCCAGTAGTTGTATTTGTTCTGCTCCAAGTGACGCCGAGACCATATTTGCCTCTTATCTTTATGAGGTCGATAAAATAAAGTTTCATTCCCGCACTGGAGTTAATTTAATTGGCTTTACCATCCCCTTGAATTCGAGGGGTTTGGGTTTGCTAATATAAGACACTTATTTTTGTACTTATGGGCGTTGTATTGGAAGAATCGTTAGAGCAACTGATTAATATTTAGTAGTATTTTTTCTGGCTCAATTTTCTCCATAGTCAGCCTTGCTCTTCCTCCTTCTACCTGGGTTAAAATAAAGTACCAGTTATAAAAAGCGGTCGATATAATCGCGTTTCTCCTTCCCTAAATTGTTAGCGTTGTGCTGAACTTAGAATTATTATGGCACTCATATTCTGTTATATATAGAAACAGCGATACAAAATTATCTAAATAGTAAAATTGATATAACCGTGCAACATTGAGTTATCTCCTAGATGATTAGAAGTTCTCATATTCGGTTCTAATGCTTGGATGAAATATATTTTACTTAGAATCCTGAAATAATACCAATGCTGATATTGACATTACAATAAATTATTATTCATCTATAACCTTTATCCTCCACATTCTTTTCTTGTATTTATCTTGCATGAAAACTCAAGAGCTTTCTAAAGTATGATAGAAAACCTCTATTATCTGTAGCGTATTAATGTCAGCTTTTAGCTTTCAACATTCCTAATCTTTTGGAAAGCAATATAAAAAACGGAATTTAACTTATTATCAACTGAATTTATTTTAATGTCATGAGGTTAACTATTTGTCATCGTAGCTACTTAATGCATTCACATTTCCTAAAACATGAGTAACGCCAAATTCTCTCTTCACCCCGGGGAAATCATTTTTTTGTTCCATGTCGTAATGCGTTGTATTTTTAAAAAGATGTTTTAATGGACTTTTTGTAACGCATTTCATTTGCAGCTCTCTACTAAGAAAACAATAACATTATGAGAAACTATGTAGGAAGTCGGTTAAGGTAAATACAACAATCTACTGATCACTAATGATTTAGTTCACTACTTCAAGTTAGCGAAAATTTTGTACAGATTAATGTGAACATTTGATCTGAACGCCTGATGCAGATTATATATACCTATATATATATGTGTGTGTGCGTGTGCGTGTGTGTGTGCGCGCGCGCATGTGTAGGTGTCTGTTTCTATGTGGTGGCTGATGCGTTTTCGTGAGTGGCGAAATGGGAAATATAGACTAGATACATAGAAAAGCTGCGATACAAACTGTTTCACTAGAGTTATAGGGTGACGTGATCCAAATGCGGTAAAACAACTAAGATTGAATGGACTTTTACCGAGTCGTGGGACCAAAATATGCTACAGAAATGGATGTTTGACAAGGCATGTAAAGACACATTAATTAACATTATTTGAAATATGAGTGTGCAGCAAGCAGTTTTAAATATAGCTTTCTGTCGGCTCACGAACAAGGCGGAAAATGCTAATGTATGGGATTTTACGAGGTCTTCATCATAATTTCAAACATTCATACATATTTGAGATATTGCTGTCCCCATTAATCGTCGCCTATCTTCTGAATTCTGTTTTCCTACGATGAAATGACTGGAATTCCTTCTCTGTGCTATTTCTTCATTCATGTATGTGGCTCTTGAAATGAGACGTTATTTCGATGTTTCACCGAGATCGGGGTCTGTCTTTACACATATCACCTTTCCCTTGATATTATCTATAATAAATCGAGAGTCCAAAATATTTAGATTAGTGAACAATGTGATGTTTACACTAGCGCTTATAATTAGATATTTATAATTTCAACAGGAATATTCAGGCATCTTATATCAATATTTACACATGGTGTCAACATTTGTGGACATGATACAAATGTCAATAGAAAGATCATTGTATGTATCATATATTATGTGTAATATATCCCAGCATAATCTATATTGGAGAGAGGAAAAATATGTTTCAGGTCTCTACACCTCCTCAGAAATCGTATCATAGAGCTTTGTATTTGTATTCGACTTTTATGATATCAAACACTAGTATATCAAATATGGAATCTATTGTGTGTTTATAGTTTCTATGAAGAAATATATACATACATAATCAAATATATGGCACACATAACTCAAGATAAACATTACATAGTTGTAAATAGGCAAGCAACATTTTCTCGACTCACAATATACAGACGTATACTATTACGATATATATATCAACTTTAATATCAACAAGTTTTATTTTTTTATTACCTATACGGAATGTTTCCGATATTATATTCAGATATTATATTTGATACCTCGATTCGTTAAGTCGATTATTCAAAATAACTCATTTCCATTACTACGAATTATAGTCACCTATTAATTTCAGCTAATATCGTGTTTCGATCAACTTATGGAGATTTAGATTCCACCAAGTTCTCAGCTATATTCATGAAGAAAACAAAATAATATATACGGCCTTGTAACAGAAGAAAACAAATAAATAAAAGAAACCACTATCCAACGCAATAAAGATAATCATATTCAAATGTTAAAATACAATACATGTGCGGATTTCGTTGAATATGGCCTTAGGCAAACGATTGAGACCAATATGTCTTTAATCATTGGATCGATTCAGTGTTTCTTATATCTGTAACTATATTGGATAATAAAATACATACATCTCGACAGAGCTTGTAAAATTGGCTATGAAATCCATATTGATATCGAGTAATGCTATAGTCAATAATTATGCAGCAAATCCAAGTGGTATTTAATATAATTTACCAAACTATCAAACAATATTTAACCTGAACTAGCAAGTGGATATCTATTTATATTGCGATGTACGTATTTCTGACATGATAATCAAGTTCTTGTAACCATGCATATTTTATGTATGATATATTTCAGCGGGCTGATTTGCGGGAATGGTAAAGGGTCAGACGGCATGACAATCATCCCGTTCCGCGGAGGAAGGTCCCTGGTGTGGGATGCTACACGTTGTGACAATTTCTCTAGTCTCAATCTGGTGCCTTCTGAGAATAACCCAGGCTTCGCTGCTCGTTAGACTGAATAGGGAAAACTGTCGAAATATCAGGCACTCTCGGATAGGTTTATGGGTGAACTTGTGGCAGTGGAGACTACAGACATACTTGGCCTCCTGACCACATCTTATTCTCTACTATGAGGGTAGAGTTGGCTATACACAGGATTAAAAGCTGCGTGTTTGAATGCCTATTCCAACCGTCTCATTCGCCAACGTCTGGGGCAACCTTTTCTCCATTCTAATCGTAGGGACCACGAAGCGATTAGCCCTTAAATGAGAGTAAATTATGCAGAAGATCAAATAATAGCAGACAGTATTCATTATTCTGACAATTAAAACACAAGGTAATACATTCTTGTTGGAGGTATGGTGACAAACGGGCCTAAGTTATTATTACTTTTAGTGTAAATAAGAAAAAAAAGAAAAACACAAGAATAATAGAAAAAAGAAACAACATTTTTTTCACATAAAACCAGTATAGTACTGGTACTTCATTTATTTGTATCAGGCGACTGACAGAAATATAAATAATTTAATATCTAAAGAAGGAAATTATTGTCACTATAAATGAATTATATAAAGTTTCAGCTATTCCACCAAAATATAATCAAATTCGATATTGTAATCCTTCATTGTTCTGAAGAATGACGGATATGCCTTTGGGTATTTAGTTACGCAAAAATGCATATTGGGGTCATATCTAGCTGAGGTCGTGTACTTCTAATCATATTTGCAGGGATCAATTAATCACGTTCCAAATATTGGGGTCGATTATATGAAATAAAAATAAATCCTCCATAACATATCGGTAACTTAATAGAAGCTGCAGATTTGTAAAATATAAGAGTCATTATTGTTAGGATACAAGTGCATATCTCTAGATGCGTATGCACTTTTAAATCTGTTTTCGTAATGAAAGATAAATTTATCCCTAATGTGGAGCGTATCATATCAAAGTTTTTGGGTGAATCCGTATAAAATATTGTTTTCGGTTCCTTAGTGAGCTGCAATATTTAGTTGACTGTTAATGTATAAACATATGATTGCTATTGTGCTGTCATGATGTTTGTTGTGTCTCCATTGTATGTTCTTTTGTTTAGGTCTTTTTTTTATTTTCTAACTATACATATAAATTAAAATATATACTAACAAAATTGAATGATTATGGAAATTAACATATAACATAACATACTCAGAATCAGATTTCTTTCTATCACATAGGGAGCATTAAATTTCAAAAACTATCTCTATTTCAATCAGTATAGAATTAATGTTTTGGGTAAATAAGTATGTTACAATTTATTGCTACTTGTTAGCATTCTGAAAATCAGATAATTCACAAGAACAACACTGCTTAAAACATTTTCTAATTCTTAAATCCTTGAAATATGATTTTATAATTTTAATAATCTAATTATTAATGGATTCAGTAAATTCGTAGATTTACAGTACACACACAGAGACACAAACATATATACAAATACACACACACACACACACATACACATACACGCGCGCGCGCACACGCACACACACACACACACACACACACACACACACACACGCATATATATATATAGGAAAAGAGTCAGGACCCCGACGGCTGAGCTCCGGCTGAGCTCCAATCTGTTCGGATCTAGCTGTCGAAACCGCCGGAGCTCAGCCGTCGGTGTCCTGACTATTTTCCTATTACCCACTCTACTATCCTAAGTATCGAATACACTGGTGCGTTATGGTCGACCTGGTTCCTTATCACAGACTCTTTCTTTGTTATATATAGATATATGATCTCTGCTCTCTGGGTCATGACTCATTCATATATATATATATATGAGATTAAGACAACATATCTGGTAGAGAATGTTGAGAAGCCGGAGGGGATACTAATGTAGGCGGGAAGCCGCTAGAGTTGGTTGAGGAATTCCCGTATTTGGGAGCAAAGTTTGGGAATACGGAAGATGATGTGGTAGAGAGCAAGAGGAAACCTTGGGAAGCGTGCTACAGCTTGACATCGGTGTGCAGGTCAGACCTTCGTAAAGCCCTGAAGATCCGCCTATTCATTGCTGTAGTGGAGTCTCTGCTGCTGTACTGGTCTTAGACTTGGACACTGACCAAGAAACTCACTCATATGGTGGATGGGTGCTACACGAGAATGCTGAGGATGGCTCTGAACATTAATCAGTATACACTGAGGATGAAAAACTCATAGCTGTATGGGAGCCTCCCAAAAGTCAGCTGAAAAGTGACACAGAGGAAACAGGTTAGCCGGACATGCTCACCGACATCCAGAGCTGACACTGCACTCAGTGCTACTGTGGGAGCCCGTGCAAGGACACACTGGAATACGAAGACCGAGGTCAACATGTTGATGCCCTAAGGACAGGCATTCTTCTGTTGGAGACGTGGGATATGGCAGCGATAATGAGGGACAGAGATCGCTGGAGAGAAACTGATCCGGCGATCTCGGGAATTTTACTCGACCTATATATATATATATATATATATATATATATATATAGTTATACTTGAGGATGCTCATATCGTTATAATATTGGGAGAAATAACTAAAAAACAAACTGTTTTGTATGGACTGGTTTTCACTTCTGTATATTCTATATCCCTATAGTTATTTTACCTGGCAATCAATGTTTATCATTGATTGACCAACAGTTAAACATATATATATACATATATATAGTCTATCAAAGTTAGTTCATCACACACCTGTGTCATCATCAGTGGTACTATTATATTTCCTCCCGTTGTATTGTAATGTCTATGCTTTTATTTATTTCTTCTCTTTATGCTTGTCTCTGTTTACGCATGCGTTTATGGGTGTGTTTTCTGTTCGGTGTGTGTTCGTGTCTGAGTCTGTGTGTTGTGTATTTTATCTCTGCTCACTAGTGTGTGTCTATGTGTGGTTGTTATTATTGTACCTGCGTATATTTATTTATATTCATCTTATCTCACTATCCTGTGTTTGTATATGGTTGTTGTTGTTATTTCATTAATTTTCCTGTTCAACTTCGGTTTTCTTAGTTTTATTTCAGCTGCTTCCCTGATTTGTCTACCTGTTGAGTGATTTCCATGTTTAGACATTATTTTAAATTCTATGTTGTTTATATTACCATCATGTCTTCGTCTGGTGTGTTCATATAGTACAGAACCGTCTTTGTGTCCTTTTAGTTCCCCTCAGTGTTGGTGTAACATATTCCCTATGGTCCGAGCTGTCTCTGGTTGTCATGTTTCTGCAAGTACCCTCTGTACATCTTATGCTATAGACTAAATTTCTAGTTTTACAATTTATGTTTGGAACAACATAAAACACATTTCGCATTTTTATGTAGTAAACTGTGAAGATACAGGCTGTTCCAGGTAATGAAATATGAGTACTTTAACATGTTTGTTTACTCAGTCAATAAAACAATTACACTGTTTTTTTTTTATAGCATAGGCTTCTGGATAGCAATATTTTATTACAATTCATCCTATGTATGTTCTTTCATTGTTCTAAACAATGAGATCGAAATCACTGGATATCGATCTAAACACTTATTATTATATATACATACATAAATAATTCTATCTATCTATATAACTATATATTTAAATATATATATATATATATATATATATATATATATACATAAAGAGAGAGACACACGGAAAAGGAGAGATAGTAAGAAATATGAACACACAGAATGAGACTCTGTAAACACACACGGAGACTCAACACACGCACGCACACATACACACACACACATGCACATACACACACATATCATATGATACGCAATTAAACGGCAAAACTAGACAGGAAAAGAATAATAACTAATAATAGAATACATTTTAATACTCCGAGACAGGTCAGTTATTTATAGGAATAAACAAATGAAACGAATGTATTCTTCGGAAATTACTGTGTAGTAAATATTTAATTTTTACTGAAATACGTGTTATGAAACCATAAGCTGTAGGAGGCTCGCATTAGCCTGATATGTGAAACGCCACAATGAACCTGCTGTCAGATTATTTTTATGGAAACCTGATGAGTGCAGACATGATGGGGGACCAAACAGAACACTAAACGATGTTCTTGAATATGACATCTGGTTGGAGGCAGGGGAAAAATTCTGACGGAAATGCTAGTCAAGGTGAACTGGAGGAGGAAACTCGTCACGGCAGCAATAATGGATGTGTAAAAGAAGAAATATATATGATATGTATATAAAAAATAGTGTTTTGTTTCAAGGTTAGCACAATGTAAATTTGGCGGTTAGTGCTAAATATATGATGAAAACAATGATGTGATATTACCTTGCAGTTAAAAATACCTTCATCATATTAAAAATACCTTCATCACGAACAAAACAAAAAAAAATCAATGAAAATAGTTTCTTCTAATAATCTTTTAATAAAGGGATTTTATCCTGAAATATAAAGAAAATATAAAGAACAAATAAAGAACTGCATGTCAAACACCTGAACATTATTGTTATATTTTTAAGGGCAGTGGTTTAGCAGTATCCGTAGAACGTCAGACAACATGCTTTCAGAATGGAATTAGGGCCCTTTACGTTCTGAGTTTAAATCCCGCTGAGGTTACCTTTGTCTTTCATCCTTACGGAGACGATAACATAAAGCACAATTCACTGGATTAAGTGCTGGCCTTGTGCCAAAAGTATAACAATTAAGGGTGGTGGATTGGCAGTATCGGTAGAAGGTCGAACGCCATGCTTTGCATTATAGAGTTACGGTCCTCTTCGGTCTGAGTTCAAATCCCGCTGAGGTTAACTTTCCCTTCATCCTTACGGAGTCGATAAAATAAATCACCAGTAATGTACTTCGAAAATTGCTGGGCTTGTGCTAAAAGAAGTAACAATTACATATTGGTGTAGCCTTCAAACAAAACACTGTTTATAAACTTTACAAAGTGCTTCAAGCAAACCCTATGATATATATATATATATATATATATATATATAGGGAAAGAGTCAGGACCATAAGGGGTGAGCTCCGACCGTTTCGACAGCTAGATCCGAACTAAGCTCGCAGTATTTATATATACATCTAGTGCAATTAATGCAATTTGGGGAAGATTTAGCTGGTCCTTGAAGTCGGTCGAATGACTACTAACTTTTAAATCAGTGTCTTAGAATTAGACCAAAACTATGTATGTATGTGTATCGGGATTTATGTTTGTTTTTTATATCTTGTTCACTGAACATCCCAAAAATCTGTGAGGTATTTTCACATTCCGTTCAGTATAATGTCTTAAGCTAACAACGTTATAGTTTTGACAACTATTGAAATAAGAACGCAAAAATATGAATAATATATATTGAAACATTGACCTTCTGATGGTGACCAAACTATGAAAATATGTCCTCTAGGTTTATATACACTTGAGATTTTAGAATGCTCTGGAATGTACATGCGTGTGATATTCTGATGAAAACGGAAAGTGTGCAGTTGCTTTGAAAGATTTCTTTTGTTATTTTAACGGGAAAATTGTTCATTTACGAAATTATTAAAACCAAATCGGTGTTTATCATATGTTATATTTGGATTTCCATTTCTGTTCTCAAAGGATATAATCCAAAAAACAAATGGGAACATGCGTGTGACCTGGTCCGGGAAATTTAACGAGTGTTCTCTGAAAATGTTTTATCAGACAAAGAACTTTACACCAAATACCACGTTGGGATTTCCATAGTGTATATAGAAGGCTCGATATGCGTATAAAAGTATTGTTATTCGAAATATCTCAAATGTTTTTGATATTTATATTACCTTCCTGAACCTACATTTTTTCTTAAGTTTTATATGTGGATCGTATATGGCAAATTGAATACAGTGAGCAAATTGAATACAGAGGCAAATTGAATACAGTGAGCAAGAGAAAGTGTGTGTGAAAAATAGATTGAGATTTGGAAGGGTAGTTCAACAATAGTTATCTTGGCAACATTGTCTTTTGTTTCATAAAATCCATAAGTTTTGTCAATAATTTTCGTCTGCCAAGCCCTACCATATATAATTTCATGCTGCTATGACTTTTCCCTCCAACGGTTCCGTTTCGCCTTGTTTGTCATAAATAAAATAATAATTGTTTCTACTTTAGGCACAAGGCCAGCAATTACCCAGTGCATTACTGGTACTTTATTTTATCGACCCCGTGAGGATGAAAGGCAAAGTCAACCTCGGCGGGATTTGAACTCAGATCGTAAAGAGGCGTAACTGTGCAGGGAAACATGGCGTCCGACCCTCTACTGATACTGCCAATCCGTGTAGGACAATGTGAAACAAATACTTTGATAGAAATGTAACGTGATGGCTGACTCAGACCCAGGAATCGAACTGACGACAATACGATCGAGTACGCAGCACCCTAACCACTAAGCTACACGCGCCTTCACAAATATACTCACATACGCATACCTATGCCACACACACACACACACACACACACACACACACACACATTATATATAATGGTAATGGGCAAGATGGACACTCTACTCTTGAATGACAATTCTCCTAGGAGACGAAAACTCTAAAATCCAACCAAGATTACAGGAGTCTTTGGATGGAGATCATTTTCGTGGTGGTGTAACGAAACATACCGGATGGTGGAAAACTTAAATCGCACAACTCAAATTTGAGAGGAAAATAAAAAGTACAGATGAAGTAAGTGAATAACAACATGGATGGTGCACGAACCATCACATTTTTCAGCCAACAACTGCTTGAAAACAAACATGACTGAGCAAGAGTAAACAGATCAATGTTGTATTCATGGGATGCTACTATATAAGTAATACGTTTAGTGATAAAGGGAGACAAATCAGAGGGTAAAGATAAAGAATGCGCAGACAATGGAAGGAAATGGGAATATTTGAAAGAACTGAACAAATCTATGCGACCCAGTTAGAGATTAGAAGGAATGGGTGACGAACCGATGTAGAAAAAGTTTGACAGAAGAAGGGTTCTTGACATGGTCAGTGAAAGTTCTGAAGAGGCTGAACACGGAAGAGATGGAAAATGAGAAATGAAGGAAATGTAAAAAAGCTGGTTATGGTGTGTCACATGTGGAGGCTGTCCAGAGTTAGATGAATGTGGTTGAAGAAGGAAGCTTTATTCAAGAGCATAATATATTGTTTGAGACGATAATAGCAAAACTACGAGAAAAAATACCTATACGTGCAATCTAAGGAAAGTTAAGTGGAACTTAAACCAGAAGACAGTGAAAGTGAATGAAGCCCTGAAGTACATATATATATATATATACGTAACATTGAAGAGATCAAGAATTGGCACAGAGTGGCAAATATTATATTAGCGAAGTATATAGACGTGGCCACAAGGATATCGAAAAAAAAACTCCATACAAAAGCACATTGAGACATAATTGAAAAGACGTATGCCGGACAGTAAAACACTTGTGAAAGACAGATCAGTAGAGGACAGGAAAGTGTTAGGCAAACTTAGGAATGAGTATGATATATTGGAGAGATAATATGACATAAAGAAAGGAGATCATCAATAGAATGAACGAGTCGTTTTAAAGAATACCAAGGTATCCAGATATGAGATGCCAAAACAAACTTTTCGGGATGGACTAAAAGAAGTTCTACCTTTGGCCCTAAATGAACAGGAATGCAAACAGATCTGGAGTAAAAGGGAATAGCACAAAAACGTGGCTGAATGGTTAAAAATTCTGAAAATAACAATTGTATATCCGAAGTATCACGAAAATATAATTACAGAGAGGGATATTCGAAACATAAGTAAACACAATAGCAACTGAAATCGCCCGGCTCAGAGAGAGCGCCGGGATATTGGGTAATAAGTCACGCAAGGATTGCAGAAACGTTTAACGTTCTGATAGGAAATTGGGAGGAAGTACAAGAGTGGCTGATAAATTATAGACCAGTTCAATGTATGAAGGACTTGGCAAACGAAAATGTTGTTGAAAGCTATAGGCTAATATATTGTTTAAAACTCATTACAAAGATATTGACAGGGATAATTGCACATATGTACAAACACGTGGATGGAACGACATTTTTTTCCCGAAGAGTAGAGGGGTTATAAACGAAAATGTAGAGTACTAAAAATCAGTTGCTAATTGATAAGACAATACCAAGTGATCCAAAAGAATACCAAACTGGTAATGAAATCCATCGTCAAAAGTAAGGCATATTATTTGTTCCAATGCTCATGGATTATATGGTAACTAAATATATTCAAAATTGTGAATAATATAGACGATTTTCTGGGTAAAAGTATGCAAAACTAGAACACCGATTTAACATGCTATGGACAGATTATGGGTACAGGAGATTTATATTTCAGGGAGATAGCTTGTCTACATTGTTGTTTGTACAGTGTATGGTGCTCTGACGAGGATATGGAGAAGAGCTAAAGCAGGGCATGAGGTTAGAGCGGGACAGCACTGAATCAATCATCTATCATTCATGGATGACCGGAAATTATATGGAAACGATGAATAACAAAGTAGTTAATTTACAGACATGGTGTATAGCTTTTGTTTGGATGTCCGAATGGAATTTAGTTAACATAAATGCGATGTACTCATCCTGAAGTGAGGTAGATCAAACATGTGGACAGAATAACTCTAGTTTCAGGAGCGATCATGAATCAAAACGTGGAAAATGACTACACAAGGATAACGTGATGGATTAAGAAATGAAAATTAAGTTTTATGGCAGAAATAAATATGAAGCACTTATCAATTGGGCATTCTCCTTGCTGAGATACCCGAACATCATGTTTACTGTCTACCAAAATACTGCTATAGTATTTGGGTCGATAGTAAACGAGTTACAATGTGGATAGGAAAACGAGGAAGCTACTCACAATGAACGGAATCTTTCATTAAGGGAGGGATATTGACAGATTATGTTTGGTCCGAATAAAATGACGGGGAGGACCCATCAGTTGTGAAGGATATATGAGAGTAGAAAGGAATAGCGTGGCCTGGTACATATAGAATCCCACTGGACCATAGCTTTTGGAAGGGGAAATTCAAATATGTTGGAGGTGGCAAAAAAACAAAAAAAAACGGAATAAAAGAAGGAGAAACGAAGGAAAACTGAAAAGAGATGAATAGAAAAACGGATGTATGAACAATCTTACTGGGTCACAGAAGGCAAACTGCTGTGGAGAAGAGGTGGCTATTTATGGAGAAAATGGACTTTAAACCAGTAACGGTAGCCTTCATTTGTGCAGTGCAGGAAGAAGCCGTGAGGATACATTTTGTTAAACACAAGATCAGGAACTGACGTGAAATATAATATATAAGTTACGCGGAGAAAAGGGAGTAGATGTGTAACATATCACTAGCCAGTGCATGACGCCTCACAGAAAGAGTGCAAGCGACGCCAAGATAACGCAGAAAACATCATTCATGCCAGGTATGCGGTAAATACAGCCTTAAAAGTACGAACTAGTGGTATGAACACAAACTAGAGTCGGTATAGAAAATAAACACAGCAAGACTTTATTGTCCAATGTGACTATGAAATTGAACATGACAAACCAGATATTGTCGTGATGAATAAGGTTAAAAAATAATGTTTGATTCAGGATGCGGCTTGTCCGAGAGACAATAATGTTGGTCACAAATTATTTAAGAAGGTTGTGAGATGCTATCCACTAGCATAGAAGACAAATATTTTTTATGAAAACGGTTTAGTTCATCCAAGTTGTAGTTGGGGTGCTTGGTATAGTTAGCAACGTAATTGAAATGTATGTTTTAAAAATCGGGGCCAACATCAGGGCGGTGCCCCTACAGAAAATAACACTTCTTGGAACTGCCAAGGTACTCAGAAAAGTGCTTGAAAGTTGAAAGTGGCATCTAAATCCACTGGTTGGGGACAAAATTCACCAGGCATCATAAGCAGCAAATTTGTGCGACGGGCGGATAATAATTATTATTATTACCTATATTCTTGGATGTGTACCTCTTTCTGTCTCTCACAATATCTATCCGTCTCTCATAAGGTAGTTAGATAGCTTAGCATATTTTGATTATATATTTAAACTGGTATACTTTTTATCGATTTTGTATTGCCTCATTTCTGAAGTTACATATGCATCAGCAATGTGGTTTATGCCATTATCTCTCCATTAACGCACCTTTACCTTTTACTAATCAGGTAGTTAAATCAAGACGTCTGGGTAAAAATGATTACAAAAATCTATTTATTTATATATGCTTGATATACATTCATTCATTCAGTTACATTACCATATTTGAATTTCGCAACAGTTTGCTTGCAGTCACCTTCGATCGATTTATGTCAATGAAAATATCTCATTAAACATTTTTGGTCAGGCGGAAAGATTCCACAGCTGTGACCATCCAGTCACTTTTTCCGGATGTATTTGAACAAGAGTTACATCATCCAACTGATTCTAAATTGTCTTAGTGATGCTTGTGTAAAGCGATTTCCCTTCTATATCTAAACAAAGTTGAAAGGCCTTTCAGCTCTCAGCAGCCTACTCCCGTTTCAGTCTGATATACCTAAACAAATAGAACACTTTAATATATATCGAGCTTAAAATGCATTTGTTCCAATTACACGCACACTAGATAAATATATATGGATATTATGTGTATCTAAATGCATAAACTCATAGAAATATGGAAGGAATTCTCACCATATGTATCTAGATAAGTGGGTGGATAGATTAGTGGATGGATAGATAGATAGATTGATACTTGATAAAGTGCTGGATACACAAACTCTCATATATATATATAATACTGGAAAAGAGATTAACAAAACGTACACATGCACAAACACGTATATTTGTATCTATCTATCTATCTATCTATATATCTGTATATATATATATATGTATACATGTGTGTGTGTATGTGTGAGTGTGTGTGTGTGTGTATAATGCTGTGTTATGTTTCTGTAGGCAGAGATAATTACTTGTACGTGGCAATCTCCAACACATGCAAGAAAAACACGCGCACTCATATATCTAAGTTGCTGTAATTTATTTACGACATATTTACATACAAGGATGCGTTTGTCTCCTTTCACACGTGCTCATGCAAGTGAACACAATCTCTTAGTAACAAACCTATATATAAGTAGCAAAACCGTTATGTATTTTTTCCCTATCTATACACATATTTTCCGCTTCAGATTCATTTTCCATTGTATTCAGTACTTACTTATAATACTTGCTGTGATGTTCTTTATCACACACAGTTAGATATGCAAACCTATTTTTATGGAATGTACTCCATGACCTCACATACACTTTATAGAAAACTAATAATGGTAAAAATATCACAAATCGTTAATATAATCACATTTACTTAAGTACTGTCTACAGAGTTTAACAACGTAATAGACATTATGAAGATAACAGAACCGTAATCTGAAATTGATACCATCATTTCAAATTAATTTCTAGTTCATTGGTTCTACTTTTGTTTAAAGCTGAGTAAACCAGCACTATTTAATGTTGTTTTTGTTACTTATAGCATATTTTAACAAATTCTATCTTATTTATATTTCTTTGAATTTATATAACTTTCAGAATAGTTGATGGAAAATAACATATTTAAAATATCAACTGTAGTTACTGTACTGGAAATAGTTTTTTTCTTTAATGCCATAAACCCATATTCGAATATACATCAGTGTCATGGAACACAAAAACAGACACAGTTTCCTTTAAATTTAGAGTAAATTCCGAACAACTGATGAAACTAGCTATGGGATGCCCTGATATTTATTAGCCCATAGCATGGCGCTTTGGATTGTTGTATGCGTTCGGTGCCTTGAGGAGCCTAGAGACTAAACTTTCAGTCTTGTATCCTTAGTATAATATTGGGATCGGTGTGGTGTTGTGGTTTCTTTAAATAATCAAAGAGGAAGGTGGAATATGCAGGATACGGGGGCGGTGATAAAAGTCGGAGAAGGATAATTTAGAAGAAGATATGATCGAAATGGGGAGATGTAAGAATAAAAAATTAGAATAAAAGATTAGCTACCTATCGCATGAAAATGTATATAATCGTTATGTATTTAGCTTCGACATATGTGTGTGTGTGCGCATGTGTGCGCATTTGTGCTCATGTGTGCGTATGTGCGTCTATTCATTCATACATACTCAACTACACACACACTATATACACACACACACACACAGACACGCACACACACATATATATATATACATATGTATATGTATATATATTTGAAAAAAGGAAAAGAATGACTTCACTTGTAGTTCTAAATAATTTGATTTAATCTATATATATAAAACTGAGGTTGCCTCTCTGTTTGTCTGTCTGTCTGTCTACTAAAACGGTCGGCACTCATCATCTCCTAAACCGTACGTTCAAATTTCGGTGAAATTGCTACATTTATAGATGAAGGTCCGGCGGAGATATCGGTGAAAAAAATGTTCAATCAACCCACGCCAAGTGCAAAAATCGAATTTGAAATGTATTGATTTTTCAGTTCAAATGTAAAAATAGAGATGAGAGACGAGTTATTTCCCTTTTATGGCGTTATTCTGTCCATCTATTTACGTTACGAATAACTAACGCGTGCAAAAGTATAACAATACACGAACAACTTTCGGGCTAGCAAAAGTTTAACCTGCAAAATTCATTAGTTCGAAATTTCAACATTATGCTTCCATTTTGCTTCATTTCCATTAAAAAGTCTTTTAAAACAATATTTTTACTTGAAAACAAGCCTATTTGAATACACTGTAAAACAAGCAAATATTTTGTAAAAAAAAGCATTGATCTCGAATAAAGCCTTATGAGATTTTTTTTAGAATCAATGGTTTTTAACGACAGACAGATAACGCATTTTTTTTTTCATGTCCATCCAATTTATTTGTTTCAAAATAACTGATAGTTTAGTTACGCTGATGTTTTTCTCTGAGACAAGTGTTTCAGAAAGGAGGGATAAACATGCCAATCTATGTTTAGAATCCCGAGCAACGCCAGGCCATTCTGCTAGTATTATAATATTATAATAATATGAGTTGGTAGATAGTGTAAGTTCCTTGTTAACTACGGTGGGAAGAATTTTAAAGATTCCTGGTTAAAGTTCATGGAGAACATTCTCGCATTCATCGGTGGCAATTGTCAAACTGAAATCGGTGGCGATTGCCAGTATGACATTCGGCCCCGATGTCAAACTGACGATCCCCAATGAAGTTAACAAAGAACAACTAGATCTACCAACTCATAGTATTATAATATTATAAAATTAAATCAAATTATTTAGAAGGGAAGTAATTATTTTCCTTTTTTTCAAATATACCTAACTGTACCGAGGACCTCAGAGATTTTTCAATATGTATATATATATATATATATATATATATATATATATATATATATATATATATATATACCCTTGTAAATGTTCACATTTTGAAGTGTTGTATTACTATACTGAATGTTAATACAATTGTGGTCAGTACAATTGTGGAATGTTAATACAATTATAGTCAGTCACAATTGAATCATAGATTCATTTGTGACTGACTATAATGCCATCGTATTGAATGTTGATTCTAAGGTATTCGTTCTTAGTACTGGTGATAGTCTGAGCGGGGTGTCTGGATGGATGTTAGTAAAATACTCCCAGTAAGTGGGTGGAATCATGTGAATTGGCAACGAATAGGGTGTTTGCTTTGTTGTTGCTACATCTATGTATAAATGAAATAAGAAAAGCAACTTAGCATGTGCTTACTATTTTTTGGCAAATATAATTTTATCAATACATATATAAAAAGAAAATAATTACAGAAAAAGTACTTGCATTGTTTATTTGACGGAAAATAAAATATAAATACGGACGGTGTTTCCATACCCCGATGGTTTGGTAGAATTTATTATTGCTTGAATGTCTATGAAATAGGTAAACAATGGTGGAATCCCAGCTGCCAAATCATTATTCTCACTAAATCATTAACTCTTTAAAGAATGTCAGCTGCAAAAATAAAATTTTAAATACCTTAGCGGCTGTAACTATCAAGAAGAAAAATAAACAATCTACACTGGACTTCTAAGTATGTTAAAATCATGTTAAATATTATGAGTGAAGACATCCTGATGTTTTCAGTGTTTCTGCATAAAGGAAGTTAAGCATTGTTTTCTATTGATATAAAGATGTAATGTCTGTCCTTGGCATGGCAATTACAAGAAAAAAATATGAACTAATAATAGAAAATCATAAAGATACTCAATTTTACTAAATGATTAAAATAGTGCTACAGTAATTATTAGTTTTCAGGTACAGACACACACAAATTCACACATATATCTACGTGTGGGGTGTGGAGTGGGGGGGGTGTAGGTGTGTGGGGGAGGTCTGCGTGTAAAAATGAAACAACACTAAGAAAGTAAACGACAGAGTACAATGAAGAATTATTTTGATTTAACGCGTGAAATTATAGGAATAGTCTTAACTAGTCGTTCACCAAACGAGGGAATGAGAAATAAAAGAAGAAATAGAAAGACAAAGAGTGAGAAGATAACAGACTGGAAAAGATGAGAAAAACGCATACGTTCGTATTCAGTGAACACCAACAAATAGATTTAATATATGGGCAAGTAACATCTAATTAATTTAATAACCTTTCGGCGTACATTACGTCCTACAATACGTTTCATTAATATCAGTTGAAGTTTTGCATCACACTACACCACATAACTAACTACAGGATATTATGCCAAGTAGCCCACGTTAAGATAGACCCTGCCACGCCCTACAATTGATAGATCATATATATATACATACATAATTGTTTCCTTCAATTATCAGTATGAGGAGAATATCGATGCTGGAAACGGTTCCATAGATACCATAGGTGGCCTTCAGACAATCATTTGCGAAATGCGCGTAACATTCCAATACTCAATTAAAAACATAAATGTATGTAAACGACACTTCATGGTTCTTTCTTCTTATATATATGTAGAAACAAAGAAAAAATTGCTTATGTACATATTTATATAATTAGAAAAATTGACAAGTAGAATGAAAAACAAGGCTGAACGATATATATATTTCGTTTCTGAATTTGTTTAGCAAGAATCTTTATCTGAAAACCTGTGTTGAAATCGATATTGTTATACTTTCGAAGGGTCATGATGCCAATAAGAAACACACGCACCAGTTGCTTTCACTTCAATATATTATAAATTAAATTTATAAATTTAGGAATTTATAAACTTCCGCTTGGTTGGTTGGTTCCACAACCAGACGGTTGTTCATATATTGTCAAAGTTCTTTCGACACACATTATGTGACCTCTTCAGTGACTGGGGATTCTTTTCTTTGTTTTTGTGCCTCTCCTTTGTTCTGTCCTACGCCATCTTGTTTGTGTGTGTGTTGTGTACTTAGTTTGCGCATGTGTTACATAAGGGTGTCTGTGTGTGTTTATATTTGTTTATTTATTTGTTTATTTATTTGTTTATTTACATGTTACTGGTTGGTTGCTTGTTGTATGTGTGCATGTGTTTTCATTTTGTCCTTAATTGTAAGTCGTGATGTTGCTGTTCATTTCATGTTTTCTATTTAATTTTGGTTGGAGTTCATTTATGTTTATTGTCTCTGTGATTTGTCTAAACATTGCGTCTTTTCTGTGTGTAGATTCTATTTTTATTTCTATGTTCTCTAATTTACCCTTATGTTCTAGTTTAGCATGTTGGTGGAGTATAGATGATTCTTTACTATCTTGAAGCTCTCGCCAGTGTTCATTTATCCCTTCCCCTATACTACGAGCTGTACACTATATTCTTATCTCTACATTGTCCTTCAGTACATCTTATGCTATATACTACATTTCTAGTTTTACAGTTAATATGGGGCTTAAGTTACAGATTATACATTTCTTATCTATAATTTAAAAAAAAATGCAACCCGTGGTACGAGTCATTCACAGATTTGCATTTTCTGTGTAAACAGATAGTTGAATCTTCTCCTTTGTTGACAATACGGTTTTTGACTACTGTGATTTAACGATTAATTGGTGAAATATATTTTTTATTTAAATACATATATACAATGGAGATTAATCATTTTAAAAGGTATCTATATTTGAAGTTCTAGTTATACTTTAATTAGTTACCTACCTAGCTATGTGTGGTTACACACTTTACAAATTATTCCCTGTGATTTTTTCTTATGTTTATTTTATATATATATATATGTCAATCTATTTCTAGTTGATATAACATGTTCGGATCTATTCATTGGAATCATTGAACTTATTCTGCAGTGGATATGGCACAGGTCTCTCAGACATGACAACACTTAATTTAATTTTGGATATATATATATACGGCCCCTTATGTGTAGAGCGAACTCAGTTGAATGGACACGGCTGCTATATCTAGCTGTCGATAGTCCTATTGACGCCACTGGTATGACGCTGTGCGATGTGTATATTTTCTTAAAATATGCAACACGTGGTACGAGTCATTCACAGATTTGCATTTTCTGTGTAAACACAGATAGTTGGATCTTCTTCTTTGGTGACCATCCGGGTTTTGACTACTGTGATTTACCGCTTAATTGGTGAAATATATTTGTTATTTAAAGAGATATATACAAAGGAGATTAATCATTATAACAGGTATCTATATTTGAAGTTCTATTTAAACTTTAATTAGTAACCTACCTAGCTATGTGTGCTTACACACCTTACAAATTATTCCCTGTGATTGTTTCATATGTTTATTATATATATATATATATATATATATGTCAATCTATTTCTAGTTGATATATATGGTTAACATTTTCTGAACGTATAAGTGATATGCAAATAAGTACGATATTCTGCTTGCAACAGAGAAAACGAAAATACACAGGAAGAAATATTATGGAAAAAGGCCTTCGATTTTTATAGACTTATGCTTCAATATCAATTGAAAACATGGACATTTAAATAGCATTATATTAGCATCTGTATTAATTGTGGTAGGCCATTGAAAGAACTATTCAATTAACCGATACAGTTTAGAAAGGTTAATTTGAGTTGTCTGGACGTGTGTTTATTCGAGTTATATTTTTATGCTTTATGCAGACGGATTTATTTTTTTCTCATCAATATTTAAAACAAAATAATGCAAAAGATCAAACATATAATACAAACAACATATAATAATATTTGCATCACAAATTATTTATTGTTTAATATTAATGGAAGCTGCATCAAATGAAATATTACCCCAAAAGCAATTTATATTCTGTTTAACTAAGATGCTCCATATTCTGCTTATTGCTGTTGGTGACACTTCCGTTTATATGTGTGTTTTAGTACAAAAACATTGCTGTGGTGTTTATATATGTGGATAATGCATTTCGTTGAAGAGAGAAGAAATTGTTGTTTTGTAGAGATTTTCTAGATATTGTCACGAACGAAAATAAACAGTTGGAATATTGTAGCTTTTAATTTTAAAGGTACTAATTGTATGAAGAGAGCCGTAAAATGCTGATGTTTTAGGGGCACAATAGTGATAATAGTGACAACTTGTTTTGGTCAAGTTAAAAGTTATCGCGGAATATTACCTCTCCGGATCTAAAGATAGCTAATTTCCTCCAGAAAAAAGGGAGAGGGGAAAGAGATGGGAAGGACCGAACTCGGTATTATGCTAATAATTTCTTAGTTACCTAGAAAGGATGAATGGCATATACCGCATGTTATAATGATTCCACCCATCTCCACCATTCTTTAAAATGTACTAGGAATGTGATAACTACTAATTGTGTTTATATTATCCGCTTTTATTGATTTTTTACGCTTGTTTCAAACGATATTTAAATGCTATTTCCTCCTACTAATTCGCCAATTCATCAAATAAACAGAAATCAGTAAAACTGCATTATTACATACTAGGATAGATGACTAGATTCCGTATAATCTCATCACTATCAAGTCCCAGAAATATGATTATGTAATATTATATGCGCCACAATACCTATCTCTCTCATACACTTTGTATTCATATACGCATCTATCTTTCTCTTACTCTCTGCATGTATACTGAGTGTGTAACCGATATTGCACCATTATGTGTAAATATATACATATATTGAAGACATGTATATCAACCAATTAACCAAAAGGAAACATATATTTGATGGATGTATATATCTATTCACACTTATTATTATTCTGAAATGGATGTTAATTTACATATAAATGGCGCTCGCGTTGGTAATGTATGTGGGTTCAGTAACACCAGAGAATAGATAACGATGTCTTACATTTTTCAAGTTCCAGGAAAATTCGAAAATTTTATTTTCTGGCATGTATATATATATATATATATATACATGCCAGAAAATAAAATTTTCGAATTAAATATAAAAATATATATATGTATATGTATATAAATATATATATATATATATATATATACATATATATATATATATATATATATATATATATATATATATATATATATATATATATATATATATTTATATATATATATATATATATGCACACATATATATATAAACATATGTAAGTTATCATATATATGTATATGTATATGTATATATATATATATAGAGAGAGAGAGAAAATTGAGGTTGGTAATGGCACATGGAATATATAAGAGACAGAATACTTTTTTGTGAAAAAACATAATTTTATAAGGTAAGGAAATAATAAAGGGTATAATTACCAACCTCAATTTTCTCTATAACCTTCGTTTTGTGTAGAAAATTACACTTTTCATATATATATATATATATATATATATATATATATATATATATATATATATATATATAAATTCTATGTGTTAATATACAATGTATTATGTTATAAGTGAATCCTTTTATATACATAATATATTGTATATTAACACATAGAATTTAACTAATTGGAGCTGTAAACATCTATACATTTTTTCTCTTATATACAAATTAGTTGCCAATTACCTCCCCTTTCACATTAGCTCCCCTTAATATAGATCACTAATTCACTTCCTGAAATTAAACCGTTAGAAAGATCACTCTAGAACAACTCGAACCCTTGATAAGATTGCAATAGGAGCAATATGCAATCCATAATTTAATCAAAGTATTGGAAAGGAAAACCTTGTTATTAATACTCATAACACATGCATATTTGAATATTACCGGAACAATTATCACACTGCATCCACCATGAAACTGATTTTCATACCCACGCATCTCTGTCTGCTTATATGCTTTTATACCTGTATTGTATTATGTGATACCTTTGCCATACTGTGATATATATGCTTAGTACCATTGCTTGTTTCTTACCTGGTTATTCTGTACATGCCTAACACATCTGCACTCTTTCTATACGCTTGCATATGTACTGCTAAAGTCCTCGTTTTACGAGTAACTTTCTTCTTTAATTCCTCTATAATTGTTGTATTATTATTTTACAATCTTTGTCGCATCCACTGATACTGACCACATCAACTCCACTCTTTAATTATGCCACCCTTAATGATAACATTAACATCTCTGTGTCTTTACGATTGTTCTGTGGAATTGCAGGCTAATTAAATGTCTAAACTTTGCTAGTGCTCCGATTAATCCAAATGAAAATTTGGAAGAAACGATTGTCAGCAATAACATGTTTTGAACATAGTTTTCATTCTTCTGTAATTTATATTCCGGCTGTGTAAAACATCTGATGTATTTACATTGAGCTATTTTTCTTACTGGTAATAAGGTAGTAATGAATTACTGACCTTTCCTGTTTATAATTATATAAGTATAAATAATATTATTATTATTATTAAGGGCGGTGGATTGGCAGTATCGGTAGAGGGTCGGACGTCATGCTTTGACGCATAGAGTTACGGCCCTTGCCATTCTGAGTTCAAATCCCGCCGAGGTTAACTTTGCCTTTCATCATTATGGGGTCGATAAAATAAAGTACCAGTAATACACTGGCTAATTTCTGGCCTTGTGCCTACATTAGAAACAATTATTATTATTATATATATATATATATATATATATGGGTGTGTGTGTGTGGTGTGTGTGGTGTGTGTGTGTGTGTGTGTGTGTGTGTGTGTGTGTGTGTGTGTGTGTGTGTGCATTCATGTATATTTATATTTCCCTGAGTCGGTTTTTTTCGTTGTTCTGGTCCTAGCGGCTCGCTTTTCGGTCGCTGGCTTCAATTTGCATAGCTGTCTAAACGTAATATATATATATATATATATATATATATATATATATATATATATATATATATACATATGTGTGTGTGTGGGTGTGTGGGCATTGGAAGAATGGAAACTATAAAAGAGATATATCTAAATTAAATAAGTCTACGACCTTCAACCACTTATTAAGTGAAAAGAATGCACCGACATAAGAAGAAACAATCCAGACTGCGACAATATAGAGCAATGGAGAAACATTTCGTAAGAAATGCAGAGCATAAGGACAGATATCATAGTTGTCTCATTAGAAATCGGAGGACAACCACTGGTAAAATTCAACACCCCTAGAGGGAGGAAGCGGAGGATTCAGTCCTGGCTAATGAACAATAGACGAACGACTAGTGGCTCAGCCTCATAACATATACCACCTCAACTAAGCACCCGAACACCTACACATTATAAGAGAAGTAAATAATACGAAAGGAAGAACTGCCAGAAGAAACAGCACACTAGGAAATCATCCATAACCAACCTACAATACAATTGTATTGGTTTCGGATTTAGGGACAAGTCGAACATTTTGGGCGAAGGGGCAAGTCGATTAAATTGAAACCAGAGCATAACTTGTCCTTTATATTTTCGCTCCCTTAAGGATAAAAGGCAAAGTCCACCTCGGCGGCATTTCAACTCTTATTAATATGATTGACGTTATTTACGGGGAATAATCTGATAAGCCTAGGCTGTTACGAATGACGGAGGTTAGTACATATATGTATAGTAAAAAGAAAAATAGATGAAATAAAAAAAAGCTTGTAAAACTTTAGCAACAATAGTAGATTGAGCAAAATAAAACAGTGTAGACATCATTGCTGCAGTGAACTCTGTTCAAGTCATTCTAACATTAACGTAACATCCACTCATCTTTTTCCAGCGGACTATTGCAAACATGAAATTAAGTATGCATGCTGGAACCCGAACTTCATTCGGGAATATCAATGACAAACTATTGTTTACATTGTTAGCTCCTTTTTGATGAACACATTAATTGTTTAATAATACCAATTTATTGACTTGGAAATGTGCATATACTTTATGTAAGGCAATAAATGTAAGGATAAAACATTAAGTCTTCTCTTCTTCTTAACACACACAGACACACATACACACACATATAATTTATATTTGCTAATTTTTCTTTCTAATTTTACTTTAACATGTTTCATTTATGTTTTACATTTTTTATTTATTTACTTCACAATTTTTCTCTTGTGTTTTTCCTGAAGAAGGACAAATGCCCAATACGTTGACTATATAACTTTCTTTCTCCTAACCTGAAAGTAATACGATTCATGTCATTGCACCCGCTTCTTTGTTTGATTCTTGCTTTCTTTTTTGTTACCGCATGTGCGCGCGCACACACACACACACAAACACACACAAACACACACACACACACACACACACACATACACACACACACACACACATATACACATTTTGTGTGTGTGCGTCGTTTGTATGAAATAATATCTTCTCGCCTTGAGGTTAATCAATTTTCACTTCGCATTAACTCAGTTGTAAAATTCTATCCGTGAGGTAGGAAATTAATTTGAATAATCCGTACACTATCAATATACATTGAGTAGTTCTGAATCAATAAGGTTTGATCATACTACATAAATATATACATAATCATTTATAACTTTATTTGTTCCCGTTACAGAAATCCAAGCATGCGTGTGTCTATGACTATATACTAGAAAGTATTGGCCTGTCTGTATTTGGGAATTATTTGTACAGAGAAATACAGTTGTCAATGAATAATGTCGCACTGCTGACTGATATATACAAAGTTTAACTTCCTTCAAACTTGAACTATAAATTTATGATATCTTCTGACAGATGGGAGTTAAATATCATAGAGATTGTAAACACAAAGTTGTGCGTTGCTGTAACCTCTATGTAATCGCGTGAGAAATTTGTATTATAAATATAAACGAGAAATAATAATATGGTACTCCATATGAACTCCAACCAGAATTAAATAGACTTGAAAACATGAAATGAACAGCAACATCACAACTTACAATTAAGGACAACATGAAAACACACACACACATAGAACAAACAACCAACCAGTAACATGTAAATAAACAAATAAATAAACAAATATAAACGCACACATACACCCGGATGTAACACATACGCAAACTAAGCACACAACACACACCAAAACAAGATGGCGTAGGAGAGAACAAAAGAGAGGCACGAAAACAAAGGAAATAATCTCCAGTCACTTAAGAGGTCACATAATGTGTGACATAAGACATTTGACAATATATGAACAATCGTCTGGTTGTGGAACTAACCAACCAACCGGAAATTTACAAATTTATAAAAGCAACTGGTGCGTGTGTTTCTTTTTGGCAACATGACCCTTACAAAGCATAACAATATATATATATATATATATATAATTTGAATGGTTATAGGTTGCTATTTCAAGCAGCATTTGGTTCCATTCATGCTACTACGTACTGTCTGCCGCGTGCATTCTCCTTCTCTCTCTACGTGTGACAATTCAGTTAGCTGATATTTATTTAGAAGTGAGGGACATCTTTTCTTTACACCAGCTTAAGATCTCTGAGACGTTATGATTCTTACACTGTTTATTGTGAAACTTTCTCTTTGAGTCTGTACAGGCGTGGTATAGTTATAAAGTTCGGTTATGCATTTTAATTTATCTCTTTAATTATAATGCATTTCGCATAGCTTACGTAGTTTCTATGTTTTTCAATTAGTGGCTTTATGGCACCTGTAATTGATAACACACTCTTTCGTGTATTCTCCTCTTAATATTTTATATATATATATATATATATATATATATATATATATATATATGTATATGAATGTACGTGCGGGAGTATGTGACTTGACAGCCACTTACAAGTGAGAAACTGTACCACTGTCGATTACTGCCCATTGTTTTTGCCGAGACTAAATACGTGATGTAGTCACTTCTTTAAAATTCATAGCGAATGGTCTTCAAAATGTTTTTAAATAAACGTACAGTATTTTGTCAAATATACTATACGTATACATTGCTATTTCAGAGCATCACTACCAATATATATATATAAAGTATATTAATGGTTGCGTAAGTATCGATAGAAGCTTTAATATATATTCTGGATATAATCTTTGCCATCCCAGAATGAAATTAAATCCTTCAGTATTAATTATTTAGAGATAAAAATGTTGATTTTTGTATCTTGTTAGATTAGGCAATTATTTTTATTTCAGTTTGAGATCTTCGTTATTTTTCATACGTATCCGTTTCTGAGTGTACTGTTTTCTGGAACGTTCATATACAACAAAGTTTGCATGATGGTTTACCAAAAGGTAACTGAAAAAAAAATAACATGTATTTAATTGAAGCTTATTGATTTCTTCACCATTTTCACTAATCGATAAATTTTTCGAAAAATACGGTTGCTCAATTCAGACGATAAGATTCTAGCAGTATTCTATTTTTAAGAGCTATAATCCTTTCTTAGAGCAATATTTAGATAATATATTTTTCTATTATATATTGTTTTGTGATTTCTCGCTTTGTTTCAAATATTTTCATTCTTATCATTTATTGTCTTTATATTCCACATCGTGCATTATATTTGTGTGTCTTCTATCATAAAGCTACCATATTTGTCTTTTATTCTAGAATACATTTCTTCTTTATATTCTGCTCCACGGAAAATGTATTTCCGGTGTTATATTTGTATATAAATAGCTCCGAGCAATTAGCTCTATTTTTTTGCGGTGGTTTTGACTTTGTTTAATACAGTTGCTTATGATAGTGACGATGCTGCTGATGCTGATGACATTTTTGCAATTGCTATTAGTGTTTATATATATACGTATATATTTCATTCTTCCTTATCATTCTAATACATGATACGAATGCTCTTTAAAATGAATTCCATTTTCATTCATATCGGTATGTGTACGTATTTATTTTGTTATTATTATTATTTTCGTTTTATTTTTTTTCTTCCTTGTAATAAATCGATTTTGTAATGGATTGATACAGATAAAACAACAGTGGAAGTGTATACTTTATTGTGATTGATTCGTTCCGCAAACCCATTAACTGAACCCATTATACCGCATATTTTGGATATTCAAATGGGTTTTAACGTTTATTGTTCATTACGGTATATTTGGTGACGAATCGAATTGGTCGGTCATGTTGTCGTCTATTTAACTTAGTGTTTAAATCTACCAAGAAATACGAATAGCCACCCTTTTGCCCATTAAGAACTCATACAAATTTGCCAATGTCTACACGAGATATCTAAATATCCCAAGACATTTTATGTATTCAAACGTCTAATATTGACGGAAATAATCCAAGTTTAGACAATTGCTCTACTGTAACATGGTAAGAAACAGGAAAATACCTCATAGTATAGCTCTTTTGCCAAGATAATCCATTTAGATTTTATGTGATTTTATTTTATATATAACATTGGGAGCTAGATTTTGAGAAATGCATTTCAGTATTTTCTTACAATGTTCTCTACATTCTGGTATGAAATCCAGCCGAGCACAACTTCGCGGATCGTCGATACAGGGTCGATATAATAAGGTACCCGTAAAGTCCTGTGGTCGATTTAATCAAAGTTCAAAAGCCGCATAAGCTGGCAGTGTGCCTATGTTAGAAACAATTATATACCAGATTTGTTGACCAATTACAACGGAATTCCAATTACAATCGATACAGACTACAGGAGATTTCCAATGAGCGAATCTCAATTTCACGTTTGAGCGAGGCAAGGGGGGATCGTTCAATTTAACATAGGTCGGATATTTAAGTAAGGTTATTTTCTCATAGAAAACTACGCTTTCCATATTCTCTTTCGCCTATATTAAAGTAAGCAAAAAATATATTAATTAACAACCCGCTGACTGCTAAGGTCCAGTGGCAAGATTTAACTATCCGGCTAATATGCATTTCATATATGTAATTTAGTTGCAATCTTGGTAGAAATACTGACACCAGTGTTACGCTCATTTGCTTAGCTTTTATTTTAAATCCCTCACAACGTAAGTGTGGGAGAGTGTGTTAGTATGTTTGAGTTTTTCCACGCGTATTTATTCAAAATTCCTACAAACAGGAAGACATACACGCACACACACTTACATTTATCATTATGTTTCAAGGAAAGATAACGCAAGGCATTCTCGTCGGTTTTCTGACGATTCCGCCCAACCTCTACTCAAGCGCGTTGCTTCATTTACCGAACTTGAAATGATGAAATACACATTGAATCTTTGTGAGATCACAAATGCAAATAATGTGATTCGGCTCTTTAATGCCTTTCAACTTGTCTATATGTTTTACACATACGAATTAAGACCAAGGCAGTATTGTTAAATTGCTGATTTAAGTATTTGTTCATTTCATCATATAACACATATAATACATTATGAAACAAACACTTTTATTATATCAATGAAACAAAAACTTATATATTTTACAAAATCTCTTCAAATTCTTAATTATGCCCATAATAATAATATTAAAGTATTCAAAATTTAGTCAAACGCAAAGTAGCATTGCAAAATACTATAAATGAGACGAAAGGAAGGGAAAGAGCGGGGATTATTAAGCAGCGAGAACCAAAGAAGAATAAAGTGGAAAGAGCAGAGAGTAACAGTGGTGTTTCAACTGTGCCCTGCGGGCAAAATGGCAAGTGACATGCACTGGTCAATAGCAAGTGACACGCTTGCAACATGGTGCTCCTACCTCAGAGGGACTGCTCATTTCGACTTTACGAAGGATCTCAACTGTACGGAGCCCGAAGATACCTGTGATCTTTGTGATTTCGACAGTTGGCGATGGGAAGAGGACGCGGTCGGACAATCACCATTATTTGCTTTTGGCCAAAGCAACTACGTTGGAGCCGTTGAAAGAGACGCAGCATGTAGCGTCTCAGATAAGGGATTTATCTGCCTGATTTGGGAAGAGAATAATTCCGCCGAGAGGCTCGCCTTACATACGGTCGAGATCTACTTTCTCCAGTTATGACGGGAAGCCGGCTGCGTCTGTGCTCTTTCTCATTACATGGTTTATAGCAGCATGTCGGAGGAACCGGCCTGTACCATCACGGGAAAATAGTGGGGGCAGTCCGAACACATCAGTGCCAGCTTCACAACGGCGTTAATGTGGCTCACACATGCGTAGGCTGAGGCTGATGGAACTCCGATATGAGTTCACTCATCATCAAGAAGGGTACCGCGCGCTGTTGTTTGGTTGCGAAGCGGAACGAAGGCAGGTGAGACGGTGTTAGATGTGCAGGACTCGATCCACCTCAATGTAGACTTTTGCATGATCTTCTTCCAGGAACGTTAGACATTAGGACACTCGGAGACGGAGAAGCCTTCGTCGGTCCAGTCGGCTGGCGCTGATTCCGTTTCCTGTGCCACGTCAGGTTCTACCATCTTGCTGAGAACATCCCTGATAAGGGTGGGAAAAGAGGAGGGTGAGGAGAGTTGTCCCGGCAGTGACAGCTCTGATGCAAATTGGGGGACAAGGCCACCGAACTTCACGGTGAGCTTCACCTGTTGCCTACTGGTAATATCGAAACCAACATTGCTGATGTATTATAAAATGAGGCGGACGTTGAAATCGAATACACCGATATGATCTGCAAAATGGTGACAAGGCGTAACGCATATGTATTTAACTATAGGATTTAGCTATATAACTATAAAACAGTAATACGTCTTTAATGATGATAGTGACAACATCGCGACATTTCATTACAAGTCGAACCATTCCGCAATAAATAAAACTAACTCAGTTTATCACCAGTCGGCTTTATAAGCAACTCGCATAAAAGTGAATTCATAAATATATGTATATAAAGAGGAACAAATATATTTCATTCCAATACACACATAAAAGCACACAACGAAATATCATACACATAGAATCACACACACACACGTAAAACACACACGCCTGTGCAGTCGTATGTAATAATCATATTTTGGGTATATGTTGAGGAAGTATTATTGCAAAATAAAAAAAAAAATACATCTCATTGATTATCGGCAAATGTGCAATTCCCATGGGTGAGGGTTGATATCAGGGGATGTTCATGTTGTCCCCCCGATTTAAATATTTTTCGCTGATTACTTTTCACCATTGTAATCACATTGCTTGTTGATTTGATACGCAGGTATGTTTTCTTTTACTTTTTATGATAGAAGTTACCACCTTAGATGAGTAACTAGATATGTATAAATCACAATTGCTTGTGGCAAATATAAATTGTTTTATTGCGTTTGGTGTGGTGTTCCCTATTAGAGATAACCGTTGATCAATGTATGACATTCATATATGTTTGTGTGTGTGTGTATCGTTAATTTCTAGACATTTTCACCACATGTTTGTGTGTAAATATATATATATATATATATATATATATAAATATATATATATAAATATATATATATACGCTTTTATTTGGATACATATACCATGCACTCAAACACACACACACATAATCCCCCCCCCCACACACACATACATATATATATATATATATATATATATATATATATATATATATATATATATTGAGTCAAGAACTTAGGGTAGTTCCTTACAATTAAATAGCACTGAGAAAAAAAAAACTTTTCCGAGCCGTACGATATTATTGAATAAACAAGAGAGATGAACACTGATATAAACATACATGTGTTCGAATCGTAAGGACTAAAATTTGCTAGGGTTAAAAAATGCTAACTACAGAAATATAGTTTGTTATCCTTAACTTTAAATATTAAATTAAGAAAAATAAAGAAAAATAACAGACCTATATTGGACAAAAAACCCTGATTACAACTAGACAGCGCTGGAGACTGTTTCGCAACGAATTATTAAGTGAGGTTTTCACGTTTCTCTGCTACTCAGTAGTTGTTGAGAAATTAGTGATCCTTTCACTTCAACAAATATTAGAATGAATTGTGTACGATATGAATTATCGCACGTGTCACTCGGAACCCAGCTGTCTCGAAATACCCTGCCGCTAAAAATACCACCCTGGTCGACAGGACAATAACAATTAGCTCTACAAGATGGAGCCAAAACATATATATTGAGTTAAAAACTCAGAGTAGTCCCTTACAATTGAATATATATATATATATATATATATATAAGTATGTATGTATACATACGTACCTACAGTAGGATGTATGTATATATACATACATGCACATATATATATGTACGTATGGATTCACCGAACATTTATTATAATGCTTGGTGTGTTTGTAAACAAACATCCCGAATTAAGCCATACAGTGTCTAGCAACAATGGTTGCTCGTTTGATCAAAACTGACAAAGGAACGATGTACTAGTTTCAAGCTTATTAGCTATCGTCAGCAACGTATACCTTCCTGCCAGATGGTTGAACGTCTGAACGTATATACTTTCCTTATGCATATTAACGGCTGAGCAGCCTAATTTGCATATCGAGTGAGTTATTCGGCCGGGGTACCGAAAACGATAAACGGAAAAAATGAAACGAAATTTCATTTCTCACTCTTAGTACGGCTGTTACTTAAATATACGTATGTATACGTACATACATATATGTATATAGACGTACAGTAGTATGTATATATATATATACATACATGCACACACATATATATATATATATATATATATATATATATATATATATGTACGTATGGATTCACCGAACATTTATTATAATGCTCGGTGTGTTTGTAAACAAACATCCCGAATTAAGCCGTACAGTGTCTAGCAACCATCGTTGCTCATTTGTTCAACACTGACAAAGGAACGCTGTACTAGTTTCAAGCTTATTAGCTATCGTCAGCAACGTATACCTTCCTGCCAGATGTTGAACGTCTGAAAGTATATACTTTCCTTATGCATATTAACGGCTGAGCAGCCTAATTTGCATATCGAGTGAGTTAATCGGCCGGGGTACCGAAAACGATAAACGGAAAAAATGAAACGAAATTTCATTTCTCACTCTTAGTATTTCAACTCGACCATAATATATATGCCGTTAAAAGCAACCTAACAGTCTCACATGCTTCTAGGAAAACTGACCGAAGAATTTCAATAGACTTAAGGCTGGAGGTGTTGATATGGTATCTGACCAATGAGGTGAAGGTATGTCCTTTCGCCGCTGGAATTTATTCATTCTAAATCATATGCTTTCAGTTCCTTAGATCAATAATACCGTACTCTGGATCTGAACTTATCAACGAATTAATAAGTTGAAATCTATTCCACATTATGTTTTCCAGTTTTTTCTGTTCAAGTTCTAACTGGATCATGAGGTCATAGCTGTTGAATATTGGTTATCACTGAAATATATATTGCAGCGAATATGAATAAATGAAGTTACTTTCAATCTGTCGACTTACACTTCTTGTTTAAGGTCTGTGATTTGTCTTGCGAGACAAACCACTAACCCTCCATCTCAATTCTACATTTGAAAGGCATAAGAACTGTGAAACTGAGTAAGGAAATGGATACATATACTTAAAGAGACTCCTGCGCATTCTCGACCTCTTTTCCTTATATATCACGGTGTCGCTCAATATAGAAATTGACTAGACATATATTTAACTGCACATAGAAAGCGCCCCTAAAGCTTAACTCAACCTTACGGGAGTATATATTAAATTTAAAGGGCATATATATATATATCTAAATTAGACAATTCTTAGTTTCATATATATATGTTTTGGCAACCATTCACGGTGTGGCTCAATGAAGAATTAATCAAATAATTAATAATCAGAGCAATATATAAAAATGTAAGTCCAAAGAATCATTAGATAAATTATATACAGTATTTCCTCTCCCAATCAGTATAAATCAAGCACACAAAAATCATTTAAACGAGGCTATAAGTTTAAAATGTACTTATGAAGAATTATAGACACATGATATAGCTTCTTTTTCGCGATGTGTATACCTCAACAATTAATTCTTCATTGAGCCACACCGTGAATGTTGCCAAACCATTATATATATGTATATATGTATATATATATATATATATATATATGTATATATACCCTTTAAATTTAATATATACTCCCGCAAGGTTGAGTAAAACTTTAGGCAGTATTCGGCTGCGCTTTCTAGCAACCAGCCTACTCACCGACAGGCACCAAACACAAACTTTCTGCCTCATCCATTGGCCACGTGATGGTTCTTAGCCATTTTGAATTAATTTCTGGGAAGCATCATGGTAGAAAAATCTTACTCCAGTCTGAGGTGTCTCTTGACGAGTTCCGAGCCTTGTGGATTTATCCAAGACCGGATATATCCAAAAAGTGGAATGGAACCGCCGGGTGGTAGAGTTTATGAAGATTCTGGTAATGTTTATGTACATAGTTTCTTCTAACTTCGATGTTGTACCTAATTACGTGTAGTCAACTATATGTCTAGTCAATTTCTACAGGCTAGAAGGAATATTAGGGAAACATCATATAGCTGTACATCGAGGAAAATAAGCTATATCATTTGTCTATTATTTCTTCATAAGTACATTTTAAACTTACAGCCTCGTTTAAAGTTTTTTTTGTGTGGTTGATTTATACTGATTGGGAGAGGAAATAGTGTATATATTTTATCTAAAGATTCTTTGGACTTTCATTTATATATATATATGTGTGTGTGTGTGTGTGTGTGTGTGTGAATGTGTGTGTGTGTATATGTGTGTGTGTGTATATATATGTGTGTGTGTGCGTGTGTATATACATATATAGTCTCTACGTCCTCCACACCATTCCACGGATTCTATAACACTGGTCACACGCTCCAGACATCCACATTCTTATACTCGGATTTTTCACCATCTGTCCATACACTCACCAGGAAAATATTCAGGAACTCACACACATACTTACATTATTTTCGCACACACGCAACTATACGTTCCCACGTATCCACACCACACAAATACACACACTCACACTAGTAAGAACAGGGTTGTGTGTTTTTGTCGGTTTGTATGTTTTTTCGCTGTTTTGTTACTGCTTCTCTTTTCTTCCTCTTTGCTTTTATTCCCTCCTTGCTTCGTTTTCCCCAATAACTTATCCAATTATTGACGCCCTGGGGTGATGTGGCATCTTGTCTTTAAAGCGTAGAAATATTCTAGACCCCAAAATCACCCTGAATAATAAAAAAACAAAACCTGACAAAGGGTGGAAGAACTCATAAGAGACAACGGCCATCCAAAATTGTATAAACATGAATATACACATGTACCGCGTGGTTAAATCACTGGGAGAAGGACCCCTAGCCTTTGTCAGGGTATTCTAGTGTGAGAAGCAACTCAGAAAACTGGGATAATTCCGATATAAAACCTGCGGCTCAGTAGTTACCGGTGATGTTGATCAGTTCTTCTTTTCGGGTTACAGCTACTATCGCTCAGAGATTTGGATTAGCTCAATGCACAGTGTTTCCTCACTTAAGAAAAATCTTCACGCACAGGCATTGCACGATAAAATTAATTAATAATTATTAATAATGGTATATCGTGCAATGGCCATACACGATAACGAAGGGGCAGTCATCATATATATATATATATATATATATATATATATATATATATATATATATATATATATATATATATATATATATATATATGTATATATGTATACATATACTTAGGGTAAACATTGATGCAATTCAATCAAGCACTCAACGTACTTTTTCCACATTGGAGTGACGGAGTAAATATCGAATAAGTAAAAGCGAAGTAGCTTCAGATGTTCAAGTCCTATAATAAAAATGCTGTGATATATATTTCCATGACGACACTGGCCACACTGTTCTGTGTGCGAGTGCGTGACATCTCCAGACAGCTTGTTACATAATAAGCTTATGTTTCCGAGGCAATCCAAGTTGAATCGACATGGGAACGGACGAAGTGTGTGCTTTTGGGTTCTTCATCCGTTCCCCTGTGAGTACCAATTCACCCCCACCGGTCTGTGCAGGCGCATGTCCGAAGAAGTTGACCATTATCTACCGCAGATTTCAACGAAATTCGCTTAGTCAGTTCACCCTCTCAGCCAAACGATGACCCATTTAGGCCTGTACCATAGTTTACTGCAACCCGTCCCGTCTGTGGCAATTAGCCGAAAGCCAGAGGGGATGGGAGAGTGTTAGTTTTTACAGGTCACAATACTACCTCTCACCAAGCATGGACAGTACGACTGACCATCAACTTCCAAGAGAAAATATACTTAATTCTAAGTATCGTGGTTTTACATTGGAAGTTATGAGTGAGAGTTGGAAATAAAAATAAAAATTCTAAATCAAAAATCAGAAATTATAAATTAAACAATTAAAAAATTATCAATTAGTAATTAAAAAATGTTTCAAGTGAGAATCCGGATTGAGGTGAGTAAAAAAACATATAGATTGAAG
>OZ024742.1:51026062-51036062 GCA_964016885.1 Eledone cirrhosa | reverse complement strand
CAACAATAAAATGATTAAACATTAGTCTTTTACTTTGTATATTCGACTTTTCTCTTTCAATGGCCTTGGAAAATTCATGCCAATAACATATTCAGTACATACATATGTTTAGAATAACATACATAGTTAATAAAAAAAGTCAATATTCAAATTCTCTTGGCGAGCTGTAAAAAGAAGGTCCAATCAGGTAGAAGCGTCTCTGCACAATTCGACTTGATTAGCATTCGAAATTATTAAAACAAAAAAGGGACACTTATGTAAAGACATGTGTGTTACACACCATCAGTTACATCCACTGTATATGTCTTCATTGTGTATTGATTAGTAATATATCAATATTTCCTCTGCAACAGCACAGCAACGGAAGCAGCAGCAGCAAAGTACACCCAAGACATGTCGAAAAAGAAAATCATTGCTGATAGCAGTAAAGAATACAAGCACAATTTAATCTCTAAATATTTAAAATTCTTCGTTAATCAGATTATAAATTATAAATTAAGGGAATATTAAACTTACTAAAAACACAGTCGTTTGTAGCTTAGTAAATAAAACGTTATATTCTTGAAAATAAATTTGAAAATAAATTTCGTGACCATGAATACAGCTGGCTAGTATATAAGTATACATTCAAGAGAGATCGAACAGATCAAAATAGTGTAGATATAAATATTTGAATTTTATTGTTATTAGATAATTAGAATTAATTATCTCGTCCTAAACTCATAATCACGTGAATGCAATTTCATTTTGACTCCAGCAAATTATTAGAGGAAATACAGTTTTAGCCACTTTCGCTATTGAATAGTTTCGAAAACATGCCCAGTTGATATTTCATCGGAATGAACATTAGAGTATAACAATGTTTTTCGATAATGATGATCATTTCTGTACATGTGTCATCGATAAAATGTCATTTGGAAATTCAACTGATTAATTAGAACCAGGAATTAGTATTTACGTTGTAATGCATTCATCTGATATCTACAAAGATGAAATTGCATTTCACCAATATAACTAGTTAACAAGTTACACATATATCAAAGGTATATATTGAGTTAGAAACTCAAAAGAGTCTCTTACAATAAAATAGCTCTATGAAAGAGATTTTTCTGAGACGTATATCATAATTGACTATAACAGAGAGATAAACACAGATATATACATATATCTGTTCATATCGTAAGGGATCAGTTTCGAGCGAGAATTGGTAATTCTCTTCACAATTAATTTACGAAACAGCATAGCCAAACGCTGTACGGGTGATCGGTAATTACCACCATTCCGGTTTGTATTTATTTTCTTGATTTATTCTTAAATTGAGTCTGGCAAATCCTATTGTCCATAGTTAGTAATTTTTTAATCTAGCGAACCTGGTCCATTACGATTTGAACACATATATGTATATGTCTGTGTTTATCTCTCTTTTACATTCAATTATGATATACGGCTCGGAAAAATCTCTTTCCTAGAGCTATTTTATTGTAAGAGACTATTTTGAGTTTCTAACTCAATATATACCTTTGATATATTCGGCTCCGTTAATTTGTCGAGCTAATTTAAATGTCGAGTAAACTTGGCTATTTTTAGTGGTGTGAGTTTGTGAGACACGCTAAGTTCTAATACCATGTGCGTTATTATATATATACGTACATTATTCAGTTGTCTGATATTCTTTGATGTGAGGAGTTAACTAATGTTCACCAACTGACGAGCAAGATTTGCTAATTCTCTTCACAATTAATTTGCGAAACAGCATATATCAAACGCTAAATGGGTGATCGTTAGTTACCACAATTCCGGTTTGTATTTATTTTCTTAATCTGTTCTTAAATTGAGTCTGGCAAACCCTATTGTACATAGTTAGTATTTTTTTCACCTTAGCGAACCTGGTCCCTTACGATTTGAACACATGTATGTATATATCTCTCTTTTATAAGTTACACATATAATTTTTTTCATTTTATCGAAACATTATCGGAGAAACATACGGAAGAAATGATATAAATAAAAAAAATATCATGATGGCTTTGGTTGATTAATCTATGTATTTTAGTTTCAATAGAAATGTACATATAATTCAGTTCAACAATATTAGCTTATATTATTGGTATTTAAGATAGTTTAGACCAGCAATTAAAAAAATAGTAGATTGTTCTAACCAACTAAAAAGTTATGATTCCTTTAACTGATCTATTGCAAGATGATACTTAACTTGCTCTGTATTTTGGTCTATGGAATTCAATATGGCTACTGGTAAACAAAAGGAAAGTGATTAAGGACATTCCAAGAGCATAGAAATGTCCAAACATATATATTACTTCCATTTTGTAGCTGTGGGAAATGAGTAAACTAGTATTGCAAAATAACAGAGCAGAACCATTGAAATATTTTTTACATTTCAATAATGCAAATTTCGAAATGTAGCAAGATGAAAATAATGATAGAGACAAACGACGTGGAATACTATTATAAAGAAAACAATACGAAAATATGAATGAATTTCGACATGAATTATTTTAAAGAAAATCTAAAATATTTTTAAACATAGAGGTGACACAACTGTTCATCATGAATAAACAAAACTCCTTTACTTTAAGCCTTCATATACAAGAAAGGTAAACGACAGGCCTAGAATTATGAAATCAATATGAATGACATTTACACTGAAGAATTTATCACGTTGAGCATTTCAATAATTGGTATATTGCAGCGTTCATATGCTCGTGATGCACTGTACATAAACTTTACAACTACAAAAAAAAAAAAAATAAAAAAAGGATTATGTTGTGCTGAAACACTTCTTTGCTCTGACGTATTTATTAAATGTTAACTCTAACTCTTTTAGGCCCAAGCGTACACATAAACACATACGATATAGATAAAGCAATTTGTATACCAATTATTTGTGTATATCGACATTGGTTCCTAGGTTATCTTGTGAAATCTTGCATACATAATATCTAGAATCTAATAAGCATCACTATGTCTTGAATGCAAATAGAAAATAAGCTGCTGAGATATATAATTAGATCCTATTTTATATCGTTTTCTGTTAGAAGTATCCACAATTGACATTAAGATTTCAATATACAGCTTCAATTCTTCAATGACGTATGTTAAATATTAGGTCAATTACATTTAATCTATGTTGGTTAATTGAACAATGTGAAAGAGGGGAGTATGAATACACTTAACAAACATCGTAGTCACGGCTAGACATATTTATCATATGTTAATAAGTGATAAGTACATTATCTGTTCCAATTATCTTAAGTAAATTATATCGGTATTTAAATAAACTCAGATAACACCCACGCTCTATTCACTAGTGGGAAATATTTATATGAAGTAATTTACTATAGCTAGTGTGACGCGGTTAGAAACAATTGTCACATAATTGAATTATTTAGTTTGTAAACAATATAAATATATATATTTGAGGTCAAATACCAATCCTACTACCATCTACAAACTGACCAATTAGAATCAAGACTATTCCTGCTGACAACATTAAATTATTCCTAACAAGCTCACATGTCCCAATGCTCTGATACCATCAACACTATAAACACAGAGCTGGCATATCTAAAACTAACTGCCTGATGAGGTCATAGCTATTCAATGGCTATCATCGAAATGTATATAGCAGTAAATAAAGGATTATGAGTTCATGCAAATGACTTATGTTTCGTCAATATATATATATAAGGGGGGTATGTGTGTGTATATATATATACATATATGTATGTATATATATATATATATATATATATATATATATATATATATATGTATATATATATATATATATGTGTGTGTGTGTGTGGGGGGGGGTATATATATATATACACACACACATACACACACACATATATATGTATATTTATATATATATATATATATATATATATATATATGTGTGTGTGTGTGTGTGTGTGTGTGTGTGTGTGTATATATATATGTGTGTGTGCGTGTATATATATATATATACACACACACACACACATATATATAAATATAAGTATTGAAGTTTCCGTTGAAAATTGAAAAAGTCATAGGAGTGAAGAGTGCTCTATGTAAGTACCAGAGCAAGATTTAATATATAATAAACAATACAATATAATTACCTCATTACCAGAAATTTCCCGAATAAGGCCAATACGAAAAACGTCCTCATTCGTTCGTCGGACAAGGCAATTTAAAACAGTGAAATATTTGGAAAGTCTCCTCAAGAAATGCAAAAAATATATAAATAAAAATATATAAATAATCAAAAATATATAAATAAATAAATAAAAGTAAGGCAAGAGATATATAAAAAAAGATATCACCCAGAGAACATCAAAATTGCTCCTGTAGAGTCAAAAGTGAATGCCCATTACAAGGTAAATACAACATCAAAGCCATTGTATATGAGGCTAAAGTGACAACCGTCAGCAACAACCAACCAGCCACCAGCGACCGATATGTGTGTATGACACAAGACAAATTCAAAACGCGTTATTACTCACATGTCGCATCTTACCGACATCCAGAAAAAAGATTCACAACACCTCTGGCTAGCAGTATATGTGATTTGAAAGACAAGGTATCCAATATAAATTGGATTGGTCAATTTTGAACCAATGTAAAGAATATGAAAGAGGAACAAGAAGATGCACACTCTGCATACGTGAAAAATATTGGATTTTACAGAACCTTAAATTACCAAATACCTGCCTAAATACAAAATCAGAAATTTTCGCCAGTTGCTCACACATGAAATCACACTTACTTTCCAGCTCATATAAACTTAACTCACTTTCAGATACTTATCCTCCATAAACTCTTATTCTTCACTTTCCTTAAATTATCCCCTTTACAGATTCTCTTTCTGATTTACTTTCATTTTTAACTTTATTTTTAATTTTATTTTTATTTTTACTTCACATCCACCAGTAAATCCCCCCCCCCCCTATTTTTCGATTCACTTACCTAATATCTTCACATTCCACATTTTACTTCCCCATTTTGTTTCACTACCTGATATCACTTGTCACTTGCGTTTTCCACTCCAGCTATATTCTGTTGTTTCGCAGCCGATTTTATATTTGTACTTATTTATACATATGGCTGATTTATAATCTGCATCTATGTGTCTGAGTGTGCTTATGTGCGTATACGTTCTGTATATGTATACGAACGCCCCCGTATGTGTCCGTGCGTACGTATATATATGTGTTATTGTGTGTTTTTATATCTATGTTTTTTTATATCTATGTGTTTTACATTCTTATTTTTACGTATGTGTGTATGCGGGTGAATGTATGTGTATGTGTATGTATATGTGTATATATGTATGTACGCGTGTGTATGTATATGTGTATATATATATATATATATATATATATATATATATATAGTCTCGTACGTACATGTGATTAGATATACATGGGGCGATATATATGTATATATATATATATATACGTGCCTCGTGTGTATGTATGTACGCATGCATACGCTTTTGTCTGTACGTATTTGTGTTTTAAAAATGTGTTTATATATATATGTGTTTGTACGTGCGTACCTATGTTTGTTTTCTTTTCTCTAGTGTTAATTGATTACTTTCTCTTTGATTTAAAACTTTTTTCATTCTCATATATTGTTTCATTTTTATACATATATCGAGAATGAGACTTCTTTTTACTATTACACTCCCTTCCCTCTTTATCTTCCGCATATAAGTGACCGCGCGTGTGTGTGTGTTTATACGCGTGCTTTCATACTCGTATGTGTATTTAATACCTGTATCTGGATGCGTGTCAACTATATTATCATACAATTTCTTTTTCAACTCATATTATATACGTATTTGTGGTCACATATACACAAATATACTTGCCCTCATATATGTACTTAGGCACACATTTTCACCATACACATGCATTTGTACATACACACATATGTACATTTGTGAGTGTATATACATACATATACACATACCCTAACTATATTTCCTTATTTTTTAAATATATTTTTTTTATATTTGTTTATATATCTCTTGCATTACTTTTATTTATTTATTTATATATTTTTACTTATATATTTTTTGCATATAGTGAGGAGACTTTCCAAATATTTCACTGTTTTAAATTGCCTTATCCGACGAACGAATGAGGACGTTTTTCGTATTCGTCTTATTCGGGAAACCTCTGGTAATGAGGTAATTATATTGTATTGTTTATTATACATTATATTATATATAAATATATATATATATGTGTGTGTGTATGTGTGTGTGTATATATATGTATATACCCACACACACACACACACACACACACACACATATATATATATATATATACATATATATATATATACATATATATATACATATATATATATAGATGAGATTCTACAGGACTAGAACTGTTTCATTCTTTAGAAATCATCAGGTATCTGGCTTTCCAAAAATAAATGTTGTATTTATTGCTCTTTTCATGTGGGGGAGGGGTGGGGGTGGAATGGGTAGAGGCTACTGGTTGATAGAAAAGGAATTCATTAAAAGCTAATTCTTTAAAGCTATAATTTATATTTAGAGTGACAAATGCAGAAATAATTCTTAAAAACAAGTTCAGAATGGGGTGCCACTCCTTATTTTTAAGGCATTGTTAACTTAAGAGAAACTTCAAATTAAGGAGTGGCACCCCATTCTGAACTTGTTTATAGAATTATTTCTGCCTTTGTCACTCTAAATATAAATTATAGCCTTAAAGAATTAGCTTTTAATGAATTCCCTTTCTATCAAGCAGTGACCTTTACCCATTTTACTCCCCACCCTTTCCTACCACCTGAAAGAGCTATAAATACAACATTTATTTTGGGAAAGCCAGATTCCTGACGATTTCTAAAGAATGAAACAGTTCTAGTCCTGTAGAATCTCATCTATATTAAAACTGTTATGCTCTGCTATGTATTGAGTACCTTACTTACTGTTGTTACCTCCGACTCAACCCGGAATAACGTACCTATATATATATATATATATATATATATGTGTATGTGTGTATACATATATGTATTGTTGTACTTTGCGAGGGTCATGGTGTCAATAAAAACACACGCACATTATGGGTTTCACTTCAATTTATTTTATAAATTTCCGGTTGGTTGGTTCGATAACCGGAAGATTGTTTATATATTGACAAAGCTTTTCGCAACACATTCCGTGACCTCATCAGTGTCTAGGTTTTTATTTTGTGTCTCTCCTTCTTTTCTGTCCTACATCATCACGATTTCGTGTGTTGTGTGCTTAGTTAGCGCATGCGTTACATCCTGGTATGTGTGGTTTTTTTCTTTATGTCTTTATTTACTTGTCACTAATCGGTTGTTTGTTCTATGTTTGTGTGTATGAATTGTTTTGTTAGTTTGGATTGTGTGTGTGTGTCCCAAGAACACGTTGGAAAGCATCCATCAAATAGCTAACTCCATCCACCAGAGTAATAAAGTTACTATAGACTACCCAACTAAACACCCCAACCAAAGATTACCCATACTAGACGCAAAACTCTAGCAGGAAACTATTTGCGTTAGAAAGCAAATCCTCCATTCGCATTATGCCAAACCCAAGACCTACAAATACCTGATCCACCGAAACTAAGCTGTTTCGGATCACATACACATCAATATATCGATTGCGTACCTAGTAAGTGTGATGAGGAACGTGTCCCGCATCGTCAACCCCAAACAATTTGGGGGGGAGGGGGCACATAGAACACGTTTTCCACAGCATGCAATTCTCTGGCTTCAATCATAGACATATGATCAGGGTATATAACGTAGCCAGAACAAATGGGCAAAGATTGTAGAAAATGATGCAAATGGGGCTTGCTCCAAGTATAGGAACAAATTTTGAAACAGAATCGAAAGGATTAGGAACAAGGCAAACATAATAAACTCATGGCATGATAGCAATAAATACCAGATTGTAATATTCGTCATTACAACCCCTTGAGGCGAACTAGCTTATAGATTAAGAAGGGCCCTAGACAAGCTCAAATTAAATATTAAGGTAGTTTAAAGTCTAGGTATTCCCATAAATTCCCTAATTATGAAAAAAATACCCGTTTCAAAGATATACCTGTGCTGGTAAGAAATGAATAGTCTGCAAGCTAAGACTGCAAACTAACTGCAAAACTAAGGGATAGTGTATGAATATGAATATAACATACATAGATCTAACAGGACTTAGCATAGGAGAAAGTAGAAGTAAACACTGGCGAGAACCCCAGGATGGGAAAAATCATCAGTACTCCACCAGCATGCCAAAATAAAACATAGGGGCACATTAGAGAAATAGAAATACAAAATTATATCCACATACAGACAAGATGCAATGCTCGGACAAATCACAGAGGTGACAAACATAAACAAACTCCAACCAAAATTATAGAGAAAACATGAGTTGAATAGCAACATCATAACTAGTAATTAAGGACAAAATGAAGACATACACACAAAAATTAAATGAACAAAACAAAGGAGAGACACACTGATCGACAAAACAACAAACTAGTGACAAGTAAATAAATACATAAATAAATAACCATCCCCCCACGATGTAACGCATGTGCAAACTAAGAACACAACATGGTGTAGGACAGAACAAAGGAGAGGAACAAAATAAAAATCAAGTCTCTGAGTAGATCACAATTATCAAACCAACCAATACACCAATCGGAAATTTATAATAAATTGAAGTGAAAACAGAGGTGCGTGTGTTTTTATTGGAAACATGACTCTCCCAAAGTATAACAATATCTCTTCCACCACACGTTTTCAGATGAGTAATCTTGCAAAGCAATATATATATATATATATATATATATATGAGAGACGTAAAATAAGAAAATTATAAAATTAACTTACTTACTAAAATATCACTTCCAACTAATTAGTTTCTGGAATGGAGTAAATATATTTTCCGAAGAAGATAAAGAGAAACATTCCGTCGTCAGGGAAGTCTATTCTCAGCTAAGTTTCCAGGCAAAGCGAGGACTCTGGAAACTTATTAAAAAATAATTTAGTGGATAGGAAATAGCAAAGCGTGGACTGAATTCCTAGCCATTGAGAAAATCACTGCCTCTGCGTCTGTGGCAAATTCAAAAAGAATCAATCACGTGACATCGAGGTCAATCAGTGGAAAGTGGTTTGCTAATAAGACAGCGGCCTGCCTACTACCATAGCAGCAGTCATGGCCAATATTGCTCGACAAATAATTTGGAGATAATTATAAAGAATTGTAAAGAATTATAAAGATTTCCCTGACAACGGAATGTTTCTCTATATCTTCTTCGGAAAATATATTTACTCCATTCCAGAAACTAATTAGTTGGAAGTGATATTTTAGTAAGTAAGTTAATTTTATAATTTTCTTATTTTACGTCTCTCATATTATTGTTCTGCAACTCCATGCATTGAACCACAATGTTACTAAGACAAAACCTATATATTTGTTAGCATTGATATGCATCTGTATGTATATATATGTTACTAGATATTAATTCTTTATATATATATATATATATATATATATATATATATATATATATATATATATATATATTATAAAGAATTAATATCTAGTAACATGTATATACATACAGATGCATATCAATGCTAGCAAATATATAGGTTTTGTCTTAGTAACATTGTGGTTCAATGCATGGAGTTGCAGAACAATAATATGAGAGACGTAAAATAAGAAAATTATAAAATTAACTTACTTACTAAAATATCACTCCCAACTAATTAGGTACCACACCACCTTTAATAAGAACACAATAAGACTGTCTTACTCCACCACACCTAACCTAGCTAGGAATATAGCCAACCACAATTCTAAAAAATTAAATAAGCCAACCACCTCCGAAACCAAACCCCGGACTGGGGCTCTATGTAATTGCCTACATAAGGAAGCATGCCCACTTGAAAACAAATGCCTCACAAATGATATCGT
>OZ024742.1:51008562-51021062 GCA_964016885.1 Eledone cirrhosa | reverse complement strand
GAATAAGATCGCGGTAAAATAACTCATTGAAACAAGTTTCACTTATATGATATATGATCGATTTTATTTTATATAGAGGGCATGTAATTAAAAGGAATGATAACGTGTTTGACGTTGTTTCAAGACATATAACGCTAACACGCTACTTATTACAGTTGGGTGCTGATATTCCACAAAACGGGGTAATTGTTGGAATAATATAATAAATGAAATTTTCTCAAGGAAACGCGCTGAAAGAAATTCCGGATCAAAAGGCATTCTATTCTATATAAATTACATTCTATAGCAAGACGATGAAGCAGTAGGAAAGCATACTGATGCTTCTTTTATCGGTTATTATTGTTATTTGAGCATATCTTTTTAAATGACGTTTTTATACGCTCATTTTTATAGGCGATATATTTTCGACTAGTTTATTATCCAGTACAGTAATTTAGAACATGATAGGTTGTGAAAGAATGGATATGAGGCTGCAGTTAAACATATTTCGATTAATAACGTGCCATCGGCAAATGTAGCCAGTTCGGATCGTCACAATTGAGGAAACTGGTTTACTTTCTCATTGAAAGAGAAATGTATAGACTTTCAAACAATGTCTAAATAAAAACGAGATAGCTCAAGAACCAAACTTCTTTTAGAGATTTATTCCACCTTTTTGTGAAAGATGAATGTTTGGGTAATCGTGTGACTTCAAGTCAGAAAAAAGTAACAGAACAGAGCACAGGATACTTATGCGGTTTGACAAATGTTTAATAATATTCCTCGGGTTTGTTTTAGACATACATATTGTGGTTGTTGTCAGATCACAAAATAGTTATAGAGAGGCACCGAAGGTGAACCGTGCGCAAATATCAACTATATATTTTTTTTATTCCGGTTATATTTTCAATGTTTAAGTGTAGAAATTGAGATACAACATTATGCGGACATAGAAAGTAGGATATATTTGACAATATATTTGTAATACAGTAAAATACATCTTCAATCTTCAAAGAAAATTACTTCATAATTATTGATATTTCTCAGTGCTAGAAGAAATAGGTTTGGTCGACTTCGTTCATGGAATTATGTCTTAAAATTACTGGTATCAAATTCTAGGATCAGTGCTAATATACATACTTCGAAAACTCAACTTCTAATACATAAACATACAATATTTTTTAATCCAATACCTTCTATACTTTGGTACATATTAACTTCCATATCAGTGTACAAACATCAGTGATATTATATAATATTGGCGTGTATCTGCTTTAACAGATCTATGATGAAACCTATTTTAATATTAAGAGTATTTAGGACTGCAAATCCAAATGTGTCTAATATTATGCAATACGACGTGATTTGATTCTAGAAGATCGTGTAACCAGGTAGTCGCAGTTATTTCGTCGTTTGGCTTTTGTACTTTAATGCGAAAACCTGAAGAAAAACCCTTGTGGACAATAATTTCCGTTGAAAGAAGATTCAATTGATAGTGTTTCAGCAATCAAAATAGGATACCGCCCACACGAGGCCCTATTTTATTACACAATGAATACATCTTTATAACTCTAGTATACGTATTTGTTGTTGGTTGCTGCAAAACAACATACCAGCAGCCGTTCATTTTCGTTTTGTTTCTATTCTTCTGTTACATAAACCACATAGGAAACGATAATTTATGGCCCTTCCACTATTGTGTAACTCTAGGATGTGGACACTGTCAAAGGAATGATGGCGTGAAAGAAATAAAATCAATGATTACATCAAAAGGAAAAACAATGAATCAATCACATGTTCTCTTCTCATTTTAAACACAAATGAACACTTCTTATCCAGCTGCACCCCATAAAACATCACACTGATCGTAGCAATCGAATTTCTATTGCTGCTATTGTTTTTTTCTTTTATCTATTACTACAATTGTCAATTCTTCTAAATCAAAAGGAGTGAAGAATTCGTCTTCGTTCTAAATTACATATTTATCCCGGAGACAATTATACAATATTAATAGAATGTAAACCTGTGTTCTGAAAAATAATTAAATCTATTCTATAACAAGCTGAACAATTGCCATACAATAGAACGCTACAACAACAGCAACAAGACGCATAGAGTTACGGCCCTTGCCATTCTGAGTTCAAATCTTGCCAAGGTTAACTTTGCCTTTCATCCTTATGGGGTCGATAAAATAAAGTACCAGTAATACACTGGATTATTGCTGGCCTTGTGCCAAAAGTAGAAACAATTATTACTATTATTAATAATAATAATAATAGCAATAATAATAATAATAATAAATACTTTAGGCACAAGGCCAGCGATTGAAAGAGGGGGGAGTAGATTAAATCGAACCCTGTGCATTACTGGTGATATATTTTATCGACCCCGTAAGGATGAAAGGCAAAGACAACCTCAGCGGGCTTTGAACTCAGAACATAAAGAGTGGTACCTCCATACTGTAAGATTTGATGTCGAGTGCTGCTTGCCTGGAATAAAAATCAGTGCTGTAAAGAAAACTGAGGCAAGCGTCCTGTTAAGGAAATCTGTGCATGGAGCACCTTACACGTGAATGTAGTTCCACTGAAGCATGTGGATAATTTCAAGTATCTCAGGCCGTGTTCACGAGAGATGGAAGGCAGAAATCTGAATTGTGTGCAAGAATTGGAGGAACATGTGTAGTAATGCGCCAGCTTCTCAATTATGTAATCGTAAGAAGGAATGTATGTGTAAAGGCCAAATAGGTAATTTTCGTGCCCATCGGTACATATGATCACACATCTTGGATAATGACCGAACGAATACGATCACGAATACAAGCGGTTGAGATGGGGCTCCTCCGAAGGGTTTTAGAGTAACGTTTCTCAATAGAGTGCGTAGCCTGAAGATCAGAGAGTTCCTCTTGGTAGAGCCGCTACTTCTCCAAATTGAGAGATCACGGCTCCGATATTATGGCAATGTTGGTAGAATATGTGTCTGCAAAGACACATATTCTACCGCCGGAGAGACTTCGCACACAAAGCCAACAGGCATGAGAACCAGGGATGGACGTCGAGAAAGCTGGTTAGATAACATCCATGAACCTGGCTGGTCCCGTATTGGGATAGCGCCAGATCAGTTGGAGACGGTTGCTTCTAACAGGACCCACTGGAAGGTGTTTTTGAGGACTGCCCCCATGACCCCCAGAAATGCGTGCGCGAATAATACTAATAATGTTCGTAATAAATGTTGTTAGCCACAAGGGGTTATACATAGAATACAGTAAACAATACATAATAAAACGTAGCTAACAGAAAATATCAAATATAAAATTATCATAAAATACACAACGAATATCAGAAATATGATTAAAACTGAAGAACAATTAGGGTATCCAATACAAATATTTATTTTAATAGGCACAGGGCAGATATCTCTCAAGTGGATTTTATTCTACATATTTAACAACCGGACAATCTGCCCTACTTCATCAATCTGTTGGCTATTCAGAAGGTTTTGTTAAGCTTTGCTTTTTTCTCTACTTCAGACATTAGTTCAGACATCAGATAACAATTAACTGAGAAAAACATGTGTCATCCACGAGGGTTTAAACATGGAATACATTAAACAATAAATATAGTAATAAAACGAAGCTAACATAAAGTGCATTGTATAGTACACATAATATTTGATAAACTATAAAATATAATATTATGAAAAAATATAACGAGTGTCAAGTATTGTTAACGTCATTCTTGGCTATTTCTTCTCAAATTAATATATAACTATTTAACTGTAAAATCATATAAAGTTGCTCTAAAATCCATTTCTTATGTTGGAAGTTTAATATATAATAATAGATAATGAAAGTAAATGATAAAGTAGAAAATCAGACTTTCCAGTTGTTGTCTTCCTCTTTCTTCTACAACTAAAACGATGGGCCCCACCCACAGCCCCGGTGGACACAATGGAGAAAGCGTTTCCAATTACACAAACACATCTGAGGTTATTGGTGTGAAGTTAAGTTTTGCCCGGCTTGCAATGTTAATTGATTTTCTTTGATGGTGTAGAATATAAAATAGTGATCATGTGTTTCTCTTAACGAATATATGAATACATTCCTATATATTCCCCGAGTGAGCATCTAAATATTGATCTGCGCAGTAGCATCAATCACAAAGTAGTGCATCACTACCTGAAAAACGGGATAATAAAAGGTAGCACACTACGCCAGGCGCGTAAACTCTTCTAATTATGTGACGTGGTGCGTTCGTTAAAGTAGTATATGACTTGGCAGGATATTTCAGAAAAAAATATCTGAGATAATACAGATTGTCTCCATTTGAAGCCTATACTACGTATATATTAAGTAAAATTCAGTCCTGCATTTCATGATAAATATGGAATGAAGGTAGATAAACTAAAATATCATTGACTATTAAATAAATTACATAACACAAATTGCGTATCCGTAAAACTAGATATATTTCAAGCATACGATTAATTTTATGCAAATTTGATTAGTTTCTAATAAGTTATTTTTTTCATTACTTAAGATTCATAATATTGTATAGAGTACAGGAGCCGTTCAACGAATCACTGATAAATGATATCTAAGGAAAATCGCATGAAACATGGAATTATAGGTTAGTTCAGAAAAATCGATTGAAAATAATTAGTTACAATATCAGCGTGACCTTTGTTTTGAACCCGAAAACCTCATCAGAAAGATTGCTTTCACTTCGGCGTTGATGGTTACCTCAGGTACACACACAAACACACGCACGCGCACGCACACACACACATATATATATATATATGTATATATATATATACATTTATATCTATATATATATATATATATATATATATATATATATATATATATGTGTGTGTGTGTGTGTGTGTATGTATGTGTGTGTATGCATGCGTATGTGTGTGCATACCGTTAGAGTAATCAAGTAGCTTGTTGTCTGCACTTTTTGTACATTTGTTTATCTTTATATATTAACAAAACGCGATATATTCTTGCATATTCAATATTTCATATCAATTTCCTTTTCTTTGTAGAAAAATAATGGCTTGATTTCCGCATATTTTCAAACTCGAAATTATAGTTATGATGTAACTTTTTCGTTCAGAGTTTCAGACAATACTACTACTACTACAATTTGATATACACAATTTTAGCAATGTTTTTATTATGTTCATGATGCTTCAAAATTGGATGTGTTCTGTATTTATTATATTTTAACAAAAGCATGAATGTCCATAAATATATATGAATATTCTCCAATCTAATTCTGAAATGCAACTTTTAAACCTGAATTTTGCCAAAACAAAATAATCTAAGATATCTTGAAAATAAATGTTAAAAGCTGAACATATTTAAAAATTCAACGTCTCTTCCGTTTTGATCAATATTTCCTCATACACAAATGAAAGTAAATATGTTGCAGCCGTTTCTCTGTTTTCTATCGATCTATCTATCTATATTTAACTATAATTCTTTTTCTCTCATATTATATACATAAACACACAAACACCCACTCATACACACACATACACAGATACACACATACACACAAACACACACACACACACACATATATATATATATATATATATGTGTGTGTGTGTGTGTGTGTTTGTGTGTGAATATATGTTTGTGTGTGTTAACATCTGGTTGCTCTTCACTCTCAACTTTTACCTTTTTTATATTTCTTTTAACATTTGATAGATGGCCTACTGGATATGTAAGCATATTGACAAATCATGACAATCTGATACTATAAGCAACTAGGCTGATAAAATATTCTATCGTCTGCTAAATAACATAACTAATCATTTTTCCTCTATTTAATCTTAATATGTTGACTAAGGTTAGATTTCCTCTATAATTTCAGGTAAATTGCTTTAAATTCTTCTTTTCCTTTCCAAGTATTGATTTGGTAGGATTGTAAGATAAAATGTGGTTGCGTTATTTCTACTGGCTCCTTACACGCTGTGGTCAACCAATTTCAACCTTCCCTTTCATCATGGTGTATTCATACGGAGGCTAGTTGACAAGTGTGCATGGACTATTTCTTCCAGAAGAAAATAGAAATAAACAATCAGCGAAAAGTAGTAGCGTACTACTTCATGTAAAGAACGAGGAATTATTTATAATTGCAGATGGCTGAATATAAACCATAAAAGTTTCAGTTTACGCACACACTGTTCAATTAAATATGATTCTCGAATTTAGTGTTGGCGATAACTGTGTGTAACAAAATAGTGGTTTCCACTTGTAGAAGAAATACATGTTTATCAACGAACACAATATAATAGTTGTATACTACAAACATCAACTTTGTACGTCAAGAAAGAGACATCTTTAATTATTCAAATATATTTAAGAATCATATCCCTAATTCTCTCTCTATATATATATCTGTTTCTCTCTCTGTAAATATATATATTATGTATGTATGTAAAAGTAATATCAAAACAAACGGCCCAATATATGGAAAGAATATATTAGTTTAACGCTTGAAATAGCAGGAAGAGTGTCTTAACGTTTTGGACACTAGTCCTTCATCAGAACACACAGTTAGAAATAGAAGGTAAGTTGGAAGTAAAGAGTGGTGAGAAGAAGAAACGGGGAAAATGAAAACAATAGTGGAGAAAAAACATACATGTGCGATATATGTGTTGGGTATAGGGCGGTTGATTGACAGTATCGATAGAGGGTTGGGCGCCATGCTTGCAGCAATGAGTTACCGGCCTTTATGGTCTGAGTTCAAATCCCGCCGAGGTTAACTTTGCGTTTCATCCTTACTGGGTCGATAAAATAAAGTACCAGTAATTCACTGGTAAAATTGATGGCCTTGTGCCAAAAGTAGATACTATATGTATGTGTTAGAATTTATTACCGGTAAATATTTATTGAACTCTGGACAGGACAGAATCTTCTATTTGCAACATAAATCCCTAAAAACTTTCTCTAGCTTAAGAATTCATCTCGTTACTCTACACCCAATCACATACGAACTATCTCTCTTGTGACCGGCAGAATTATATGAAAATAAAGGCTGGCTCCAAACGACGTTTTTTTTAATGCCGACCTAAACTCTGTGATCATGTATAACACTCTCATCTTTCAAAGTAACATACTTGTTACGCTGTCTCTCTCGTTTCTTATCCCATAAATGATATAATTATTCCGTGAGTAGATTTCATGCCGAGCTTCATTTCAGGGCAACAGCTACTCCCATTTCCTAACGTGAATTATATGAATAGTCTTTTTTACGCCAATTGATTTCTAATTACGGCAACATCATTAATATACTTCCTCCACATTCCGTTTGTACAAAAAGTATACCTAAAATATTCTTGTAAGTAAATATTATCATCAATTCTTTCCTTTAACTGGCTAAACGCAAACATAATGTGGGTGAAAGAATAAATAAAAGGATACTTCTATTTAGCTGACATTGAAGATTGCCTAACGGTGATGAAACATGTGTTAGGAAATATAAGATAATACTTATTTCTTTAAATTTCTTTATTTCCTCTTGCCTAGTTTTTCCTTAAACACTACTTATACTACACACACACACACACACACACACACATACATACACACACGCACACACATATATATATATATATATATATATATAAATCGCTTCTAAAGGACTAGAACTATTTCAGGCTTTCTGATGATTTCTCCCGAACGAAGCAGTTCTAGTCCTGTAGAAGCCATTTCTATATTAAATATTTATACTCTGATTTGTATATATATATATATATATATATATATATATATATATATATATATATATAGGAATAAGTATGACCCCTGCGGCAGAGCTCAAGCGGTTTCGACGGCTATTTCTGGACTGAAATAGTCGTCGAAACGGCTTGAGCTCTGCCGTCGAGGTCATACTTGTTCCTATTACCCACTCTACTACCCTAAGTATTCAGTACTTTGGTGTGTTATGGTCCATCTGGTTCCTTACAACAATTCATTCGTTATATATATATATATATATATATATATAAGTTTATCCCGGGTTCAATCGGGGTAACCACTGTAGGTAAGGTACTCAATACAAAGCAGAGTATAAATAATTAATATAGAAATGGCTTCTACAGGACTAGAACTGTTTCATTCGGGAGAAATCGTCAGGAAGTCTGAAACAGTTCTAGTCCTGTAGAAGCGATTTCTATATTAAATATATATATATATATAGTGAGGCAACTACAAGAGAAGTTCTTAGAGAAGAATAAGCCACTATACTTAGCTTTTGTTGACCTAGAGATGGCCTTTGATAGGGTACCCCGATCTGTCATCTGGTGGTCCCTAAGGTAACTAGGTGTAGAGGAATGGCTTGTGAGGGCAGTGCAAGGTATGTACGGTGGTGCTGTCCGTAAAATGAGAGTAAGTGTGGTGTTTAGTGGGGATTTCCAGATAAAAGTAGGTGTACATCAGGGTTCGGTCCTCAGCCGGCTCTTGTTCTTTATAGTCCTCCAAGCCATAACAGAGGAGTTTAAGACTGGATGCCCATGGGAACTTCTCTATGCTGATGATCTAGCTCGTATAGCAGAATCAGTAGAGGAGCGAGAGAATAAATTCTGGCTATGGAAACATCAGTTGGAATCAAGAAGACTGAGAGTGAACATAGCTAAGACAAAATTGTTGATAAATAGAAGAGAGGACAATACTCCGATTCCATCAGGGAAATGGCCATGTTCGATATGTAGGAAAGGAATTGGCATAAATTCCATAAAATGTACGCAATGCAGATATTGGGTACACAAGAGATGTAGTGGGATAGCAGCCAAACTAACAGGTAGGGAAAATTACGTATGCAGTAAATGTACAGGGAGTGTTGGCAGTAGTAATCGCAGTGATAGACACATTTTTCCAATGCAGGTGGATTCTATAGAAGTGTTTGATAGCTTCCGGTACCTAGGGTGATCAAATTAGCATGGGAGGGGGCATGCCGAGGCCATATTATCTCGAATAAGGACGGGTTGGAAGAAGTTTAGGGAGCTGCTTCCTTTGTTGACAAAGAAGGTTTTCTCCCTGCTTACGGAAGGGTGGTTATATGATGCCTATGTGAGATGCGCGATGCTGCATGGTAGTGAAACATGGACAGCATCTGCTGAGGATATGCGACGGCTAGAGAGAAATGAAGCAAGTATGCGTGAAGGACCAAACATAGACGAGTTGAGAAGGAAACTAGGTATAAGAGGGATAAGTTATGGTGTGCAGGAGAGAAGGCTAAATGGTATGGACATGTGATGCGCATAGACGATGACCGCTGGGTAAAGAAGTGCCAAGAAATCCCAGTAGAAGGAAGACGCTGTTGAGGTCTTCCACGTAAAACATGGGCGGAGGTGGTGACAGCAGACCTCAGATCGCTGAAACTCAACGAGGAGATGACGAAGGACCGTGACAAGTGGAGAGATGCTGTGCTGAATAGGACCCGTCCAACCTTTGCAAGCAAGGAGAAGCGGACGTAAAATGATGATGTTGATGATGATGATCATGATTATGATCATGTTCATATATATATATATATATATATATATATAACTGCTGTTGGATTCTTAAAGCGTCCGTATGCGGTAGGCCGTATGAGCACTCGATGCTCTCGTAGAGCAGAGTATGGTATCACAGAAAAAAGAGAATCAGTGTATGTATGTGTATGTCTATATGTACAACACCATCTCCATTGGCTCTCACCCCCCTCTATCTATGAACTACGCCTCCCCCACTGTTACTCCCCTCTCTCTATATATATATCCACACGCGTGCATGCATACATGTGTGTGAATATGCATATAAATATATGTATATGTGGGTGTATGTGTGCGTGTGTATGTGTTTGTATATAAGTATGTATGTGTATATATGTCAGTATATATAAGCATGTATATGTATACAACGTATTTGTCAGACCAAGAGTGTCTAGGTATGTATCTCCCCATGGAATTGACACCAACAACACATCCACTACACCACCAAAAACGCCATTACCATAAACAACAACACCACACCCTCACCACACACAATAATCAGCTACAAATATACGCCAATTGGTCTACCACCGATCCATCACCCCAACACCACAGCCCATCCCAGTCAGTGACCGTCACCACCAGCTTATCTTCACATCCACCAACACGACACTACAGGTGAAAGTCAATCCGCCACCACCACACCACAGCCCAACACAGCCAGCGACCGTCACCAACATCTTATCATCACATCCACCCCAACATACACTACAGGTGAATACATCCCTATGATATATTCCTCCAACCAAAACAATTCATATTGACCAACACATGAACTTCTGACTTTATCATATAGCATGTATTCATTTTCTTATAGCACTTTAAAGGTTCCCTCAAGCTGCCACTTATAGAGTCGGGTAAGATCGATACAGATCGAACCTTGAGCTGATCAGTGGCGAAACGCGCGTCACCTACCAATAAATGTAATGAAGGAGTAACTAATCGTCCTTGTTATCCTTTCATGTATATATATATATATATATTCAATACATATTAATAATATATATATACCCCCCCCCCACACACATATATATATATATATATATGTATATTATGTATATATATATATATTTACATATATATATATATATATATATATATATATATATATATATATATAGTAATAATAATAACATTGAAGACTAAAATCCAGAGAGGGCTCGATAAGGAAAATATATATCAAATATATAAGGACCGAAGAGCAAATATTTATTTAAATAACAGATTAAAGTTTAAGCAAAGAATCGCTGCTTTCACCCTTAACGGGATCTTCTGAAACTAACAAAGTCAATCTGTAAACGCAGAACTGGATATTTCAAAAAACGTTGCAACCGGAGGAAGACAGGAAGACGATACTTTGGTTCATGGTGACGTTCGCTGGCAAAGAACGGGGAAAAACGAATAATACGTCATTAATAGGAGCGGTGAAAGACAATTACGTGCAAGGACAGAACCACGTTTATGGTATAAAAGAGGTCGTAGACTAATGTTCTCTAAATGGTGCATAGAGACGTTCTCTGGCAATGAACGAAAAAACGAAGATAATAAGTCATATGTGGAGCGTGGAGAACAATAGCGTGCAAAGACAAAACCACGTAAATGGTATAGCAGAAGTCGTAGACTAAAATTCTAACTAGGAGACCGAATGAATCTCCGCTACATGCTGGGTTTAAAATCACATCTGATCTCAACATCCTGGACCGGACCGTACCCCTGGACCCTATCTCTCCCCACTTTACCCTGAAGGACCACAAATCCAATTTTCCGAACAACCCCTCTATTCGGCTTATTAACCCTACGAAGTCCGATTTAGGTAGACTTAGTAAAATGATTCTTGATAGAATTATACCTGAAATTAGAAATTTGGCCCCTCTCGCACTGTGGAACAATTCTTACGCGGTGATTGATTGGTTCAACGGCATATGTAACAAGGAACATTGCCGTTTTATCCAATTCGACATCAACAATTACTACTCCTCCATCACTTTACCACTTCTCCTTAGAGCTATCAATTTCGCTAAAACACTCACAGTGGTTACGGATTTCGAAGTTGATGTCATCCTTAATGCCCGAAAGTCGGTGATTAATTTCGACGATTCTATTTGGATTAAAAAATCCAATAGTACCCCATTCGACGTGAGTATGGGCGCCAGTGACTCTGCGGAAGTTACTGATCTTATTGGCCTTTTCCTTCTTTTCTCTATCAAGGACGAATTCCCCAACGCGGGCGGTGGTTTGTACCGTGACGATGGCCTTTTGACCATGACTAAGTGCGGACCTCGTGCTTGCGACAGATTCAGAAAAGAACTCACAGCCTTCTTTAAAGGCTTCAACCTCTCTATACAGGTTGAGGCCAATCTCTCGGTCGTTAATTACCTCGACGTTACCCTCAATTTATTGAATGGGTTGCATTACCCGTATAGAAAGCCGAATGATACGCTTAATTACATAAGTAAGCATTCCAACCATCCTGCCAGCATAACCAAGAACCCGGTAAAAAACGTTCGTTGAGAGTTTCCCGTCTTTCCACCAACGAGCGCATTTTCAACGACCATTCCACTTATTACAATGAAGCTCTTGCTCGAAGTGGATTTGTCGATAAGGTAGCATATACAGAGTACGAGAATAGACCTAGAAGAAATAGATCCCGTCGCATTTGTTGGTTTAACCCACCATATAATATGGAGGTGGCCACACCATTAGCTAAGATCTTTCTTTCCCTTATTACGAAGCATTTTCCCCCTACACATAAACATAGTAAAATTTTTAATAGAAACACTATTAAAATTTCTTACTCAACGACTTCTAACCTTGCACATAAGATCACAGCTTCAAATTTAGCTAAAATACCTAGCCGTAGGAACACGTGCAACCCTGTAGTTAGTTCTAACTGTAATTGTAGGAATCGGGCTGATTGTCCCCTATCCGGGAAATACCTCTCTAGTAACATTGTCTACAAATGTAAGGTTGTA
>OZ024742.1:50958562-50998562 GCA_964016885.1 Eledone cirrhosa | reverse complement strand
TTGATAACCGAATAATTGTAGCCCTACCATAATCAAAATCGCAGTAATTAAATAAGATCAGATTTCTTTCTGCTTATTGAAAATAGAATAAGTACGGCTAAATAAATTGTCTTCTTCTGCAAGTAGTAACACATACTATCTGAATCACAATGGAGATGTGGCGAATATATGTTTCCTTCCATTATTGTATTTATACGATTGACATTAATAGGATAAATTGTTGGCAACAACATAGCGATTGAACTATCATTTGAAATAAATAATATCGATGAAATGCATCAGCTTCTAAATCTTACGCATTTACGATAAATGGAAAGAATCCACAGTGTATAGAAGACTTATTGCAGTTGTTCTAGTTTAAACGAATAATTAATATAGTATATAAATGTGACATCTCACGAGTTGTACGGCACCGCATTAATAATCATTCCAGATTAAGTTGTCATTAATGTTTCAAATATCACCTGCTATACATATAAATATTCTAAGAGGGAGAGGTAATGACTTCTATAGATATCATTAACACCATTCTATCAAGCGTATGTAATGACACGGCTTAATATGCCCCGCTATTATGGACTTGTCTATAAATTCAAATTTACTTTAGATTATGCGTCGCAGTTCGTCTATCAATTGGCTTAACTATAATTTGGCTACTATACTACTTTCTATATACATTGTTTCCTATCAGATGAGCATCGAATTGTGAAATTTTATACACAATCAAATATAAACTTCCCTACTTAGAACGTTATAAGAACGCCTATGCCACCTTCGAGAGAGTATAGTATATTGCTTTTCGTAAGTATATATTTGGATACTAGAAACCAATTTAGTGTAAGGAATATTCCAATGATCTCAAATATAGTCCCCTACGTGCTGGAGAAAACAAACATGTTGTTCATTAACTATTATTATTTTTCTTTAACAATATGTGTTTTGAGGTGATAGATCCTAAACAGAAACAAATGCAGAATTTTGACATTTAAATTTCTCTCTATCAGGAAAGATACAAAGAATGGAATGTACTTCCTGGAGAATTCTCATAATTGACAATGGAAATGATTTATGAGATAACAGACAATATTAGTCTAAGCAGTGGCAACGAAAGTGACAATAACTGCTCACATAAGCACAACATTAATATAACTACAACCTCTCATTGATAATTATGTTGAGGCTAGCATATTTAAGTTGTGGACCTATATATTTTATTTTATTAAACTGGTATTAAGATGCGATTATAAATTGAAAAGTACCAGAGTTAAAATGAAGTCAAATTAATTGAAAATAGAATGCAGTCAGTAGTGAGACTGAGTTTTAACAATGGACGACAATTCCAGGTATATGTAGGTGTATAATATATGCGAAACCTGAAGACATAATTAAAATGGGTTAGAGAGATATAATCACTGATATTGGGAACAATTCTGATGTAGGCAATATAAATATCAGAAAATAACTGCATTAAAGATACATTTACAACATATACACGAATCACCACAATGCCGAATTACCAGCTTCGGAAATGGAAATTTGATTTAGATTAATTTCAGTTACCTGATATAAATACGCAATAAAATACCATAGAGGAAAATGAATTATTTCTCAGAATGTAGCGTCTGATTAGCAGAAAAATAGCTCAGTTTTTCTGGTATTTCAAGATCAAATCTTTCGGGAAGTGGCTAATAATATTCAAGATATTTATTTCAACAAAGATTACGAGAGAAAATTTTTGAATTGAAAATTCCCCAAAGAGTAAATGGAAATGAAAGGAAGGACTTTATAGATAACTAACCCTATATTGCAATGTTCAAAATCGCAAACAAACACTAATAATATGTGCATTATAGACCCTAACTAGACAAGGAAATGCGGGAATTGAAATCGAAAGGATTAACCCAACATTTCCAACGGTAAGATCAATGTAGTTACGACGATCATTTAAGAATTTACACCCTCTTCAATATTACTAACTAAACATTTGAAACTTCTTTCCCTTATATTACATTACTTTATCGCTAAATGTTATATATTTTAATCGATGACTTAATTGTAAGCTGTTCTTTCATTGTGTGATAAAGTAATATATATATATAGTATAACATCAAAATATTAAGTCAGTTATAAATTTAACATTTTATTCCAACGAATGACTAGAAGAATAAATATTTTTTATAAATTACACACTACTGCATAAATAAATATGTTTTTAATAAATTACACCCTACTGCAATCCTAAATTTTAGTCTACAGTAAACTATATAGACACAGTTCAGCAATGATTAATATATGTCTTGTTGATAACACAAGAGATTAGATTGAAATATATCATTAGACTTTCATTACCAAAAGGCCAAGTCAACTTTCAGGTTTCATTTTGTACCCAATGTAAATATTTCAATTATGAGGCTAGAAGACCATTTGGAATTGTCTACGCTCAAACTGTGCCGTCCTATCCATAGCGTATATATTAAATTGTATCTCTTTCTCATCCTATTATTACACCTATATAACTCATCGCAATAGCAATCAATTGCATTTGGGATACATTTGTCCATATTACCCCAGCAATTTCTAGTAAACAAAATATTTACAACAAAATTTTGAAATCTTAAAATAGAAGCAAATACAATCACGGAAAAGGTGTTACAATTTATTTGGAACACACGCTTGACATGTCGTCTCATGTTTATTCCTCAGCTATTATTTTAAATCAGAATAAATATAAGCATGAAATCCGAAACTGAGAGAATCATTTCATTGTTTGTGTTTATAAAAATGAATACACAAGAGAACGTTTCGATGGTAGATGAGTTCAATTGCTGCGAGGGTTATTGATCAACATAGAAATGTCGGGAATACAATGGAAGTGGTATTTTCACCTTGGCTGAAAGCTACTAAATAATAACGAAATTGTAGTTGATAGTGAAGATGCAACTGAAACAAAGGACAAAGACAGCCAGAAGCATATTCAGAAAATATTTTAGTAAAATGCTAACATTCGATACTAGTAGATTGGCTGACGATTAGATGTTTTGATGCCTTACATATCTGGTATGGTTATTTGAAATGTTTAATTCCCCCTCTATCCCATTATTACAGATATGCAGACACATGCAGACACATATACTGGCATATACACATACGGCCAAGTATATATATATATACAGAGAGAGAGAGAGAGAGAGTCTGCGGTGTGTTATGACTGGGGAGTTCTCAATGCATGTGGAAGTGCACAGTGGGTATAGAAATAAGTAAAATCCTAATAGTGGTACAACGGTCGGGATTTTACACCCCCTCTCTCCCACTCTCTCTTTCTCTTTCTTTCTTTCTCTATGTGTATATTAATCAAACATTAATTAATGTCTAATCTCAATGGGTGGAATCGCTCAGAGAAGCAATATTATATACTAACATTAAGTAAGAAAAAATATATTTATGGGAGTACAAACAAGATAGATGAAGAAATATACTATCTAAACACGTTTATATATATATCTACCTACCAGGGTTTCATATGGGTAGGATTCTTATTGGGACGACCAATAAATGCTTAAAGAAATTGAACATAGATATCATACATTCTGTTTCATTTGCGGGGGAAGCATGGTGAAACAAAAACATGCGTAGACTTTCGTTATCGAAATCCCCTAGCATATTAGGAGTACGTGACAGGCTTATAATGTCGAGTTGTACCAGTGAAAATACCGCCCGGTACAACTCGACAAATTAAGAAGCAGTTTAATATTAGTCTCTAAAACTGAACCATCACAATTTGACGAATCTTTCACAGAAGCCATATTATATATTAAAATTAACTGAGAAAAAACTATTTAAATGTAGCAAATTGGCGTTAAAGGGCTTAGTATCGACAGTGATTTAACTTTTAATTTATGTAACGATCCTATGAAATACCTACGGAATTTATCTAGGGAATGCTAATTGATAAACAAAGTATAAGAAACCAAACGTTTGGTTGGTGAATATATATTTATAGTTATGAAGAATAAATAAACAAGCCACTCCGCACACATAAGCACTGTTATACAACCTGAAGAAGACGTTATAAAACAGGAGGGTCTTTGGGGCACCTATAATATTTTCATGATAAGATTTTCATTGTTTTAACTGTAACATAATTTACAGTTTACGTTCAGATTTCTAAAGTTATCTATTTATGAAGTCTTGTTCAAACATTTTGTTTCAAACATTTCCTTGCCTAAACTATGATATGCATCCTCGGCATGCACATACCAACTGCATTTTCTCTTATAGTGGGCTGATGCATGCTGCGTCTGGCTATGAAACATGAGATAGCGTGATAACTGTTCCGAGTGTATGATTAATAAAAAAAATGCTGTCATAACATAGAGAGGTCTTTTTATTTTTCCCTCCTCGGAATTCTTTTCACACACACACACACATAGACACACGCACACAGACACACACACGCGCGCACGCACGCACACACGCACGCACACACACCCACACACACATACACATACACACACACACACACACACACACACACCTTCTGTGGACACCAGAATTTTAATAGACTAGTGAAGAATACTCCAAACATTTATATAGATATTAAGAGGAACCTTTTGAAATTAACTATTAAATTAATAGATCTTACTTTTTTGATAACCTTAGTTCTAAAATACGCATAAAAGGCTTTCATTCTTATGTTTATTTCCTCAATGTTCATGCTATTCCACAAACGTCTCTCACACAATTGTATTTTATTTGCCGACATAGGCTATTATTATTATTTCAATTTAACTTAATTTTCTATCCAAATGTTGGGGAAACTTGATCTAAGTTTCTTACATTTTCCAAGTCATTAATCCTGATAGTAAAACTGGAGTCCCAAAGCTGGAAAAGTTGAGCTTGAAGGTATGAGTGCATGGTTTACACGACGCCATGTTAATTTGGCAAAACAGTCTGTAAAGTGAATGCCAAGACTTCAGTCGAGATAAAACAGGGAACTGGGTAAACGTTATTCTTTTAATGTACTCTGTAGAGGAACAAAAGTATGCATAAAGAAAGAGTAGAAATAAACATAAGTATGGAAATGAAATAGATGTTGTTGAAGACAGGAGAATACATGCATCAATGAAAAGCGAGAAATAGATTCAGTAAGAAAAAAAAGAGCAGTTGGAAATTCTGAGGAGGGGGATGTGATATAAAAGAAAATAAAAGGAATGCAATAGACATTATGGAATGGAAATTTAAAGAAGGAGAGAAAGATATATAAGAATATATGGTAATGGCAACAGAGATGGAACTAGAAACTGGAAGCAAAGATGCGTGAGAGAATCTGGATGAAACGAAAACAGGAATAATGGCTGCTAGCCAGGAAGCGAGAAAACGCTGAAAGCGTATTTCTTTGATCTGGCAACTACACAATAAGCACACATGAGTACGTTTGAATTACGTTTACTAATGTACGTTATTGGCAACGAAGAAAGGTTTGTTTTAAACATTGTACGGCTGCAGTATATTTCAATATTTTACCCATAAATTCATGAACTACGTTTATTGCATTGACTGAAACTTAGTCGATTTTACAATAAAATGCAACATTTATGTTCTCATTATTTACGAAAAATGGTCTGTTTATAATATTTATCATACTATGGTGATAAGAATCATATTCGGTAAGAATTAAGTTGTGTCAAAAATTAGTTTGTTATCTTTTCCTGTTCTTTGTAAATTACTGTAAATATCTTACTGAACGTTCATATTTAGTATCAATAGAAACAGAGAAATGAATATATTTTCTTCAGAGAAGAGGCGCTTAAATCAATCGCCTTAAGAACTCATTCATTACAATTATTACACGCCATAGTATCTTCCATTAAACATGTATCAAGTTATAAAATTTGAAGGAGTTATAAATACTGGGTATATAATTCCCATAGTTAAATGTTTATTGCCTTCGGTAATAACTGCCTGAATTGTTGTTTCTCCATAAACATTTTAATTGCATACATTATTATGAAATCTTTCTTAAAAAAATATCTAATCGCTTATAGTGCACAGATCTAATTGTGTGGTTACCTAGTTCGGTCCATAGATTTTGTCACCGGAGTAAATGTGACCTCACAAAACCTGACCTCAGAAATGGCAAAGATTTACTAGCCCCAACACATTCCCCCTAGATGGGATGTGTTTGAAAGCCACACACATACACACTGACACACAAACACACATACACACTGACACACACACAAACATATATAATGCTGTTATGTATATATATATATATATATACTTATATATATGTCAGGATAGTTTTCAAGGGGAGTCGCAAAGGATCTACTTATAAGATATCCATTTCGTTTGAAGTCTACGATGATTACATACTAATTAAAATGTTCTTGTCCTGTAGATTCCATATATATATATATATATATATATATATATATATATATATATATATATATATATATGAATATCAAAATCCAATTCTTACAAATAAAAATTATTGATTGTATAATCGATAAAAACAAAAATTACTAAAGAACTAAACAGTGGTAGTATGTCATGTTCAGGACCAAAGAGAAAATAAATATAACATTCAAAAATACATTTCCCTGAAGATAGGGACTACATAAAATGTAAAAGGCGAAGCATACCATTCGACATATGAAGGATCGAAACAGAATTATAATACACTTTCAATTTAAAGAGGTTAACTGTTTAAAATATGGAGGAGGTATGAAACGGGAAACAAGGAGGTGTATATAGCAAGGGGCATAATTATGATAAAAGGGACACAATTTGATAATAAAACAAAAACAAATATTTAATAGTATTACTAAGGAAATATTTTAAAAAAGGAAGAGAGGTGTTAGTATTATCCTTGTCTTGCATTTTATACGCAGTGAGCAAACTGTCCCTTTCATTATTGGCAATTCTGTGAGAATTAAATGCCAGTAGTGAATGGAGCAAATGTAAGGAATTCTACATTGATAGGATGAATCGAACACTCTACACTCGCATTAAATAACACCTCAGCACACGCATTCCCATTCAGAAACAAATTGATAAATGCAGAAACAGAAACAAACATATAAAAGTCAATATTAAGGAAAGGAGAAATCTGGGCACATTAGGAATTAAGGAAGACTTACTCAACCAACAAATCAATAACAGATTATTACTCAGGACACAATACTTGATATAAAAGAACACACCCACGCACACGCATGAAACACATACGTCTCACTCTAGAAAAATGATTCCACGAAAGAAACAATAAAAAAGAAAAAAAAATTAGCCGGTAACTAACTTTTTCCTTAGTTTCATCTTACCGTCGATTCGGCATGGTTTAGCCTAATCACATATATCACTTTCTAAATTATATGTACACAGACACACACGCATAGCCCCCCCCCCCCCATATATATATATATATATATATATATATATATATATATATATATGTGTGTGTGTGTGTGGAGGTGTGTGTGTGTGTGTGTGTGTATGGTTCCATGGTTGCTAGGCCAAGGGGTGGCAGCGAGGATTAGCTCGCACTGCTTAAAAGATGATCCTCACGGCATGCGCTTCAAATAGCCTCTGGCAAGCAACTCTTGACCTTCCCCTGTGGAACTGTTCCTTCTGACAGGAGAAGGGGCTTAGGCGGGTTCTGGCACTTTCAAAACAGTGCTCCGGGTAGATTGTACTATTTAGCGTAGGAGGGCAGTCCATCTAGGAGAAGACAAACTCTGAACTTAAACCTCCGATGTATTGCGACTAGGCCCACTTATGGGAAAGACCTCGGGCGTAAACCCCGAGGATAAATCCGCAGCCGGAATCCCTAACGAAGTTCCATGTTATATCCAATCTTGTTATGGCAACTCTTCTGGCCCCACTGGTGCTAAGATGTATGTGCTGCATGGGCAAATTCCGATCTCTTATAAACTCCTACCCGTGCCTGCGCCTTGGAGTGCTCACTCCAGCGTCGCCTCACAGAGGCGGCTAAACAGGGAAAGCAGCAGTCTAACGTTTATAAGTCGGCACATTGTTGGCGTACGAGCAAGGAGCCAAGGGCTGCTTTCGACGAGGGATGAAACGATTTTGCGTCACTGGACAGCTACCGCCCGCCTGAAGATCGGCAGTGTCCAGCCAATTAGTTGATATTCTTTTACATCTCAAGTGCTTCAGTCCGTGTTTGGGGCGTAGGGATATTAATTTACTGAATTGTAGGCTGTAAGCATTGCGCCAATATAATCAATGAAGTAGCAAACAAGTAAATAATAAAAGAAACCCGCATTCAGTTTTGGATGTTGGAATATACGGCCCTTTACTATTCGTCTTTCAGATAATCTTGAAAAGATCAGCGACACCCGCAAAACTGCGGTTATCAATATCGAACCGCTATGTCTTCGAATGGACATTGCAGCTCTTCATGAAACATGACTACCAGCTCTGGGGACCCTTATTGAGAGAGAATATACATTTTTCTGGCGGGGAAAAGCATAGATACAGCCAGAGAGCACGGTGTTAGCTTTGCCGGGAGGAACTCACTATTGGATAAGGTTGAACTCGGCAGCGATGGTTCGGACCGTATACTCTCACTCTGATTGCACACTTCGGATGGGCCTGTCAACCTCGTCAGTGCTGATACCCCAATCCTCTATTTCACCCAAGACAACAAGGATGAGTTTTACGATCATCTCTCCAGAAAAATACAGTGATCTCATTTAGTGAACATCTGGTGCTACTTAGTGACTTCAATGCTATTGTGGGAGTCGACCACGACTTCTGAACGGGGTGTCTGGGACGACACGTGGTCGGTAACATGAATGATAACGGACAACGTCTGCTTGAACTCTGTAAGCTCCATGGACTATGTGTCATCAACGCCCACTTCCAGGCCAAAGCTAAGCTCAAAGTTTCCTGACGTCAGCCTCGCCCAAGCCACTGGCACTGCTAGATATGATCCTCACAAGATGCAAACACCTGAGAAATGTACTGTTGACTTGGCCTTTTAGAGCACTGACTAAGGCACAGTCCCTGGTTTGCTGCAATCTCAAACGCCAACCTAAAATGTCAAGCAGGCAGCGTGACGACGCTACTTGGACTCACTATTCAACCAAAGTAGCTGCACTCGTCAAGTCACTGAAACACCCGCTCTTTACAGACCCTACATAAGGTGATATCCAATAAAGGGGGGACTCTCTCAGAGGTACCATCCATGACACCGCATTGAAAACCTTCAGGAAGAAGCGAACAATGACCCACGGCTGGTTTTATTCAAGTGCGGATGAACTCAATGCGACGGTGGAGGAGAATAGTGCTGCCCTATTGAAGCACAAGCACCAAACCAGGGCAACGCTACGAGCATTGAGATCAGTTAAGAAGAATTCACGGAAGATTACTGGACTCTGAGAAAATCACTACTGGTTGCTGCTCTGCGATGGCATCCAGTTCTCATTTGATATCTGGTGTGCAACGAAAGTGCTATTTAGCCACTATTTGAGACTGCTGTGTCAGTGCTGGGAAGAGGCAACAGTCTCGCAAAATATGAGAGACTGCAATATTGTCACCTTCTATAAGAAACGACTGCATCTCACAGCTAAGCATTGTCAGGAAGGTCTTGCACAGACTACAGAAGATCGCTGAGAGGGTATACCATGAATGTCAGTGTGGTTTCAGATCAGACAGAACACTCCATCATCGTCATGCTATTCTCCCTTCGACAGCTGCAGAAGAAGTGCCGAGAGATAAGGGAACCACTCTACATCACCTTTATCGTCCTCACAAAGGCATTCGATCTAGTTAGTAGAGACGGCCTGTTCAAGATCCTTGCCAGAATCGGGTCGTCCTCCAATCTCTGACATCTTTTTCGCACTCATGCTAAAAAATGCATTGGTGAGGTTTCTACCAGATCAGACGGGCGCTGTTTTCTCTGTCAAGACTGTAAGCAAAATTCAAAGTTCACCAGGTACTCATAAGAGAAATGCTGTTTGCAAATGACGCTGCACTTGTAGCGCGCTCTGCGGACAAATGCAGCACCTCATGGCCTAAGTCACGAGGGCCTGCCAGGAATTGAGCCAGACCATTAGTCTGAAGAAAACCAATCTACTGGGCCAAAGTGTTAAGTACGCCACTACCATAACCATCAACAATTATGCAGGAGAGTTAGACGAACAACCTCTTAATTTGGCAGGCTGACGAAGAGAGTCTGGGAAAACAGAAAACTAGCGGTAAACACCAGGATTGATATCAACAAAGCGTATGTTCTAAGCACAATACTACACGGCAGAGAAAAAATCGACTCTTGACTCCAAACAGGAGCAGCATCTCAATGTCTTCCTGAGACGGGTTTCGTGTTACAAATGGACTGAACCGGTCACCAAACCTGAAGTAGTCAACCACGCAAAGATACACAGCATTTACTCCCTGTTCAAACAGTGTCGTCTGCGCTGGCTCTTGTACGAATATCGTATGCCGGACGGAATGTTCGAAAAGACCTACTGTATAGATAACTGGCCACCGGCACAAAGGCACGAGGTAGACCTCAAATTTTGTTTTATTAATTTTCGGCAAAGGCGGCCGTAAAATCATTCGTTATGCAAATGAAACTAATCAGCCAATGTATACATTTGAGAATACTATATATTCTCAGCAGTTCCAGTGTGAATCCAGCACGAGAATACGCAATCTTGAAAAGGATAAAACAATCCGAAACAAGTGTTGATTGTTTTCTCTAAGCTACTGCTGGAACAAAAGGATGAAGTTCCACTAAAAAGAAAAAAGAACATGGTGTTCATGAGTCTGTTTGCTTGTTAACAAACGGAATATTAATGATATATTGATAATATTATATTATTATTGCCCACCGAGGATAACTTTGCATGTCATCCTTACGGGGGTCGATAAAATAATGTACCAGTAATGTACTGAGTAATTGCTGGCCTTGTGCCAAAAGTAGAAACAATTATTATATTATTATAATTATTCACTCACGAATACATGTTTATATCCACCATGTTCAACACGAAAAGAAACTTCATTATATATATATATATATATATATATATATATATATATATATATATATATATGAATGTATATATAGTGTATTTTTCAATACACTGTGTGCTTAATTAAAAGCATTTTGAAGACCTTACGCTATTGTTTTAAAGTAGTGACTATGTCACTTACTTCTCTTTTCAGCAAACAAAGGGAGATAAACTGACAGATCTCTGTTTCGTACTGTTGGTACTCCTCAGAGCTTAACACTCCATTTTCCTGCTGAAAATTATGAAGATTGGATTCTTATAGAATTCCAGTAATAATCAGGAACTGATTATACTAAGCGATTGCCGGTCCACCTAAAATTGAAAATTAGTATTGTTGTTCTGAAATAGCGATATATATATTAATGTATATATAGTGTATTTTTCAATACTCTGTATGCTTAATTAAAAGCATTTTGAATACCTTACGCTATTGTTTTAAAGTAGTGACTATGTAACTTACTTCTCTTTTCAGCAAACAAAGGGAGTAAGCTGACAGATCTCTGTTTCGTATTGTTGGTACTCCTCAGAGCTTAGCACTCCCTTTGCCTGCTGAAAATAATGAATGTTGGATTCTTATAGAATTCCAGTAACAATCAGGAACTTGCATCGCTATTTCAGAGCGCCAATTCTAATTTTCAATTTTTGCTGGACCGGCAACCGCTCTGTATAATCAGTTCCTGATTATAACTGGAATTCTATAAGAATCCAACATTCATAATTTCAGCTAGCAAAGGGAGTGCTAAGCTCTGAGGAGTACCAACAGTACGGAACAGAGATCTGTCAGCTTATCTAGCATTGTTTGATGAAAAAAGAAGTAAGTGACATAGTCACTACTTTAAAACAATAGCGTAAGGTCTTCAAAATGCTATTAATTAAGCATACAGTGTATTCCAAAATACACTATATATACATTCCTATATATATCGCTATTTCAGAGCACCAATTCTAATATATATATATATATATATATATATATATATATATATATATATATATATATATATATATATTTATATATATATGTATATATATATATATATATATATATATATATATATATATATATATATATATATATATATATATATATATATATTAACATATATATACATATATAGAGGAAGGGCGGCCGAGTACGGTAGAAGCTGCTAAATATTCGGTCACCCACATGTCCTGATTTTCGGCCCCATGGATTTTGTCTATTATATTCCTTTGTTACATTTCGAATACATGATGATGTCACCGGATTCATATTGAACCCGGTCATTTAAATGATCATAGTATAATAACCCTTTAAGGAATTACACCAGTCCAGCCTCCTGTTATCTCTCTATATAAACCTGAGGATGTCTGTCTGTGTGTGTGTGAGTTTGAATCCCTAAATCTCGAGAAGCACCCAACCGACTGTTTTTAAACTTTAGAAATGTAATACTTATGTTTCAGGAAGTGTTCTGAGCTAAAACATTTCAAATTTTCTATGCCCTAGGGACCGCATTCGGCGATTTAGCGATCTCTCTCTACAATTCTTAGTCTTTCTCTTTTTAGATAGATACATACATATAACGTCGCGCCCATATAATATCTGTCTGTATATCTGGCTGTCTGCATTACGTCACTTCCCTGAGGATGTCTCTTTGTGTGTGTGTGTGTGAGTGTGTGTGTGTGCGTGTGTGTGTGTGTGTGTGTGTGTGCGTCTGTGAGTTTGAATCCCTAAAATTCGAGAAGTACCCAACAGATTTTTTTCAAACTTTACTCATGTTTCAGGGACTGTTATGCACATAAACAAATTCAACTTGTTGATCCCCTTGGTCCCGCATTATGTGAAAAACTGCGTGTTTTAAGCTGTTTAGGGTTTTTTGGAGCCGTTACGTCTAGCCGATTTTCCAGACATTTCAATGCATATTATGCACATAAAAACCAATTATTTTCTTGATCCTCTAGGTGAAAACCTACATTTTTCTTCCTTCATCGAGGAAAATCTGAAAGATTATCCCACCATCAGTGTATTCGGTTTATTTTCGTTACATATTGTCCAGGCTTGCAGTTTTCCACGATTAGGTGTGTTGCCGGCCCGCGTTCCAAAATACCTTATCCCGTCCAACGCCGGGTACCACTGCTAGTTTATAATAATTAACTCCGTACTCGGACCACCAACAACACACACGTTGACGGGTGAGTTGCATTAAGCCGAGTGCTCTCCATAATATTACATCGAGGTTGACCATACGGAATGACCAGTTCTATCGAGTGGTGAACCAATAAACCTAAATATATATATATATATATATATATATAACCCTACATTGCTTCATTCTTGCTCTTATGTTGGCTGTTCACATGCCAGCATAAGAGCAAGAATGAAGGGTTCATCCTACTAACATGGCTATTAAATTGAGGCGTATATGCATAACTGCAAACGAATGGAATGTTATTATTAATATTCGAAAAACTCAGATTACATTTATTGTATTCAGCAATGTAGAGCGAGGATTTCCTTTTATATATGTATATATATATATATATATATATATATATATATATATATATATATATGTTTGTATGTATGTATATACATATATTAGGTAGCCACATATCCTTTCATGTTTGTAAGTTAAATTCTCTCAGCTGTATATTATCAATGGAATTAATTTAAAAAATCTGCCATGATTTCAATATTCCAATTACATCTTAATTATAAAACTGACTATACTGTAGATGTCGTGAAATCTTACTTACATATTATTTACTTACTAGATAAGATGTCGAACTATATATATATATACATTTTTTTTTTCGAGTATATGTTGGTTGTATAACAACACCTAGTATGCAGATTGGAACACTCGACGAAGTGCGCCGGTTGGTTTGGTTACTCCGGAGTAATGTAAAATAAAATAAAATAAATAAGTCAAATGTTTAAAATTTAGCTTCGTTTATTACTGCTATATATATATTTCGGTGACAGCCATCTTTGGCTGTGACCTCTTCAGGCAGTCCGAATTAGTGTGGTATAGACAAGTACGTATGTTGTTGAGATGTATAACATTGTCAATACTCTGATATGCTCAGTTCCTGATATGCCCAATTCCACTGAGGAACTGGAATCATATCTGATTCATATATGATTTCAGTTCCTCAGTGAAATAACAACCCAACCAGGAACTGGGCATATCAGAGTATTGACAATGTTATACACGTCAACAACATATGTACTTGTCTATAACACACTAAATCGGACGGCCTGAAGAGGTCACAGCCAAAGATGGCTGTCACCGAAATATATATAGCAGTAATAAACGAAGCTAAATTTTAAACATTTGACTTATTTATTTTATATTATTTTATATATATATATATATATATATATATATATATATATATATATATATATATATATATATATATTGTTATACTTGGGGAGGGTCATATTTGTGTAATATTGCCAGAATTAATAACAGAACACACTCACTGTTTGGTTGGTTTTCGCTTTTCGCTTCAGTGTCTTTTATATCGGTAATCTAATCTATTCGGTCCTCAATGTTGCCATTGACTGACCAACAGTCAAAAATAATACAGATACAATATAGACACAAACACATATATATAGTTTATCAAAGTTCTTTCGTTGCACATCTGCAACATCGTCAGTGGTGCTATTGTTTCCTCCTGTTACATTGTATGTCTACGCCATTTTTATTTAGTCTGTCTATATATTTATTTATTTATTTGCTTGTTTGTTTATTTTATTTTGTCTTCTTTGCGCATGCGTTTGCGTGTGTGTATAGTGTTTTGTTTGATGTGTGTTCGTGATTGGGTGACTGTGTATCGGTTAATGTATTCTATCTTCTCTAGTGTGTGTTTATATGTGTTTGTTGTTATTGTGCTTGTGTATGTATTTATTTATTGATTTATCTATTTATTTATTTATTTATTTATTTATTTATACTTCTCTTAGGTCAGTGTTGTTTGTTTGGGTGGTGTTGTTATTCCATTCGTGCTTTCTGTTTAGTCTTGGCCTTCTAAGTTCTAATTCCTGGCTTCTCTGATTTGCCTATCTGCTGGGTCATTTCTATGTTTAGATATTATTCTAATTTCTATGTTGTCTATGTTACCGTCGTGTTGTTATCTGGCATGTTCGTATAGTACTGACCCGTTGTTTCGTCCTTTCAGTTCCCCCCAGTGTTGGTCTATCCTTTCACTTATGCTACGAGCTGTCTCGCCTATGTATGTTGTTGTCATGTTTCTGCAAGTACCCTCCGTACATCTTATGCTATAGACTACGTTTCTAGTTTTACAGTTTATCCGGGGGTTTACCTTACATATGATACATTTCCTATTAGTACAGTGGGTTTTCTTAAAAGGGTAGGTTTTGCTGATCAGGGATTTTATGGTGGTTCCTGGCTTTTCTACCACCTTAATCTTTAAGTGGGCCTTTCTACACTGGTTAGTTAATTTCCCTCCAGGGCTAGCGTCCACGAACATGACACACTGGTATCTCTGGTTGTCGTACCATAATGTGGCTTTCCCTATCTTATGTCTAGTCCTATCTAAGCTATTCCATGATTTGCTCCTGTATAATGGGCAAATTCCTTACATGTCCAGTTCTATGAGGGTCTTATACATCTCCAATATATATACGTGTAGGTATACGTACATATATAGATTTATTTCTGGAAATATTATTACAATAATATGACCCTCCCCAAGTATAACAATACATATGTGTATATATATATATATGTATATATATATATATATATATATATATATATATATATATATATATATATATATATATATTTCGTTTCTGAATTTGTTTAGCAAGATTCTTTATCTGAAATCGTGTGTTGAAACCGATATTGTTATATTTTGGGAGGGTCATGTTGCCAATAAGAAACGGATGTGGCGCATGCGCAGACTGAGCACACAACACACACACAGAAACAAAATGGCGTAGGACAGAACAAAGGAGAGGCACAAAAACAAAGAAAGGAATCCCCAGTCATTGAAGAGGTCACATAGTGTGTGACGAAAGAATTATGACAATATATAAACAACTATTTGTTTGTGGAACCAACCAACCAACCAGAAATTTATAAATTTATTATACATTTATTATAATAAATTGAAGTTAAAGCAGCTGGTGCGTGTGTTTCTTATTGGCAACATGACCCTCCCAAAGTATAACCATATATATATATATATATATATATATATATATATATTCATAAGGATATATATGTATATATTTAGACATAGTCACAGATACATTACATAATATGACCATCCCCAAGTTTAAAAATATATATGTGTGTATATATATATATATATATATATATGAGAGACGTAAAATAAGAAAATTATAAAATTAACTTACTTACTAAAATTTCACTCCCAACTACTTAGTTTCTTTAAAGGGAATAAACATACTCTCCGAAGAAGTGTACAGAGAAGCCTTTCGTCATCAGGGAAGTCTATTCGCAGCTAAGTTTCCAGGCAATACGTGGACACTGGGAACTTATACAAAAATAATTCAGTGGATAGAAAAAAGCAAAGCGTGGACTAAATTCCTAACCATTGAGAAAATCACTGCCTACTGCGTCGGTGGCAAATTCAAAAGAATCAATCACGTGACATCGAGGTCAATCAGTGGAAAGTGGTTTGTTAAGAAGACAGCAGGACTGACTGTTACCAAGGCAGCAGTCTTGGCCAATTTTGCTCGACAAATAATTTGGAGATAATTATAAAGAATTAGTATATCTAGTAACATATATATACACACAGATGCATACTTATGCGAGCAAATATATAGGTTTTGTCTTAGTAACTTTGTGGTTCAATGCAAGGGGTTGCAGAACAGTAATATAAGAGACGTAAGATAAGAAAATTATAAAATTAACTTACTTACTAAAATTTCCCTCCCAACTAATTAGTTTCTGAAAGGCTATAAACATACTTTCCGAAGAAGTGTACAGATGTATATATATATATATATATATATATATATATATATATATATATATATATATATATATATATATATATATATATATATAAGTGTATATATATGTAATCTGTATATATAAAATTAAGTATGTGTGTGTGTGTCTGTGTGTCTGTGTATTACCTATAGAGGCTTACATCTTACTACCGATTTTGCTGAAACTTTACAGGATCATAGATTAGTCATTCCATATATCAGCGTATTGTCATTCTGAAGATAAAAATTGATAGGGTGCTCACCTTTTTTAAGGTATCGAAAAATAAGATTTTTGGCTTTATCTCCCACATTTTGCCACCGATTTCTTTCAAATCTTAAAGTAAAATAGAATTTATTATTGCACGTCGTGTAATCGCTCTATATTTTCCATTTCTTGTTAATAGGCGGCGCGGCAGACGGTTAAATATTCAAAAATACCACTTTTAGACTCAGAAGTTCCACTCTTTCTGCTCTTGCTCCCACATTAATGAACCTACTCTGGTCAAGTTTTACACTACGCTAGATCTCATTATTTTACGCTTTAAAATGGCTTTACATTTTGAAGTTTTTGTTTTGGAATGTTGTGGCAGCCGCTTAAATATTCGAAATTACCAACTATTCGCCCAAATGTCTGCCTTTTCGGCACTAGCTCCCACATTTTTCAACCGATGTCGTTCAAATTTGAAACTTCGGCTCCACCTCACACATAAATCAATTTATTTGGTTCAACTTTTATACTACGATAGAAACTAACATTATATCCCACATTTTTCAACGTATTTCTTTCAAATTCGAAACTTCGGCTCCACCTCACACATGAATTATTTTATTTGGTTCAACTGTTATACTACGATAGGACCTATCACTGCACATCTTATAGATGGTCAAAGGCAAAACGATGGCCACTGACGCCGTCTGAGCTTTTATTTGTGTATTTGAGAATTCATCGGTTTCCAAACAAGTAGCGTGAGGAAATTTGACATGGTGTTAGAGATCATTACCTCCCACCCCCAGCATGCCCCTTCGTCAGTCACTCGCGTTTCTCAGTGATAGAGGTCATCACCACTCTCCCCCGCATGGCCTGTGTGTTGCCATAGATGAGTCATCGAGAAGCAGTCGCTAAGATCAACACCTTTTCATCAAAGTAGATAATATTTTACCTACCCAGGCAACGCTGGGTACTGCTGCTAGTTATATATATATATATATATATATTTATTAAACTAGAATTTTAGTCTCCGAATTCTGCTATACCGTTTATGTGGTTTTGTCTTTGCGTGCTATTGTTCTCCACGCTCCACATTTGACGTATTATCTTCGTTTTTTCGTTCATTGCCGGAGAACGTCTCTATGCACCACCTAAGAGAACATTAGTCTACGACCTCTTTTATACCATAAACGTGGTTCTGTCTTTGCGCGTAATTGTTTTTCACCGCTCCTATTAATGACGTATTATTCGTTTTTTCCCGTTCTTTGCCAGCGAACGATTCCACGAACCAAAGTATCGTCTTCCTGTCTTCCTCCGGCTGCAACGTTTTTTTAAATATCCAGTTCTGCGTTTACAGATTGACTTTGTTAGTTTCAGAAGATCCCGTTAAGGGTGAAAGCAGCGATTCTTTGCTTAAACTTTAATCTGTTATTTTAATAAATATTTGCTCTACGGTTCTTATATATTTGATATATATTTATCATTATCGAGCCCTCTTTGGATTTAGTCTTCAAATGTATTATTATTACTATATATATATATATATATATATGTATATGTATATGTATATATATATATATATATATATATATATATATATATATATATATATATATATATATATATATATATATATATATATATATATGTAGATATATCTACCAAAATAAAAGGTAGTGTCCAAATCGTCTGAAGTACTCGATGTAATCCAAATACAGAAGACATCATGGAAAGAGAAAATGCAATCACAATTTAACGATAAAAATCATAGGAAAACAGAGTCAAGATAAATTAATAAAAACAATTGAATAAAAACAAAGAACAGGTTCCTTACATTTAAAAAAAAAATCATCATTTTACGATCGTGTTGGTATGTGTGTGTTGGTATGTATATCATATTAATGATCTATGTAAAAAAAATATTACAAATTATCGGAGATATACATACCTTCACTTAAATATGCCATCTTCATCATTTCTGAAGATGGCATATTTAAGTGAAGTTATGTATATCTCCGATAATTTGTAATATATTTTTTTACATAGAACTTTAATATGATATACATACCAACACACACATTTATATCCCAGAAACGATCGTAAAATGATGATTTTTTTATATAAGGAACCTGTTCTTTGTTTTCCTTTCATTGTTTTTATTAATTTATATAGATATATATATATATATATATATATATATATATATATATATATATGCAAAAGTTATATTTAATTTGTTGGGAATCAACAAGCTTAAAAGTTTTATAACGGATGTAAAGCACTCAGCTAATTACTGGAGTAAATATTCGATATATTAATAAATGGAAACTATATTTATAAAACCATAATTATTTTATTATATATACTTCAAGGGCAACCAGGCAAATTTTGGTGCGCTTTCATCAGATAAAATACGAAATTTGTTTCATAAATGTTGACATACCCAGGGAAAAACAACCTTGACGGTTGGAGGTTGTCTGGATAGTCAGAGGACCCGAACCGTCAAGGTTGTTTTTCCCCGGGTGTGTCAACATTTATAAAACAAATGTTGTACTTTATTTGATGAAAGCGCACCAAAATTTGCCTTGGCTGCCCTTGAAATATATATAATAAAATAATTATGGTTTTATAAATATAGTTTCAATTTATTAATATTATATATATATATATATAAATTTCGTTTCATCTTTTCCATATATATATATATATATATATAATATAAGATCAAAAGATGCTTAAGGGAGTTCCATGTATTTTATTATGCGCATTTCAAAAACAAACATCATCATGCAATAATATTTGTGTTTTCATCAGATAAAACAGGAGAACATGATATGAAGGCTAAAAAACACTTGTGGATAGTGCAGTTTTAAATCAACATATGAGAAGTGGTTTTAGATTGATGTGTGATATTGGGAAAAATATTTTATTTAGAGAGGGGGGGTGGAAAGGATGAAAAAGGGGAGGAGATGAGAGGGAGAGATGGGTGATAGAGAGAAAGAGATAGTTTTTATAACTGAGAGGAGATATATTGTTTTACATAGAGAGGCTGAAAACCGTTGGAAGATAATGTATAAATTAAAAAAATTTGAAAATTAACGAAAGGAGGATATGTGCGAGGAAAAAGTATTTTATTTAGGGAGGGGGGTGGAAAGGATGAAAAAAAGGGGGAGGAGATGAGAGTGAAGGTGGAGAGAGAGAGATGGGTGATAGAGAGAAAGAGATAGTTTTTATAACAGAGAGAAAGATATATTGTTTACATAGAGATGTTGAGAACCGTTGGAAGATAATGTATAAATTAAAGGAATTTGAAAATTAACGAAGGGAATTTATGTATGAAGATAGAGAGAAGAAATAATAATTGTGGATGAATATTCTAACGTCAAAAAAGGGTATGTAGATAAGTATTGTGGCAGTTTCAAAATTAACGAAGAGAAAAATTATTAAGGTTTGTGTGTAGAAGGATTTGAGAAAAAATAATGTGAAGTTAAAGTTTGTATATTGGAGGAATTGATAATATATGCGAATAAAGAGTTAATATGTATTAAGAATGAGTTCGTTGATGGGGAGAAAAAAATAATAAATTAAGGATGAAATTGAGATTAAACAGATTTATGATAGAGAGAAAAAAATAATGATTGCGGATGAATATTCTAACGTCAAAAAAAAAAGAGATGTATATGTTATGAAGGATTTTACAAGGTGAAGATAGAATGAGGGTAATGAGTAAACAAGTATTATAGAGTGTATAATGCTCTTTAAAGTATGGTAGGAAGATGGGTATATTTTAAAGAGGTGTATGTGTATGTGCCTTTGAGAAAAGATTCTAAATTGATAAAGAATTGAATATTAACTGTATACTTTGGGAAAAGTTCTATGGAATTTATGCAGGCAGATAGAAAACAAATCTGTGCGTCTATTTATTATAGAATCTAGGTTAGAGATAATGGTAAATTTTTCATTTAGGCAGAGATTACAGATTTTAGATAGAGAGCTGTTCAAGTATGAGGATGCAGAAGAAACCTTCTTCCAAAAGATGGTATATTTAATGTTTTTGTCTTTTAAGGACTATATGAGTTCTGAGAGAGCAGTGTTGGTTCTTTTAAGTTTGTATTTGAAAGATGAATGATGATTATAGAGACGAGCTTTAAAAGAGGTGGAAGTGGAGCCAAAATAGTTGAAGGAATTGGTGCTAGTTATAATTTTACATTCATAAATTAAGTTTTTATCAAGACAATGGTTGTTGAGAGGACATTTATTTTTAATGCGGCAGTTGCAATTAGAGAGATTATTAATGAGTGACCTAGTGTTATCTATAGAAGGAATTGGATTGGAGAAGTTGTTTGCGATAGGAATAATAGGAATAATAGTTTCTTGATTTAGAGTTGGATTATGAACATTTAGCGAAGTTGTGTTTGACGTTGTATTTGGGTTTACAGAAGTTAGCCTAGGGTTTACAATGACGTCGGAAGTACTATTACTGTTATTATGAAATTCAATGTTGGAAGGAAGAGATTTAGTATTTAGTATTTTATTGTTGTGTTTAGAGATGATGTTGGAAATATTGGAGGATGTGGAATAAGAAAATTTGATGGTGTGTTTGTTAAATATTTTACTATAGATATGTGAGGGAGGGAAGCATTTATTTAAGGCACTAAAAAATAATTTAGGAATATTGTTATTAATAGAGATGGAGAAAGGAGCATTATACCAGATTATGTTTTTGTATCTAGGTCTTTTATTAAAATTATTGGAATGATCATGATTAATTATTCTACTGTAAGTTTTTCTAGAATTTGTTTCTTTACTATATTTGATTTTATCTGGATAGCCGGCTTTAGAAAGTGCGTTATTATAGTAATTGGCGTTAGCATCAAATATGTTTTTTATTAGAGGATATGTTAGATATTCTTTTTCCAATATTACTAACTATAGCATTCTTGATATTGGTAGGATGGTTAGATTTAAAGTTAACATAATTTAGGTTCTCATTGTTTTTATGGTAAGGGTAATATAGGCCAGTGTCAAGATTAAGAGATACATCCAAGAAATTAGCTAGTTTGATACTATTATCAAATTCAATTTTTAGGTTATGTTGGTTAAAGAGATTACGTATATTGTTCTTAATAATATTAAGGTTAACTATATTGCAATTTAGGATAGTAAAGAGTCCATTGTCACGATAAATTCCACCGCGAAGTTGAGGAATTTTCCGACTCAAAGAGTTCAAAATGAAGATACCAATTAAATCGGTCAATTGGGATGAATCGGATGCTCCCATTGTGATGTCGAAGTTGTTAGAGGTATCGGCTCTGGTCCAATATTCGTTGTTGAACTTTAGGATGGTTTTACGTGCGGTGAGGTTGATGTGAAGTTCATCTGTGGTGATGTCAGAATATTTAAGTGCGAAAGATAGAGCATTATTGAGAAGTGAAGGCGAAATGGAGGAATAGTAGCTGGCAATATCAAATTGAATAAATTTTAGTTTGTTTTTATTATCCAATTTGTTGAACCAGCCAATCACCTCAGATGTACCAAACCATAAATTTAGGTTCAAAGAAGAGCAATGAGAACTAACCTGTGGGATAATTCTATCCAAGATGGCTTTACTAACAACCCCCAGATCAGATTTAGAGGGAGCAATTAATCTAACAGGTAGTTCAGTGCGAAAATTGTTTTTGTGATCCTTGAGATTTATCCTCGGAGTTCTTGGGAGGAATGGTTAGGTCTTTTTTTCAATGCCAAGTTTTGACATAATCTCAGAGGCTTCAAGGTTTATGTATTCTAAATTTTCATGGTTGGTTTTACGATACTTTTTGCTAAGTTCCTTTAGGATAAGGTTGTTATAATTATCCTTGGAAATACCATATAAGTTATTGGTTTTGTCAGAGTGGACTAAAACATTTTTTGAGGAATTTAGGTTAGAGATTGTGTTCTTGAGATTTACAAGGTGCTCTTGTCCTTTGTAAAGGTATCTCTTGAATTTAAGATTTTTTATTATTTTAGTTAATTCTTCCTCGAATTGTACTAGATTTTTGTTGGAAGGAGGATTTCGTCTAGAATTAAAAAGATGATCAAGGAAGTTATGTTCTTTGGTATGGAAGTTCCCTTTTAGGCGCTGGTCATAGAAATAGGCTGTCCATCTAAGTCTTCTTACGAAGGAGTCAGTTTTTTCAATAAGAAGTTTGGTGAATTCAGATTTACCAGGTATAGGAATGTCTTTAGTTGAATTGGTTATGTTGTAATAATCCATGTTGTAGAAGAAGAGGTGAAGGACCATCAAAAGGTAACCAATATGAGAGTAAGCGCTCAACCGTTAAGGAGCACGTTAATGTAGGAGGTGAGTTTTATTGTAGTACAATAAAGCAATGCAGATATCGGATAAGAAGCACTCTACAGTTTGTAGGACTGGAGTATACATAATACAACTACAATAAAACTCACCTCCTACATTATATATATATATATATATATATATATATATGTATGGAAAAGATGAAACGAAATTTCATTTCTTACTCTTAGTACGGCCATTACTTAAATATAACTATGTATGCGTACGTACATATATGTATACAGACGTACAGTAGTATGTATATATATACATGCATGCACACACATATATATGTACGTATGGATTCACCGAACATTTATTATAATGCTCGGTTTGTTTGTAAACAAACATCCCGAATTGAGCCGTACAGTGTTTAGCAACCATCGTTGCCCTTTTGTTCAACACTGACAAAGGAACGATATACTAGTTTCAAGCTTATTAGCTATCGTCAGCATCGTATACCTTCCTGCCAGATGATTGAACGTCTGAAAGTATATACTTTCCTTATGCATATTAACGGCTAAGCAGCCTAATTTGCATATCGAGTGAGTTATCGACGAGGCGCACCGAAAACAATAAATGGAAAAAATGAAACGAAATTTCAGTTCTCACTCTTAGTACGGCTATTACTTAGATATAACTATGTATACGTACATACATATATGTATACAGACGTACAGTAGTATGTATACATATACATGCATGCACACATGTATATATGTACGTATGGATTCACCGAACATTTATTATAATGTTCGGTTTGTTTGCAAACAAATATCCCGAATTAAGCCGTACAGTGTTTAGCAACCATCGTTGACCTTTTGTTCAACACTGACAAAGGAACGATGTACTAGTTTCAAGCTTATTAGCTATCGTCAGCACCGTTTACCTTCCTGCCAGATGACTGAACGTCTGACAGTATTATAATAAATGTTCGTTGAATCCATACGTACATATATATGTGTGCATATATGTATATATATAACTACTACTGTACGTCTGTATGTATGTACGTATACATACTTATATTTATATATATATATATATATATATATATATATATATATATATATATATATATGTAGCGATCACTGTAGAAATGTTAGTTTTAACTGAGGGAGTCTCTTGAAAAGCTCGAAACCTCATGGATAATAGCAGGATTGGACATATCCACAAAGTACGAGCGAAACTGTCGATAATCGGGACTAGAAGAATTTTGTTGAAGTTTATATACATTTTTTCTATAAACTTACTCTTTAGACTTAGCTCCGTTTAATTGATTATTTGTCTAGCTAATTTCTACGGGCTAAGAGGAAAGACTAGGTAAATTTTATTTGACTGTTCCTCACAGAGGATGGTGTGTAACATTTATCTGTTATGTCTTCAAAGTTACATTTTAAACTTAGCTCCGTTTAAATGATTATTTATTTAGTTAATTTCTACGTACTAAGGAGATGAAAAATTGGATATATTTTGTCTGACTGTTCTTCAAACTTATAATTTTATATATATATATAAAGGAAATGAATACAAAGAGTTTAAAACCGTTAAAACATGTTTATATATTTGTGCACCTACGTACGTTTCGCCCTGAGCTGGTTTTAAAAAAAGGGCATGGAAAGCAAAATAATGTTCAATATAGGACCCAGGAGGGAATTTACGGTTAATTTAACATCATCATTCATTTTCCCCTTTGTGCATGTGTTTTTATTATCACAGAGCAGGGGGAGCAACTCTGGCCGGCGTTCAAGAAATCAGTCCCATGTGGATTTTAATGCCTGTTCATATGCTGGTGTTTAGCATCTTTATATTATGTGTGTTGTTTCACTAGTGCCAGTACAGGTCGGGTCTGGAGTGTCCATTTATTATTTAGTGGATGTTGCTTCACTAATGCTTGTTCGAGTATGGTCTGCAGTGTACAATTGGTTAACAGATGTTTGTTCATAGTGCGTGCCCACCGGGGTGTTATGGTTTGGGCAGGAGGACCCAATTCGTAGTTTTCATGTCACAGTCGCCTCACAGGCAAAATACGACGTCTGTACCCGGTGTTTACAATTAATAACTGATTCTGCTCGGCTATTTAAGAGCTCATGGGGTGTTCTTATGATGTAGTACAGCTCCATGAAGCAGAGCTGGCATTTGGTGACGTAGTTGGCAAGCGATGTGGAGTGCCTTAATTTGTTGTTCTTGAAAGAGTGGAGATGCGGTGGCTTCTATATAGTGTTTAACTCCGCTATGGCTAGTTACGGTGCACCTATAAACAACCTTATCAGTCAGGCAGTTTCCCCTGACAGGGCAGCCTCCCTTGTCACGACAGTTCCATTTTCCGTCACGCTCGCTCCTAGTTCCTAAAGTAGAGCTATTATTATTGCTATCTAGGTTGTTAACTATGTCTCTAGCTCCGTCATTGGTACTGTTATCTCTCAAGGCGTGCGGTGTTGTACCAGTATTATTCCGCACGCCACAGCCCGTTCTGCTGCCGGTGGGTGACGCGTGTGGGTCGCCGGTATATTCTCCAATCACGTCCTGGTTACGTGGGTTTCGTCTGCCGAGGCGGCCATCCACCCTATTTGGTGCTGTTAGGGGGATATTAAGGTTATTTGTGTTGTTGTCATGTCTAGATTTATCTGCGCTAAGGTGTAGTGTTTTGTTAATCTTACTGTGAATGATGATGTTAATTTAACCATAAATTCCCTCCTCGGTGCTATATTGAACATTATTTTGCTTTCCATGCCCTTGATAACTCCGCTCAGGGCGAAACGTACGTAGGTGTACAATTATATAAACATGTTTTAACGGTTTTAAAGTCTTTGTATTCATTTCCTTTATAATCGGTCTGCTTATTTTTTCTCGCCCACTAAATATTGACGCCTCTAATATTTAACCCTGTAATCACGACTATTGACCACACATACATAAACGATTGGCAACTATATGTATCGACCATCTTTCCATTCTCTTCTCTATCTCGATACCTAATCATTATATATATATATATCAACTAACATAAGCGCACAGATGCACGCCCATGCTAGCAAATGCACAGGTTATGTCATAGTACCTAGGTGGTTCAATGCAGGAGAATGCAGAACAATAATATAAAAGACGTAAAATAAGAAAATATCTTTTAAAAAAAAAATTTTTTTTTTTAATTTTTTTACTTACTTAAATTTTCACTCCAACTAATTAGTTTCTGCAATGGGATAAAGACAGTTACGTAATCCAACTGTCGAGAATTCATTGCGTCATCAGGGAGTCTATTCTCAGTTAAGTCTCCAGGCAATGCGCGGACACTGGCGGCTCATATAAAAATAATAATAATTCTGTAGATCGAACAGCTTGCGAGGACTGGATTCTATGTACCGAAATTCTCACTGCTTCAAGTCAAATGGCCGATTCTAAAGAATCAATCACGTGACACAGAGGCTAGTTAGAAGGAATGGGATGGTAAGATGACTGACGCCTACTAACACCCCAAAAAAAAATTTTTTTAGAAGTGGTTTTGGCAAGTTTGCTCGACAAATCAGTGATTTGGAGATAAATATAGATAATTTAATATATCAACTAACTTAAGCGCACAGATGCACGCCCATGCTAGCAAATACACAGGTTATGTCATAGTACCTAGGTGGTTCAATGCAGGAGAATGCAGAACAATAATATAAAAGACGTAAAATAAAGAATATCTTTTAAAAAATATATATATATATATATATATATATATATATATATATATATATATATACATATACATTAGAACCTCGTTTCACGAACGCTTCTCATCGCGAAATATTTTTCCGGGTACAAAATGTCTCGGGTGACGAACGGTGCTCAGAATTCTCTATCTGCAACAAGGGTTGGTGAGAAGCTAGAAGTATCAGCGAGAATGCGTAACTTGCTGTGGTAGTTAGTTACTATAGTGACATCTTCTTGACTTTTACAAACATCTTTCTATCAGTGTAAATCTCTCTCAACATTTCGAATGGGAAAAATAATTTAAGTTTACGAACATTTCGTGTGACGAAAGGCCTTGTGAAACAAATTAATTTCGTGAATTGAGGTTCCACTGTATATCGTTATCTACTATATATCTCCTGTATATATATATATATATATATATATATATATATATATATATATATATATATATCTTCATTGGACTTATACAATTAAGTTTACGTGAAGATATGTCACTATCTTAGCACCAAATATTATATGTATCTGACGAAAGCGTACTTAAATATTAGTAACCTTGAAATACGATTAATAAAATAAATATGCTTTTATAAAGATATTTTCCATTTATTAATATTCTCAATATATTTATATATATATATATATATATAATTAAATTAAATCAAATGATAACCTGACTCTGGGCAAGTCCATAGTATTTGGATGTCCTAAACAAGGAAGAAACCATGGTAGAGATATAATTACGGTATGTGCGCATTTCTTCTAAGTTTAATTTTACTACTAATTACGTGCGGTTGACGATATATTTGATCGGATTCTGCATGCTGCCGAAGTGTTTGATAAATAATGGAACGGAGTTAACGCGATCTAGCTGCGATCAATTGTTTGTCGGAGATTTACCCGTTAGAAAATTTACTCTTAAAGCTTGCTGGATTTGATTATGTATATGGTTAATTATGCTGATTAGAGGAAGAAATAGTATATATTTTAATATCTGATTGATTCTATAGACAAGTTTTATGATATAATGCTCTGATTTTTTGATTTTAACTTATTAATTCTTCATTGAGCTTAAAAGTGAACAGTTGCAACACATATATGTATCCTTGATTTAATTTAATTAAATTTATGTATGTGATAACCTCTATATTTAATAATCTCCCTATCGGTTGAGATTAAATTTGGCGATATATGGCTGCGCTTTCTAGCAGCATGCCTACCCGCCATAAGCGACCAATCACACGCTTTCTCTCTGGCTGGTACACAGCTACATTGCGATCTTAGCCATTTTTGAATCTAAATTTGGCGGGGTCGGTCTGAGAAATTAAATGTCTATTTCTGAGTTTATCTCCTGATGATAACCTGACTCTGGGCAAGTCCATAGTATTTGGATGTCCTAAACAAGGAAGAAACCATGGTAGAGATATAATTACGGTTTGTGCGCATTTCTTCTAAGTTTAATTTTACTACTAATTACGTGCGGTTGACGGTGTATTTGATCGGATTCTGCATGCTGCCGAAGTGTTTGATAAATACTGGAACGGAGTTAACGCGATCTAGCTGCGATCAATTGTTTGTCGGAGATTTCCCCGTTAGAAAATTTACTCTTAAAGCTTGCTGGATTTGATTATGTATATGGTTAATTAGGCTGATTAGAGGAAGAAATAGTATATATTTTAATATCTGATTGATTCTATAGACAAGTTTTATGATATATATATATATATATATATATATATATATATATATATATATATATATACTCTGTTACTCTGTGTGTGTGTTTGTGTGTGCGTATGTGTTTAGATATGTATATTCAGCTAACGTATCCTCGATTTAGAAGAATAAAGTTATATTTTTTGATGTACATAATGTTCGAGTTGATATATACGTATTTGTTTGTGTGTGTGCGTGTCAGTGATATTTAACATGCGATTTAATTTGAAATGTAGATTTATGACAGGTGTAATAGATAGAGCAGGTAGTTCTCCTATTATGAATAGATTCCATATACAAAGTCATGGTCTGAAAACTACATGAATATAACCATATTTGCTAGATCCCAAAACAAACAATGATAAAGGAATTAATAGTGTGAGTGCTTATATTCAATAATTCAATATATATCAAACAAGTGAGATATTGCTTTTGTTTTTCGTCAATGCACTGCTTTGATTTCCAACGTGACTGCTAGCCAAATCGGAATATAAACCCCTGAAAACTAAATTTTCATGCATCATTTAATGCGCCAAAAATCGATTGCGATATAATACTAAAGAATATATATTTGTTATTGAATATCATTCTGTGGTCCCTGCGTGAAATATTGCTTAATTAATATCACATTAGTTTAGGTATCGGCTTAAGTGACAGCTATGTATAATCTAAGTTATGCATTGCTGCTCACGTTCACGGTCACCAAATATATCCCAAAGGAAATAAACCTGATTAAAAAGAGATGATAGATATATTAATATTTAAATAGGTAAATAAAACAAACAATAACACATAGATGTGTTATTGATTAGAGCGTGTCGATATAGAATACAAAGTGAATCGTTCAGGGATACATATTGAAAGAAACAAGTGAATATATTCATAAACTATTGTATTTCATTGATAAGCAATTCATAGCTTAGCCACGTGTCTTTAGTGCATATTGGATATAATCAATATACAGAAACTGATACTACCTCCAATGTTTACTGAGAGTGATTTAAACTCTACTTTTATATTTGACAAGAAACGTATAGATAAATATAAACAGAAGTCCATGTGCAGATTCACCTGACAATATCACACAGCAAATTTTCATCATATTTATATATCTATCTAGCTATCCCTCGATGTGTGTGCGTGTGTGTGTGTGTGTGTTGGTGTGTGGGTACGTGTGTATGTGTGTATGTGTGTTTGTGTGTGTGTGTGTATGTGGGTGTGTGTACGTGCGTGTTGAAATATGTATATATATATATCCTAGATTGAGTTAGAAACTCAAAATAGTATTTTACAATTAAATAACTCAAAGAAGGGAATATTTGCGAGCCGTGTAATATAATTGAATATATGAGAGGGATGAACACCTAAACAAGTATACATGTGTTCCAATTGCAAATGACCAAGTTAGCTAGGTTGAAAATTGGAACACATGTATACTTATATCGGTGTTCATCCCTCTCATATATTCAATTATATTACACGGCTCGGAAAGATTCCCTTCTTTGAGCTATTTAATTGTAAAAGACTACGTTGAGTTTCTAACTCAATATATGATATTCTCGGCTCCATCTGTAGAGCTAACTTTAGTCTCATAAAACCGGCTGCTATTTTTAGCGGTATGAGTATGAGACGCGCTAGGCGCTGCAACATGTACTTTTATATGAACACATCGTTCAGTCTTCTTAGATCCTTTGAAGTGAAAGGTACGACTTTCCTGGATACCAGCAGAAGAGCACAGGAACGGTGGCTTTCACTTAATAATTTGTGCGGAACAGATTTAGATGTGTTCGGGTATCAAAGGCTCTTGTCCGATATAGGTTTGTCATTTTTATTGATTTATTACTTTAAACCGAGACGGGCAAACCACATTGTTTTAAATTAGTATTTTTTCAACCTAGCTAACTTGGTCATTTGCAATTGGAACACATGTATACTTGTATACATGTGTTCATCCCTCTCATATATTCAATTATATTACACGGCTCGGAAAGATTCCCTTCTTTGAGCTATTTAATTGTAAAATACTATTTTGAGTTTCTAACTCAATCTATGATATACATATATATATATATGAATGTATTTACAGTATATTTGGCAATATAACGTATGTTTAATTAAAAACATTTAGAAGACTATACGCTATCAGTTTTAAAGTAGTGACTATGTCACTTATTTCTTTTCGGCGAAAGAAAGGAGAGAAGCTGACAGTCTGTTTGACGCTGCTTGGCCTTCATCGAAGCCACGTATTCTCCTGTTTTTTGCCGAAAACTATAGCAGCTGAATTTTTATAGAATTCCAGTAATAATCAGGAGCTGATTATACAGAGCGATTGCCGGTCCAGCAAAAATTAGATATTAGGATTGGTGCTCTTAAATGGCGATGTATAAATGAATGTATGGATACTATATTTGGCAATATACCGTCTGTTTAATTAAAAACATTTTGAAGACCATACGCAATCAGTTTTAAAGTAGTGACTATGTTACTTACTTCTTTTCGGCGAAAGAAGGGAGAGAAGCTAACAATCTGTTTCACGCTGGTTGGCGTTCATCAGAGATACTAGCTATATAAAAAGTCATTGCCCGGTAATTTCCACCACAGGATGTCTTTCTTTCTTTCTTTTTATTCTTTTTTTTCTGAAACAAGAAACACCATGTGCCGAAGTACCTTTTACTTCAACGCTGAATTAGAAAATGAAATGCATTTGTCAATATGACGCGCCGTTTTGGAAGCCTTTCGGCAAAATACATACATAAAAATATACACAAGTACACTCTCAAATATATATATTAGATATAACTAAAGGAAGGGAAACGGAAGTTATGTTGAATGAATCACTTTGAAAATTTCCTTTCTTTTCGTTTCCAGATTTAACTGGCATTCTTCGTCAAGTGTTGAACGGCTTAATTGTCGTATATTCATTTCTATGCACGTATGTTTTATTTGGTTTTCGTCTTAATACTGCAAGGAGAGTATTTGAATAATTTTCAGGTACTGTGATCCCAGAATCGACCAGCATTACTGTCGGTATTTGTTTGAACTGCATGGATCAAATTCGACGGCTGATACATTTGGTGTTTCGTACCTTTTATCAATATTGCCTTCCACACGACCCCCCCCCCCTCCCCTGACACACACAATCACACACGTACATATATAATTTGCATCAAATCGTAAACGTTCTTGTTTGTTATCAACTGATCATCTTCGGAAACCTCAGCCATCTAGCCATCATCTTTTGTTTCTTTCCTTTTTTAATTCAGAATTTTGAAAATACAAATCTGTAACAAAACCCTTTGTATAATCGTTAAATAATCACCTCTGCCAAATCAACTGAATCGATAGGAGCATTGTTTTGAAATAGTCTCAACCCTCAAATCCTTTTTTTTTTTAACGTTCATATTATTTTATGGTGTTTCGTAATTACTAGAGCGATAATAGTCCCTTGTATAAAATGGATCCGTTCTTTTAAATACGATTAGCAAGATGCCATTCACAATACGACTGTACATTTGCTATCTCCATTCTTATCAAATTACTTACATAACTGGATGGCATATCGTTTCATCGAATAAATACCATTACATGAATTTTCCCAACCCGAGAATGTCAAATGTTGATATAAATGCACAACATCATGTCTGATTAAATTAAGTAAACGCATGACAACCATTAGTTCAATATGTGGGCGTAAATTAGTTGATTTTGATATAAAATCTGCTATCACAATGAAAAATCACAACAATAAAAGAAATATGTTATCAACAAAAGGCATGTGAAACCACAGAAGCAGCCCGATTATGTAATTCAATCTCTCACTAACATCCAAATTAGAAAATACACACATATAAACGTATAGATGCAACAATTAAAGAAAGACAGACAGTGCAGTTAAAGTTATGTAAAGAATAATTGAAGATACGTTTTCATATTAACAACACCATTATTATAAATAACAGTACAACTATGAATAGAGATATCAATAAGAAAAATAATGAAGTATATATGTATATATATATAGACATACATACATATATATATATATATATATATATATATATATACACTCATAGGCAGAGACTACCCTGCATCACTAATTGACAATGGAATCCAACGTGCCCTAAAACTCAGTACCCAGGACCTTAGACACCCTAAAGTAAATCAACCGAAACTAAAAGCTCTTCCATACATCTCCCCCCCCCCTCAACAATGAGGCCTTTGACACCATCCTCCAGAACATCCCTGTGTTGAAAAATGACCATAGAATGAACCAAATACTACGAACACACGATATCATAAAGAGCAAAAGACAATCTAAGTCAATGAAAAACATCCTAACACATGCCAAAGTACTGCCAAGCACAACAACGAAACCCACAGTAAAAAAAATGCGATAGACCCAAATGTGGCATATGCATCAACCTAATAGAGGGTTCGGAATTCTATTTCAAAGAAGGACAACGTTTTATAGTAAAACACAATTTCACATGCGCATCAGAAGATCTAATATATGTATTAACTTGCTCAGGTTGTCGAGAATAATACATAGGCCAGACCAATACAGCCTCCGCCAACGCATGACTGTCCATAGATCCCAAATTAAAATACGGGAATACAGGAAAATACCACTGAGTGAACACATTGATACCCGTGCCGCCCAAAATCATCCCAACTTTAGAAACTTTCCCCTCTACAAATTTAAAGGTAATGCCACCCACACCCAGCTCTTCAGCAAGGAATTTTACTTTATTAACAAATAAGGACCCCGTCCAAACACTTCTCCCTAAGACGAACCCACAACATACACACGTCAACATACATACCTACATAAGCATACATCTCTATCCATATATAAACACAATGACATACGTAAACACATATGTTCTATGGTGCAACACAAATATACACAAATTTGCATACCTTTTGATGTCTATAGATATAAACGTCCCGACACACACATACATAAACGCACACATGCATTGCACACTGATGGGCACATACATATGTGTACACAAGTATTCCAATACGGCAAGGTCTAATTGATTCCCCTTGCAGTACGTACAATCTGGACACTTACACACACCTTGTTATGCCAATACTATATATCATTTCACACCTTTTATTATTAAGGTTTTTGGTGTTCTATTGAGAGAATCGTTTTGACTGAAAATATCGAATAATGTACACCATTTTACCAGAAATAAATACTGGTCCACCCACCCACACACACACATACACACATATATATACACACACACATACACACGCGTACATTAACATACAAAGAGACATACACACACACACACACACACACGCACACACACACACACACACACACACACACACACACACACACACACACACACACACTTGTCTAAATAGGCATTTGAACTGTCAACAGGCTGCGGTACGCACACACATCCCTGCTGACCATTATCACAACAACAAACCTATTTACTACTACTACACACACACATATTTGTTTTGAAAGACTTATTTTTCAGTGACTTCTCAATCAGCCGACACAAACCTACATTTGGCGCAAAATCAATTTTTAACATTTACATGACCTCTACCGACCATTCAAAATTGTTTTGACCGCAATAATTTTGGCTACACGAATTGGCGCGAAACTTATTTTAATAACGCTGGAGCCACTTTATTCACATAAAAACAGGTAGAAATCACAAAACTAATCAGCTCAGAGCAAACATCACGGAGGCTCTATCTCAAAATTATTTTTGAAAAGCATTAGAAATGCGCAACCGGTAAAACTTAAAACCAAAACTGAATACTAACCAATACTATTACTAATTCTCACTTATCCCTGATTAAACTATTTTTCACTGTGAACAATTTGTCAGCCTTTTCTTTTCCATTTACCAATATATCATAACTTGTGTGTTACACCACTATTCTTTTAAATATATATATATATATATATATATATATATATATATTTATACATACATACGCACACACACATATATATATATATATATATATATGTATATATATATATATATATATATATATATATATATATATATATATATTTATACATACATACGCACACACATATTTATATATATATATATATATATATATATATATATATATATATATATATGTATATATATATATATATATATATATATATATATATATATATATATATATATATATATATATATATATATATATATATATGTGTGTGTGTTTGTATGTGTATATATACGACCAATGCTATTTCATACTATTTACTTGATATCAAACACGTAATTTGTTTCAACTGAATCAAACCCAATAGTATTCTGCAAATCATGCTTTCTGAACATAATTACTGTGGAATTTCTTTCATTAGAAATGTATAATTTCATCCTATCTGAATCACGCTACTAAAATTGTTCTCCTAAAGAAATAATTACTTAGCTATAGATGTAGTGGAAGATTCTAGGTGATATTTGCATACTCATATATCCACAGGTATAGAAACATCCACCACACACAGACACATGTGTGTATAAGTATACGCACACACACATACAGGCACACAAACACATACAGAAACACACATGTATATATATATATATATATATATATATATATATATATATATATATATATATATATATATATTTCAAAATAAAGATCCGAAGGCATCGTATATATTTCCAATCATTTTAATCACGACACATGTTTCAATAAGAGATAGATCGATCGTGTGGCCATGATCGATTATCACTTATCTCGTCAAGTGAAAATGAATTGTCTTAAAATTTTTGATATGAGGGAGAAAATTTAATGATGTTCACTCATATGTATATATATATATATATATACATATATACGTATATGTATGTATATATATATATACATACGTATATGTATATATATATATATATATATATATATATATATATATATATATATATATATATATGAGTGAACATCGTTAAATTTTCTCATATCTATGTCAGGTCACCAGTTGGTGCTACTGGTAACATGTATCCCAGTACAACCTGTCTCATGGTCGTTGGCGACTAAACTGGGAACCCCACCAAGGTTTTCTGGTGAGGAGGGTGTCTTTGGACATCCTGCAGGCCTAAAAACAAAACCTGTCAAAGGGCAAAGGAGCTCTTAAGAGTCAATGACCATCCAAAATCACCGGGAGAGATGACCTCTTAGCCTTTCTCAAGGCAGAATTCTGGGAGAAACAAAATTCTGATATAACACCTGCAACAATGATGTTGACTTGTTCTTCTTTTTGGTAAATATCATCTTGGTTAAGAGAGTGGGACTGTTTTGTGCAGCTTCACGGCACAGGCATTGCCTTATATCTGGAGATATCTCTGCACTTGTAGTCACATGGTACCATGGGCCCAGCACTATGTATCAATAATTGTCACAAGTGCAGTGTTTGTACCAGAGTGTTCAAGTCGCTGGCTGGACTAAAAAAGTCACACTCGTTCAGCGCATCGGTAGGAGTTCTCTTACTTGGATATAAAGTAGTAGCGGTACTCGAAAACGAGTTGGCACCCACCATATAAAATATATATATATTAGGTATAGGATTATCCTAGATGTAGTAATGGTTAATTACTACACTGGATATGGTTGACGTACGGTGAGAGGTTACTCTACGAGTTATGGAAGAATTGTTGAAGAAACTTTATGTCTACCTGTTATTATTCATTATTTATATATATATATATATATAGTTAAAGAATGAAGAGTAATATGGTTGGCTGGGCAATAAGAGCTATATTTAAAGTACTGACAATTGTTTCGTTGATCAGGTAAGTCTAGAGTTCGCTAATCGCTTGAGGTTGCATCATTCGATCTCCGATACATTATTTTTCTCTGGTCAACACATCAGAGTACGTAGATATCTACGTACTCTGATGTGTTGACCAGAGGTAAATAATTGTTTCTACTTTAGGCACAAGGCCAGCAATTATCCAGTAAATTACTGGTACTTTATTTTATTGACCTCGTAAGGGTGAAAGGCAAAGACAACCTCGGCGGGATTTGAACTCGGAGGTAAATAATGTATTGGAGATCGAATAACGCAACCTCAAGCGATTAGCGAACTCTAGACTCACCTGATCGACGAAACAATTGTCAGTACTTTAAATAAAGCCCTTATTGTACAGCCAACCATGTTACTCTTCATTCTTTAACTATTATTACTCAAAGTATAACCTGCATAGAAATTACTGCGAACTCGCTGCATAACTATGGAAGCATCGTGTTGAATCAAACAAAGCCCTACGTTAAAACTATCCACGACGCAGAGTACCCACAACCTCTAACTGGATTACCTATAACAATAACTTGTTATCCGATATACATATATATATATATATAAATATAAGGGCGGTGCCCTAGCATGATCTCAGCCAGATGGCTGGAACAGGTAATTGAGTAAAAGAGTAAAAAAAGTATATAAATATACTTGAATTATTGACGAACATGAAAGAGTACTCAATACCTAGTAAATACAGAGTAAAACTCAGCTGATGAACCTTTGCGTGCGGATGTGAAACGCCAGAGTAATGAGTTTCGCTACTTAGCCATCGTGTGTGTGTGTGCGTGTGTGTGTGTATGTATGTATGCATGTATGTATGTAGGTATGTATGTATGTATGTATATATATATATGTATATATATATATATATATATATATATATATATATATATATATATATATATATATATATATATATATATATTTACGGAAACAATTAAACGAAATTTCATTTCCCAATCTTAGTACGGCTGTTCCTTAAATATAAGTATGTATACGTACATACACATATGTATACAGACGTACAGTAGTATGTATATATATATATATACATACATGCAAACATATATATATGTACGTATGGATTCAACAAACATTTATTATAATGCTCGGTGTGTTTGTAAACAAATATCCCGTATTAAGCCGTACAGTGTCTAGCAACCACCGTTGTTCGTTTGTTCAACACTGACAAAGGAACGCTGTACAAGTTTCAAGCTTGTTAGCTATCGTCAGCAACGTATACCTTCCTGCCAGATAGTTGAACGTCCGGAAGTATATACTTTCCGTATGCATATTAACAGCTGAGTAGCCCAATTTGCATATTGAGTGGGTTAATCGTTCGGGTGTACCGAACACGATAAACGGAAAAACATGAAACGAAATTTCATTTCCTACAATTAGTACGGCTGTTACTTAAATATAAGTATGTATACGTACATACACATATGTATAAAGACGTACAGTAGTATGTATATATATATATATACATACATGCACACATATATATATATGTACGTATGGATTCACCAAACATTCACTATAAGTCTCGGTGTGTTTGTAAACAAATTGGCTACTCAGCCGTTAATATGCAAAAGGAAAGTATATACTTTCTGACGTTCAACTATCTGGCAGGAAGGTATATGTTGCTGACGATAGCTAACAAACTTGAAACTAGTACAGTGTTCCTTTGTCAGTGTTGAATAAACGAGGAACGGTGGTTGCTAGACACTACGGTTTAATACGGGATGTTTGTTTACAAACACACCGAGCATTATAATAAATGTTTGGTGAATCCATACGTACATATATATATGTGTACTTCTATGTATATATATACATACTACTGTATGTTTGTATACATATGTATATGTACGTATACATACTTATATTTAAGTAACAGCCGTACTAAGAGTGGGAAATGAAATTTCGTTTCATTTTTTCCGTTTAACGTTTTCGGTGCACCCGGCCGATTAACCCACTCAACATGCAAATTGGGCTACTCAGCCGTTAATATGCATAAGGAAAATATATACTTTCGGACGTTCAACTATCTGACAGGAAGGTATACGTTGCGGACGATAGCTAAAACGTTTAAAACTAGTACAGCGTTCCTTTGTCAGTGTTGAACAAACGAGCAACGGTGGTTGCTAGACACTACTGCTTAATACGGGATGTTTGTTTACAAACACACCGAGCATTATAATACTTTTTTGGTGAACCCATACGTAGATATATATATGTGTGCATGTATGTATATATATATATATACATACTACTGTACGTCTGTATACATATGTGTATTTACGTATACATACTTATATGTATATATAGTAATAATAATAAAATTGAAGACAGACGTCCAAAGAGGGCTCGATAAGAATAAATATATATCAAATATATAAGAACCGTAGAGCAAATAAATTAATATATAAATATGTATATGACGCGCCGTTTTGTATGTATATATATATATATATATATATATATATATATATATATATATATATATATACTTCAATGCACATCTGAGTAAGGAGGGCAGTGAAGATCCTTGCCGGTACTTCCATAACAACACCAACCGAAATGGAAGACTTGAGGCGAACTTGATGGCGACCAACCTAAGGTTTAGGAAGAATCTGGGGAAGATTTGGACCAACATCTCAGATATGCACCTGTCCAAGTCCCAGATTGATTTCATTCTGGTGAGGAAAAAGTGGCGGAATAGTGTTCTGAACACGGAACCATACTGCTATTTCAGTACACTGGGTAGTGACCACCGGCTTGTTATGAGTGAGGTCCGCGTGAGCTTAAGAAAGAGCAAGGCTCAGCCCCGGAGAACAATCTATGACTGGGGAGCTTTCAAGGAAGATGATAAGCTACAGGAGAGGTTCACAGTGGAAGTGAGAAACAGGTTTAGTGCTCTGTGTGGAGAATCAGAGGAGAGAGAGATTGGATGGACTGAGGAGAGTGTGACGAGGAGGTACGGGCACTTCACCAATGCAGTGGCGAAAGCAAGTGAATCCTTGGTGCCGAGGAAAAAGAACAAAGGGAAGCACGTCAGCTCTGCAAACCCAAAAGTGTGTGCAGCCAGAGAATACCTGAAAGCTGCCAGGGACCAATTCTATGCTGATCCTACGGAGGAGAGGATGGAGACTGTGGAGGTGATGAGGGAAGAGCTCTGTACAGCTTACACTGAGGTCAGAGAGGAGGCACT
>OZ024742.1:50943562-50946062 GCA_964016885.1 Eledone cirrhosa | reverse complement strand
CACACACACACACACACACACACACACACACACACACACACACACACACACACACACACACACACGCGCACACACACACACACACACACACACACACACACACACACACACACACACACACACACACACACACACACACACACACATTTAGCTTCAAGCAGAGCTGTATACAATTATAAATAGAAATTTCGTATTTCTAAAGAAACACGGTATGTTTACATGGTAAAACATTTGGGAAGCCGTTGCTATATATATATATATATATATATATATATATATATATATATATAGAGAGAGAGAGAGAGAGAGAGAGAGAGGGAGAGAGAGAGAGAGAGAGAAAATGCGAAGTAGTTTCAGATGTTAAAGTCGTTTATTGATAATGCTGTGATACATATTTCAATGATGACTGTGGCCACATGATTCCGTATACCCAGTGCCATGACATCATCAGACAGCTTCTTATATAATAAGGTTACGTTCCCGAGGCTATCCAAATTGAAACGACCAAGGAATGGACAAGGCACGTGTTTTTGAATCCCTCGTTCGTTCCCCTGTGAGCCCCAATTCATCTCCACAGGTCTGCGCAGGCACAAATGGAAATTCACCATGCACTACCCCAATCTCAACGAAAACAAGCCTATGCAGGTCACCCCGCCACCCCCAACCTAACAATCACCCCAATCCAGGCCGGTAATATGACACGGTTAAAGTTTACTGTTATTCGCCCTGCCACTGGCAGTTGACCGAAACCTAGTGGTGGTGACAGAGTATGAGTAGGCCTCAATACTACACCTAATTTATGTCTGTACGATAGAGTTTACCATGCCCGCTGAGTGAATATAAACTTAATTCTAGATATTATGGTTTCAGAGAGCAAATTAAGATTGAAAATTTGAAATTAACAGTTAAAATCTTGATTGAAGTAAATAATATATATATATAATATATATATATATATATATATATATAAACGTTTGTATGTATTTGTAGAGCCCAAACAATGCAGGGATGGATATAGAATATAAATGCAAATGCAAAAGATAATGTTGACAATTAGTCTTTTACCTTAAATTTATTTAAATATCCTTGATTTTCGAGACAATGCCTCTTGTTCGGAGGGAAGTAAAGTTGTTAAACCAGCGTTCTAAATAGCTTGGCAAGCTATTTAGAACGCTGGTTTATCAACTTTACTTCCCTCCGAAGAAGAGACATTGTCTCGAAAATCAAGGATATTTAAATAAATTTAAGGTAAAAGACTAATTGTCAACATTATCTTTTGCATTTGCATTTTGCATTTGCATTTATATTCTATATCGATACCTGCATTGTTTTGGCTTTACAAATACAAACGTTTATACCTCATTACACAATGCTTCAAGTGAACTATAACTTCCTCCATATATATATACTATATATATATAATATATATATATATATATATTGAAAGGATAACAAGGACGATTGCTTACTCCTTCATTGCATTTATTGGTAGGTGACGCGTGTTTCGCCACTGACTCGGTTCAAGGGGTCGATCTGTATCGATCCTACCCGACTCAATAATCGGCGGCTCGACGGACCCTTTAAAATGCTATAAGGAAATGAAATACATGCTATGTGGTAAAGACAGAATTTCAAGAGATTGACAATATGAGTTGTTTTGTTTGGTGGGATGGATCAAAGGGATGTACTGGGCTGTAGTTTATGTTGGGTGGAGTTGTGATTATGAGATGTTGGTGACATCGAGCTGGCTGTGATGGGCTGTGGTGTGGTGGTGGCGGGTTGGTTTTGGCTTGTAGTGTATGTAGGAGGTGGAGTGATGATGAGGATGTTGGTGACGGTCGCTGGCTGGGTGTGCTGTGGTTTCGTGGAGGCGGGTTGGCCTTGGCCTGTAGTGTATGTGGGGATGGATGTGATGATAAGATGGTGTTGCGGTCGCTTACTGGGATGGGAGTGTGGTGTGAGGTTAGTGGGTTGCCGGTAGACGGGTTGGCGTGTGTGGGGAGTGGTTGTGGTGTGTTGTTTATGGTAGTGGCGTTTGTGGTGGGTGTGGTGGATGTGTTGGTGGTGTAGACTCCTTGGGGAGATACATTCCTGCACTCTTAGTCTGACAATACGTTGTATATATATATACATAAATTATACATGCGCATACATACTGATATATATGCACACGTACAAGACCCACATACACACACACACCCCACGCCACACACTATAGCATCACACACGTATATATCCACACGCATGTAATACACACAGTGTATGTGCATGCGCACGTGTGGATATATATAGTGAGAGTGGGGTGAGTATCGGTGGAGGTTGGCTGTAGGAGACATAGATTGGAGTGGTGAGGTGAGAGCAATGGAGATGGTTTTATACTAATCAACCAACTCAATTACATAACCACTACACATACACACATAAGTATCAATCGAACAATAACAGACACACACTATATCATACATTCAACATAACACTCAATCATCAAAATACATATTAA
>OZ024742.1:50938847-50943362 GCA_964016885.1 Eledone cirrhosa | reverse complement strand
AGAAGTTACGGTGGGTGGGTTACAGGGTAAGGCAGACGGGGGCGGGGGGATATAACACAGTCGATCTGGGAGTGAGGGGAGATATGTATTGATGATGTTAATGATGTTAATAATTGTTGAAGTATGTGGATGTATCTAGTGGTGGCGGTGGTGGTGTGTGGGACAGTACATTTACAGGGTAGAATTTTGCGTGGGGGTGTAGGTTAGGGCAGACAGAGAGAACATGGGGGAATGAGGTTGCGGGTGTGGGATGGTAGACATATAGCGATGTGTTGCGGTGGTGTTGTTGGCGATAATGTTATATGATCGACATTGTATTTACCCCAAAGACAGGAATATGTACCAGAGTAACATCTGATCCTATAAATACAATGTCGATCATATCACACCATCGCCACCACCACAGCACACATCGTCATATGTGTACCATCCACACCCGCAAACATATCCCCCCATGTTCCCTCTGTCTACCCTAACCTACACCCCCAAGCTAAATTCTACCCTGTAAATGAACTGTCACACACACCACCACCGCCACCACTAGAATCATCCACATACTTCAACCATCATTAACATCATTAACATCATCAATACATATCTCCCCTCACTCCCAGATCGACTGTGTTATATCCGCCCCCCGTCTGCCTTACCCTGTAACCCACCGTAACTTCTGATCATGTAATCATTTTGTGGAACATATCACCCCAGCACCACCACCACCATGACCACAACACACATCACTATACGTCCATAAACTCTTTTCCCCCGCGTTCCCTATGTCACATTTAACCTGTAACCCATCGTAATATTCAATCCTGTATAGTTTTGTCGCTCACAACGCCACCACCACCACCAGGAGACACAACACCATACTTCATCAACACCACCAACACATACCTCCCCCCTCGAATGAAAAAATCTCCGGAGGTAGAGATAGATTTCGATGATTTTGGTATGTTTATGTACATTTTTTCTTCTAACTTGGATTTTGTACCTAATTATGTATGGTTAACTATATATCTAGTCTATTTCTACAGGCTATCAGAAATATTAGGTACATTTTCTGTGGCTGTGAATCGCGGATAAAAAGCTATCATTTATGTATCTATTATTTTTTCATAAGTATATTTTAAACTTATAGCCTCGTATGAATAATTTTTTGTGTGGTTGACTATGCTGAGTGGAAGAAGAAATACTGTATATATATTTGATCTAATGATTCTATGGACTTACTTTTTCATATATTGCTCTGATAATTAATTATTTAATTAATTCATCATTGAGCCAAAAACGTATATATATATATATATATATATATATATATATATAAAGAAAAAAAGATGAAATCGAAAATGCAACTGGAGTCTTATTTTTTTTTTAAATATATATATTTATTTGGTTCCTTTACCGGTTTCGCAGTTCTTCTGCTTTTCAAAAGTAGAGTTGAGATGGAGGGTCTGTGGTTTTTCTCACATCTATATATTTCTCACATATATATATATATATATATATATATATATATATATATATATAGCTAGCTCCGTCTAGTTTAGTTTATATGTATATAACATTTTAAATTATATATATATATATATATATATATATCAAGCGCCTTTTGGCAGTGGGGTACCGGGGGACAAGTCCTCCCCACGTTTTCAAACGTCTATATTATATATTTTGTCATACATTCATACATTCTTTTTAAGCTTAATTTTCTTTTATATCTGAATTTCATTTAAATATATTAAATTTAATAAGCGTAACATTTTACTAACGTGATAGGGTCCGGAAAGGCACCATACGCAATTTATTCTCCTTGAAGAATCAACAAATGTTAGTTTGTGCGCCTCACAGTTTTAAGGCAAACGAGGCCCCTGATATAATCAGGCAAGCAGAATGTTCTTGAAAACATTGATAAGGCTTAAAAAATAGTTTAATTTCCCTCAAGTATATATTCAAAATGGACAACTGGTGTTTTCCATTAGATGGAAACTAACTCATTAACATATTTTACTTCATACAAATAGGTTATGTATTTCTTTTTTAAATATCCAATTATTCAAATGCGAGTCTATAATTGTAACTACTGTAATATACAATGTATACAGTCATTCACTGTATACATTGTATATTACAGTAGTGTCAATTATAGACTCGCGTTTGATTAATTAGATATTAAAAAAATACATAACGTGTATAAAATTACTCCAAATCACTAATCGATAGTAAATCAGAATTAAATTCCACTCCTTGTTACCACACAAAATAGACCAGACTGGTATTTATGTTTCCAATCCAATTTATCTCTTAGTCATTTCTTTATGTATATAATAATTGCATAATACTTTTGATAAAGTTGTTCAATAAAACTATGGCACTCGCTATTCTATAGTCTTATTAGACATTATGGTGCGTTAATTAAACCAAAATCATCAATCTGCTTGGCAGAATACTTCTTCCACATTCAAACTGCAATTATGGTTCCAATCGAATATTTCTCGTAGAATTGTAGCTATCATTCACGATAAAATTATAAGGTACACGTTTGGATATCACAAATCGTATTTCGTTTCAGTTTAAACGTTGTGTTCTAATTGTAATTCAGAAGTATTTAGTAATATTAATTACAACATAACATGAACACTTACGGATAATATTAGCAAATTAATATTTTTTAATACTTCTTGCCTTTTTGTTGTAATTCTGCTTCTTTATTTAGCGTCCAAGTGTGGTTTGTTTTATTTAAATATGTGTGAATTTTATTAAATAGGTAACTGTCTGTCCACGGACATGTATGAATACTTAAATAAGTTTGAATATACCCTTCGTGTTTGTTTGTTTGCGCGCGCCCGCGTGTGTGTGTGTGTGCGTGTGCGTATATGCGTGTGCGCGCGCGTGTTTGTGTGTGTGTGTGTGTATGTGTGTGTGAATGCAACATGTGTGAAACAAATCATGAATTTGGGAATTCATAATTAAATAACATGACAATTATTCTATTTTATTTTTTGCAATAATTTCAAATTTCTGATTTTAAGTGTACAGTTTAAACCTTAAACATTTGACCTGGATAATTTTGACGTCAGTAAATCATTTTTTCAGAACAATTCTGATATTGATTCACGACCAATTCTCTAGTAAGCACAGATATTTTATTTATAAAAGTATGTATAGCTGAAGGCAATAATAATACCTATATTTTTGTAACTATTATCAGTTGAAATACATTGCAATTCCTTTGCTTCAGACAAGTGTAGGCGTTTTTTTTTAAATTTCATTTACAGAGAAAATTACCTTAATTCCTTGCAAGATTTACCAATTTGAGTGAATTGAAAAACATATAAAAGAACACATAGGAAATTGATTTCATTTCATAGAATTTTCATATCGGCAAGCATGTATGATGAAACAGTTCTTTTTCTTCTTCTTCGTCCACTTATTCCTGAGAGGGTTTTGGCGGACGAGTCCTCAAACACTGCCTCCTGCAGGTTCTGCCCAAAGCAACCATATGCAAACGTTCCGGCTGGATCCCCAAGCATGACCAGCCAAGATCATGGATGGTATCCAACCATCTTGCCCGCGGTTTATCACTGGGTCTCCTACCTGATGGTTTTGCCCGTACAATCTGTCCAGCGATTATTTCCAGGAGACATTCTAAACACCTGCCCATATTATAGGAGCTTTGATCTCACAATTCGGAGACGTAACCGCTCTACCTGGAGTGACTATCTGATTTGAACGCTACGCTCTTTATTTAATAACGTTACTCCAAAGACCCTTCAGAAGAACCCATTTTGGCTGCTTGTATTCGCGATCGCATTCTTTCGGTCATAACCAAAGATTCATGACCATATGTAAGGGGTGGCACGAAACCCGAATAGAAGACAGCGAGTTTGGATGTTACACCACCCCCTTCCTCTGATGACTGACTGTTGAATGTGGCTCACTACTGCACTAGCTTTTGCAACTCTTGCACTTAATTCAGCCTGCTGCCTTCTAACAGTCGTGAATACGGCCCCGAGATACTTGAACTGCTCCACTTGTTTCAGTGGAACTCCATACACATGTAGCGTGCAATGCGCAGCATTCCTTGAGAAGAGGAGTGTCTCAGTTTTCGCAGCACTAATTTTCATTCCAGTCATGAAGCACACTCGGCTTCAAACCGATCAAGTTCAAGTCAAAGATGAAACAGTTGGATATTAAAAATGTCACCAAAGACAGCTTAAGTAAATTTGAGTGAAGAATGATGGCATGTTTATAAAACAGTTTCTCAGTCTTGAATGTAATAGACCAAGAGAAAAATACAAAAAACAGAAACTTAATGTTCGTCTACACGTAGAAATAGCACCTCTATTAAACCCGTCTCGAGCAAAATGAACCCGAAAATAATAAATGGATATCGGAAACACTTAATGGCTTGAAATAGGTGTAGTCTGGTTTGAAGTTGGCATAATTGAGTTCGCAACCCGCTTTGTTATGAAAAACACACTAATGCTTCATAATCCGAAGGGACACGAA
>OZ024742.1:50916347-50936347 GCA_964016885.1 Eledone cirrhosa | reverse complement strand
ATTAACCATATAAAAAATCAATTAGACCAAGCTATAAGAATAAAGGCTCTTATGAAGAAATTTTCGACAAGTAAAAAAACCGGCCTCTTCGCGGTGGCCACGATAGAGTATTTATCCAACATTTCAACAGCATGTAGAAACTGACCAAATATACCGTCAACCATACACAATTAGGTGTAAATTCAAACTTAGAAGAAATGTGTACATACCGTAATTATCTCTAGCATGGTTTCGTCCGTATTTTAAGACATCCAATAACAGGAAATGTCCAGAGTTTCGGACTCATCAGGAGCGAAATCAAAATTAGACATTTAATTTTCCAAAGTGATCGCGCCAAAAATAGATCCAAAAATGGCTAAGAATCGTGACGTGGCAGTGGTCAAGTTAGAAATAATGTGATTAGTTGCTTACGGCGGGGTGGCTTGTTGCTAGAAAGCGCAGCCCAATATCGCCCAATTGTATCTCAACCTAACGGGAGATTATTAAATATAAAGGTTTACATATACATAAAGTCATAGATATATATGTTTTGCAACCTGTCACATGTGCCGAGCTGCAGGCCCACTGACTTTTCCTGGTTGATCATTTTTTCCTGTCACCGCTTCGTATTCTCTTAAAGTAGTGCCTATCACCTCGATGTGTTTGCCGTTCGACACCACTACGGTGACATCGTCCGCATATGCTGACACGGTTCTTCCTCATCCTAGTTCACGCGGGACCCCCCTCAACGTCTCCAGTTTGTGCAGTAATGGCTCGAGAGTCAATACGTACAAGAGGGACGAGAGGTGACAACCTTGGCGGACCGAGCGCATGATGTTGAACGGTTCCGAAAGGTGACCGTTCACTCTCACCACAGAGCAGATGTCGCTGTGCATGGCAGCGATCCAGCCTCTGAAGACGGCCTCAAAGCCAGCCGCCATCAAGACAGCCCCTAGGTAACGTGGTCGACCGTATCGAAAGCTTTCGACTGATCTAAATTGATCAAGGTCCCACCCGTGCCAGGTTCCCTACCCCCCCTCTACGATGTATCGCATGAGGAGGAGGTTGTCGTGGATGGATCTGTCGGGAATGGCGCATGTCTGCGCCTCTCCCACCAGACCACCAACGACAAGCGCCAACCTCTTTACTAGCAGCTTGGCTAAAATCTTGAACTCTGTGTTTAGCAGAGTCATGGGCCTGAAAGTATCCATGTTATCCCCTTGTCCGGATCCTTTCTCAGCAGCACCACAGCTCCTTGGCTCACAGATCTGAGATTTCTCCGGTTCTGTTGCCATTTGCAGTAAACGTCCGCCAAGAGGCCGCCGAACAAGTCTGGCATATGTACGTAAATTTCATAGGGCAGACCATCAAAACCTGGCGATTTACCCCTTGTGCACCAGTCGTTGCCTCCCGTACTTCAGCAGCTGTTATCGGCTTTTCGCAACACTATGTCTCAGTGGCGTAGAACCGCGACAGTCCGTCGAGGTAGACAGTAAAATCCATCTCTCGATCGGCCCGCCGCAGCCCCGGAAAAGCTGAGCGAAGTGTCGCTGAAAAGCTTCAGATATTTCCACGATGCGCCTCCGCCACGCGGGCCCATTGAACGGCTTTCGTCTCGTATGTCTGAGAGCACGCACCCGAGCTCTGACAACGCAGCCTTCGTGCGTTGCATTAAAGAATTCGTCAAGGGCCAATTTCGCCTCAAGTAAGTCGTCCGCGATGCCTTTGCTAAGCGCCTCGTCTAATTTTCTAAGTAATTCTCCCTCTGCTCTATTTTTCTCTATTACTAAAGCCTTACTAAACCTAATGGACTCTATTATAATCGCTCTTTTCAGAGCAAACCACCACTTGTTGTTTATGATGGCCGTCAACGCCCGCGTAAATAGTTCGCTAATCCTGTCTCTGTCGGCCTTGCGCGCTGGTAAGGGCGCGTTTAGCTTATGTAGCCGGGTCCTCGTCTATGAAACCTATCTAAGTCAAGCACACAGATCACGAATGTGTGGTCCGTGTAGCTAACTATCTTGAATTGTTGACAGCCTATGCTAGACCTATCTATTTCTTACAACATACTCTATCTGGATATGATCTGGATGACCCTATGCGATTTGTCCAAGTCCACATTGGCACATTCGGGAAATCCAATCGGTACCTGTCACACAGTTCAAAACGCCTGAGCAGGTTGGTGAGGCTCTTTCACCCTCCTCCCATATCCGCTAATTCCACACAGTCACAGTGTGCATCTAAGATCCCGTTCAGTCGCCCACTAACACTAAAGAGCGGGACGTTCCTAGAAAGGTCTCCAGACGCCGGAAGAAATCAGGCCGCCCTGCTCCTGTCGGGAGATAAACGGCCACTAACCTGAAAGCTTGCCCGTCTCCGCTGGTCACGTCCAGCACCGCCAACTTACCTTCTGTGTCCTGGAAGATGGCCCGTATAGCGAGACCAAACCTCTCCGAAAAAGCACAGCAACTCCCCCCCCCCCGATATAGGACGGCTGGGAGATGTGTACACATCGTAGCCGCCGAAGATTGGTGTGAAGGCCCGTGCTTCGGAGATTCTGGTCTCGCTGATGGCCACTACATCTATGTTTAGTGACTTGAGGTCGTTGAGCAGGTGGCCCTGCTTCCATGACGACCCCAAGGCACGCGCATTTATGCTGCCTATTCTGAGTCAGGTCATGTTGAAATGGAGTGGGAAAGATGGGAAAGACCACTTACCTTACTTCTCGTAGAAGAAGAATGGTTTCTGCATCTCTTTTCACTTGATCGTCTGGTGAAGGGATCGTTGAATCGTCCCTTCGGCTAGTCGTCGGCTCTTCTGTGAGTATATCCGAATATACTCTACGGTTGAGAGTCCCTCCTAGCTCACTGAAATCACCAACTGCGTTGGAGAATTTCGTTTTAATGTTTGTGTATTGTTTCTGTGCTATTCTTACCAGTATTATGTTCGTTGGTGTTTTCATTGGTGCTGGTATTATGTAGTCATGCTGTGAAATGTCTGTGTTCAATTATGTAAGTCATTAGTTTCTTGTTGTGTGTATTTATTGCTGTGCATTTTTTTTCTGGGGGTGGGTGTGGTTCTGCTATTTTCTTGTCATTGTTGCTGGGTATGTGTGTTTTATGGTTGTGTTTGCGATATTGGTGCTTGTGGTGGTGGTGTTGAAGGTGTTGTTGTTGTATGCGGTGGGGTTGCCGCCGCTGGTGATGGTGGGCCTAGTGTGGGTGGTGATGGTGTTGGTGGTGTTGCTACTGTAAGTCTCATGGCAGTAGCCTTTACCCTTTTTTCATTTCTTTCCTCCCTTTTCGAAGGCGACGATGCGCTGCTTCTGCGTTTATGCTTTCTTGCGACCCTTTGCCATCCCTCTCCCAGCTAACACTCCATGGCCGATTCTGTGAGGTCGGGGAGAGGTCCCAGCTCCACTCTTTCACTTGTTGTTGTTGATGATGTTTGCAGTGGAGTCTCTATTGCAGCTGCAGATGGTATTACTGCTGTTGTTGTTAATACTTCCACTGCTGCTGCTGTTCTTGATTTCCGTGGCGTGGGTATGGGTGCCACGGACCTATCCTTCCTGCTTGCTGCCTGTCCTGTTGCTGGTAGCAGTGGATCCGGTTTTGGAAGGAGGGGGTGTTCTTCTTTCTCATGGTCTGCTCATTGCAGAAGGCCCTGAGGTGAGTCTTCGATCCACAGCGAAAGCATTTCGGGCGTTTGCCCTCAACACTTATGGGCAGCTGAGTGCCGTTATCGAAGTCTATCACATCCGGGATAGCTTCGATGCACTCCTGGTTGGTTTGGATCAACATCTCAATGGAGGTGCCGACCCAATCTTCTACTTTTTTCTGTAATTGCAGTAAAGTTGTTTTGTCCTCGATTCCGACGAGGACAGACGCGGCCAGCCCAGAGGGGGCCATCCCGGGGATGGGGGGGGGATGTGAGTCAGTTTGACCCTCACAATTTTTTTCCCGCAGTAGGAGGGCACCAATACAATTTCCTCGCTCCTTAGGGTCACTAAGGATTGAGCCTTTGCCTCCTGAGGTGTGGCAAAAGCACGTCCACCGTCGCATATTTCTTGCCTCAGGTGATATGCGTTTTCCGCTGCCACACAGACCTTAAGGCTTTTTGTATTTGAGCCTCTGTGGCTCTTTCAACCCTACGGGATTTTGTGCTTACTGTACGGTATGTGACCGTACAGTGCTGTTGGGTTTCGAAAATTTGTTCGGATGCCTTGCAGATTGTTCGGTGTCCGGTTTTCGTCACCATCTTCTTTGCTTCCTGTAATTCCTCATTTGTTATAAGGATGGTTTCCAGGTTCTTTTAGATACCTGCAAACGAGATTGTTTTTTTCTTTCTTGTTGTTGTTGTCGTCAGATCTGCTTTTCCTTTTGTTGTTGCTGCTGGTACTACGACTGCCGCCTCCGCTGTTGCTGTGGTTGTTGTTGATGTTGCTGCTGTTGTTGTTTATGCTGCTGCTGATGTTGTTGCGGCTGCTACTAGTGTTTTCCTTGTCACTGTTGCTGCTGTTGCTGTTATTACGGCTGCTACTGCTATTCTTCATGACGCCAGACGAGTGAAATGGCTTTCCGTATTTACCGCACACATTTTTCGTCGTTGTCGAGTCGTGGAGAAATGTTCCACGCTATGCTCGTGCTCTTGGTGAAGGCTATCAGAAACTATATTTTTCATTTTCTTTAATGGCGTCGCTTGCGAAAGAGGCGACACCACATTTAGAGAAGGGAGAGAGACAATCTTCTCTCTGATGTAGTGACGATTGAGAAAGAAGACGGAAGGAGTGGTAGTGACTTGTGAAAAGTCTTTTTTGTAGCCATGTTTTTTTTTTACGTTTGAAAATGAATATTGGACACAAAACCCCAATAAGCGGTTATTTAACCCCGAATGGCCAAATAACGGGCAGAAAGACCCCTCTCACGAGAAGCAGCGTGTTTTTATCTACAATTTGGTTCATGTTTTAAACAATTTACATTTGTTATAGCGGTTTAAAATTACTATACCTTACAGAGCCGAACCTCCGTCAACCATGGCATTCAATAATAATAATAATAATAATAATAATAATAATAATAATAATAATAATAATAATAATAATAAATATGAAGACTAAAATCCAAAGAGGGCTTGATAAGGATAAATATATATTAAATATATAAGAACCCTAGAGAAAATATTTATTAATATAACAGATTAAATTTTAAGCAAAGAATCGCTACTTTGACCCTTAAAGGGTGAAAGCAGCGATTCTTTGCTTAAACTTTAATCTGTTATTTTAATATATATATATATATATATATATATATATATATATATATATATATATATATATATATATTTATATATATACTGTTGTAAAAACACCCGGGAGACTGTCTGTATGGATGTATGTATATACAAGTTTAAATATTTTGTTAAAGATAAGAGCGTTGCCAATAATATTTGAAGCTAAATGGTGTTTAGTATGTAAAATTATTAAAAACATTCAGAAATCAGACACCAGGTAAATATATACAACGGACAAGGAGTTACATTGAAATTATAACATCGTATAAGATAAACAATTATTTCTATTCTTTACTCTAGGCGCAGTCATTTGAAGGGGTGGTAGACAGGGGAGAAAATCGCTCCCAGAAAAGGGAAGCAGGTCATGCGACCCTCTAGTGATACTGCCTATCCTCTGTCGTATGAAAGATATGCCTTTCTATTAAACACGCTAAAATAAACGCTAAGTTGGTAAAGAAAAAGACGGATCGAGAAAAGAAAGTGAGAAAGTATATAGCGTAACTATACGATATCCACTATGTAAGAAATATTAAATGTCTAATAAAAAGTAATAAATAGATATAAAACATTACAATATATGTAACACACACACATATATATATGTGTAACATATATTGTATGTTATCTTGCTTTCTTCGTATTCCCACTGCGTTTTAAGTTACTTTAAATAGCAACTAACCAGCCATTTCTATTCTCCATATATTTCATCTTGTTTTTCGCCGTGATCATTCTTCTCTCCCCTTCTACCTATTTCGCCACTTTCTACTCTTACACCTCTTTTTCTTCCCCTCCCGTTCTCCCTATCTACTTTCTTCATCTCCTTTTCTCCCTCTCACTTTCACCCCCTCGCCTGACCGTTTAGCAGTACTCTTCTCACTTACAACTGCGGCGGCGGACGTGTGTCTTGTTGCTCTCGACCATTCAGTCTTGAAATTAAGTTCTCTTATCGAGTGATCTTGGATTTCCTATCTATACTTGCTCGCACATTGCTCGTTTTGTTGCTGTTTTCTTTCGCTGTTTTGTTAGTTTTCTCTTTTCTTTCCCTTTGCTTTCCTTCCCCCCTTCCTTCGTTTTCCCAATAACTTATCCAGTTATTGACGCCCTGGGCGGTAGATATCTTGTCTTTAAAGCGTAGAAATATCAGAGACCCCCAGTAGACAACTGATGAGGAAAATTCCCACCCCCCTCGTTCTTTCATTCTTCGTATTCCCACTGCATTTTAAGTTACCTTAAATAGCTACTACACAGCTATTTCTATTCTCTCTCTCTCTCTCTCTCTCTCTCTCTCTCTCTCTCTCTCTATATATATATATATATATATATATATATATATATATATATATATATAACGAAGGAAATGTGGTAAGGAACCAGGTGGACCATAACGCACCAAAGTACTCAATACTTGAGGTAGTAGAGTGGGTAATAGGAACCAGTAAGACCCCGACAGCTGAGCTCAAGCCGTTTCGACGGCTAATTCTGGACTAAATGAAAATTTATCCTGGTATTTAAATAGCCGATCTTCTCAAGGGGTAATTCCATATATGGTCAAAGTGATTGTCAAAAATCAGTAGTAATTCTGTGGTTGCAAATTAGTAGGGGAGATGGTGGCTAAACCTGCCAGTAGGAGAAAGAGGGGAGCGGGTGGAGTAGACCCAATCAAGCGTTGGTAGTGCCAGCTACAGCTGGGCATGAGGTCAAAGAAGATACTGTGGAGGGGGAGGGGCAGGAAGTCACGACGATAGGTAGAACAATGGGGGGTAGAAATATAAATGAAAGAAAAAATACTGAGAGTGAAGAAAAGCGAATAAGTGTAAAGAAAAAAGTAAAGCAAGTTCTACGACCTAGGTCTCTAGCTATTGTTAGGCTAGAATAAATAAATAAATAAAGAAAGAAAGAAGTAAAGAAAGAAATAAAGAAATAACGAAATAAGTAGAAGAACTAGGTGGGACGTTATAGGCAAGGACCCTTTTAAGAGGTATAAGTACGTAAATGATACGGTGACGGGTCAACAAAAGGGGCCAAAATACTAAAGAGACTACCACGAAATAAATAATAAAGGTTACTATCCCGGGATATAACGAGACACTAAATTCATACAGTTCGACATATATAGCTACTATGCTTCAATCACCTTACCGCTACTTACTGCCGCCTTGGACTTCGCCGAAACACTTGTGCCCATCACCGACCAGGAAAGAAAAATCATCCTCCACGCCAGGAAGACAGTCTTACTCTTTGACGACTCTAAATGGATAAAAAGAGCTCCCGACTCACCCTTCGACGTCAGCATGGGCGCCACGGATTCGGCGGAGGTCACAGATCTTATAGGATTATTCCTAATAGCCAAACTCACTGATATGTTTCCAGCATTCGGTGGTGGATTGTACCGTGATGATGGGCTCCTTACCCTTAAAGGGTACAACCCCTGTAGTACAGATCGGGTCCGGAAACAATTAATCAGATTCTTCCGCGACTGGGGATTTAAAATAACCCTACAAACGTCCCTGACCCGAGTAAACTTCCTGGACGTGACCCCCGACCTCGAAAACGGCCTGTACTACCCATACAGGAAACCTAATGACAATCTGCACTACATCCACCGCCGATCAAACCATCCTAGGAACATCACAAACAACCTGGTCAAAAACATCTCCCTCCGCATATCCCGTTTGTCAGCTAATGAGCGGATATTCGATGAACATGCGCCTTATTACAACCAGGCCCTCAAGCGGAGTGGTTTCCGGGAGGAAATATCCTACTGTCCAGCTCCCATTAGCGGAACCAGCAGGAGACACCGCCGCTCACGCAATGTAACATGGGTCAATCCTCCCCACAACGCAGAGGTGACAACTCCCAACTATTCTTTAGGCTCATTGAAAAACACTTCCCATTACAACACCGCTACCACAACATAATTAACAAAAATACCATCAAACTCTCTTACAGCACTACACCAAACTTCGCACAAAACATCGTCTCCTCTAACAACAAAAAACTCAACCCCGATGGCAGAAATAACCTAAATAGCAGTGGAGAACCGACCAAGAGGTGTAACTGTCCGGATAGATCCATTTGCCCACTCGACAATAGATGCAGAGACCGTAATGTGATCTACCAGTGCAACGTGAGGACGGATACCTCCAACAAAGCCTATATAGGACTTACCGCATGTGACTTCAAGACCCGGCTATACCAACATAGACATACCTTCCGAAACCCGGCCCGGCGTCACGCCACTACACTTTCGGGCCACATATGGGACCTCAAGGACAACAACATCACCTATGATCTCACTTGGAGATTACTGTCCAGAGCCAATTCTTACACGGGAGGACGCCGTCCGTGCAATTTATGCTCGGAGGAAACTTTACAAATGCTGTTTTCGACGGACCAACTCCTAAACAAGAAATATGAAGTGGTAACTGCATGTAAACATAGATTGCGTAGGACTTACCTCGCCCTCAAACCCCATAATGACCCGGGGGGGGGGGTAGACTAGGAGTATAACACCCCACTTGCCGATTTTGCAATGGGTAACCCCTGCTTGCCAAGGGAGACGTAAGATCTTCTTTTTATTCTTTTATCGCTTCCTTTATTTCCTTCCCCCCTTCTCTCCTTAGTCCTTCTACTCCAGCTCTTCTCCTTTGTCGGCGTCTTTTCTCGCCCACCCGAGGCTGCTCTTTGGCCCCTTGTAGCCTTACTACCCCCACCCCCTCCCCTAGTCTATGATAGATTTGGCGGACTCCGCCTTTTATAGCAGTGGTTTAGACCCCGGATACTTGCCCCCTTTTTCCGACCGCTCCCACTATTCTCCGTGCCTTCTATATTTCGTAGTGGCACTTATGCCTTATTTTTTCGTTTCAGTATTTCTTTCTTCGCTTTTCTTTTGGGCGGGGTGGATTCTGAATTTATTTTTCCGTATTCTACCTTTACTTCGTACGAACCTTCATGTAGATTGTTTTAGATCTTTTAGAGTTAGCATTAGTATATATTTTTTTCGGGACTCAGAATTATTATCTCGTACTAGTTCACTTTGCTGCACTGGGCGGTTGCTGGCATTGTGCCCGGGATAGTAACCTTTATTATTTATTTCGTGGTAGTCTCTTTAGTATTTTGGCCCCTTTTGTTGACCCGTCACCGTATCATTTACGTACTTATACCTCTTAAAAGGGTCCTTGCCTAATCCGTCCCACCCAGTTCTTCTACTTATTTCGTTATTTCTTTATTTCTTTCTTTCTTTATTTATTTATTCTTGCCTAACAATAGCTAGAGACCTAGGTCGTAGAACTTGCTTTACTTTTTTATTTACACTTATTCGCTTTTCTTCACTCTCAGTATTTTTTCTTTCATTTATATTTCTACCCCCCATTGTTCTACCTACCGTTCCGACTTCCTCCCCCTCCCCCTCCCCAGTATCTTCTTTGACCTCATGCCCAGCTGTAGCTGGCACTACCAACGCTTGATTGGGTCTATTCCACCCCCTCCCCTCTTTCTCCTACTGGCAGGTTTAGCCACCATCTCCCCTACTAATTTGCAATCACAGAATTACTACTGATTTTTGACAATCACTTTGACCATATATGGAATTACCCCTTGAGAAGATCGGCTATTTAAATACCAGGATAAATTTTCATTTAGTCCAGAATTAGCCGTCGAAACGGCTTGAGCTCAGCTGTCGGGGTCTTCCTGGTTCCTATATATATATATATATATATATATATATATATATATATATATAGCTTATACTGATAGAATAACTATGTAGCTTGTGTCACTTCCTCTCTTCTGTTAGCTTTCCTCTGTGTTGTTTACTTGTCTCACTCGCTTTACGCGTTTTAATGGTCCTAATAACTTATTTTAGTTATTATTGCGCCAACGTGAGGTATATGATTTTAATGAGGGACTCATTTTATAACATGTTATCCATGTGCAACCATGCAGTATTCTTCTCCCCATTTTTCACACACACACACACACACACACACATATATATATATATATATATATATATATATATATATATATATATATATATATATATATATATATATATATATAGTGACGAAACATAAGTCAATTGCATGAACTCATAATCCTTTATTTACTGCTATATATATTTCGATGATAGCCATTGAATGGCTATGACCTCATCAGGCAGTTAGTCAGTTCTTAGATATGCCAGGTCTGTGTGTAAGTGTTGATGGTATCAGAGCCTTGGGACATACGAGCTTGTTAGGAATATGTTGATGTTGTCAGCAGGAATAGTCTTGATTCTCATTGGTCAGTTTGTAGATGGTAGTATATATATATATATATATATGTATATAACATACAATATATATATATATGTAAGTATATATATATATGTGTGTGTGTTACATATATTGTTTTATATCTATTTATATACATATATGTATATACATATATATATATATATATATATATATATATATATATATATATATATATATATATATATATATATATATATATATATAACGAAGGATGTGTGGTAAAGTACCAGATGGACCATGACGCACCAGAATACTCTATAATTAGGGTAGTAGGGTGGGTAATAGGAACATGTTTAATCCCGACGGCAGACCTCAAGCCGTTTCGACAGCTTTAGAAATAGCCGTCGAGACGGCTTGAGCTCTGCCGTCTGTGTTAAACATTTACATATATATATATGTATATACATATACAGTATAAGAATAATGGAAGAAAGAATCAGTGTTGCATCATAAAATATGCAATTATATATTACACACGTTTCACTGTCGTCTAGGTTGAGGAACGATCTTCTATTATTGATGGAATCTGCCTCTGGACTCCAAAGACCCTCAGATAAGTCTCAGTGTGTAAGCGCGTCCTTACATATTGAGGCATATCTGAGGATATTTCGATTCCAGAGTCAGATTTGATCAATAATTGATCGTTCTTCGAGCTGATCTACAGTAAAACATATAATATGTTTGCTGAGCATTTGATTGTGTTGTTATTTCTGTTTAACCTGTACGTAAATACATATGTATATATATATATATATATATATATATATATATATATATATATATGTAGATAAATCTACCAAGAGTTTACGGTAGTGTCCAATCCGTATGAAGAACTCAATGTATTCCGGATATCATGGAAAGAAGAGATGTAATGAAAATCCACTTTCGGTGAAAGATAAACGGTATACAGAGTCAAGATAAAATATTAAACAAATAATGAAAAACAATTCCTTATATTAAACAAAAAAAGTTCATTATTTAACGATCGTTTCTAGGGTATATATGTGTTATAATTGGTATGCATATTCAACAGATCTATGTACAAAATTATACAAAATTATACAAATTATCAAGATTAAATATACATACCTAACACACATATACGCCGTCTTCAGAAATAATGAAGTATATTTATTGATAAAACAACAATTCAAAATATCAGTTCAAAATTGACCAATGAAAACACAAAGGGCTAAAAGCAGTTCGGTGTGTGTATATACATGTAAAATCCTTACACATATTTTACAAAAATGTGTGTATAATTTGTATACGCATACTAAAAAGATGGATGCAAACACAAAATTTCAAGGTTAATATCTCTGTAAGCTTAAAACATGCTGATAAGATGCGCATTGATACTTATGGAGTCAAGCATATAAATATATTTTTTCATACTCACACATATCAGCATAATCACACATACATGCGCGTATATGCATAAATATACACATAACCACGAACATGCGCATCTTATCAGCATGTTTTAAGCTTACAGAGATATTAACCTTGAAATTTTGTGTTTGCATCCATCTTTTTAGTATGCGTATACAAATTATACACACATTTTTGTAAAATATGTGTAAGGATTTTACATGTATATACACACACCGAACTGCTTTTAGCCCTTTGTGTTTTCATTGGTCAATTTTGAACTGATATTTTGAATTGTTGTTTTATCAATAAATATACTTCATTATTTCTGAAGACGGCGTATATGTGTGTTAGGTATGTATATTTAATCTTGATAATTTGTATAATTTTGTATAATTTTGTACATAGATCTGTTGAATATGCATACCAATTATAACACATATATACCCTAGAAACGATCGTTAAATAATGAACTTTTTTTGTTTAATATAAGGAATTGTTTTTCATTATTTGTTTAATATTTTATATATATATATATATATATATATATACACACACACACACACATACACACACACACACACACACACATATATATATATATATATATATATATATATATATATATACCAGGGAGTGTAACTTGGAGTTACTGTAAGTTCAAAAATAATTCAGTGGATTGAAAAAAGCTGAATTATTTTTGTATAAGTTCCCTGTGTCCACGCATCACCTGGGAACTTAGCTGAGAATTGACTTTCTGATGACGAAAGGCATTCTCCTTGTGTTCCATCGGATACCATGTTTATTCCCTTTCAGAAACTAATTAGTTGGAGTGAAATTTTAGTAAGTAAGTTAATTTTTATAATTTTCTTATCTTACGTCTTTCATATAATTGTTCTGCTTCCCCTTGCATTGAACCACAAAGTTACTAAGACAAAACCTATATATTTGCTAGTTTAGCAGAAAATTATTTAGAAGTGAAAAATGTTGCGACGAGGAACCACCTTTGGTAGGAAGATATGCTAGGAATATGGACAACGACTTTAGCATGTTTTACATTATTTATTAACAAAGGTTGAGCTGGCATGCCAAGAGAAATAAAACAAACGAATTAAGATTTCGGAAAGACACGGGCTACTGGCTGTTTAAGTGTTGCCAGGCCGTGGTAAAATTGTTGTGTTACATATTGGCTAGTGATTTCACGGCGAAAGAAAAGTAGTTGTTTACCTTTGTGCGGTCGAGCTGCAAGAGAGAGATCCCTCAAATCTTTGCGGGTAATTCCCCCCCCCCCCCCCCAGGACGCGCAGAGATACATCCTCTTTCACTGGCGCCGACCGGCCGAGTTGAGCCAAATCACGCACTGAGAATGTATGTGAGCCCGCGGAATGCTGGTCACTACAATAGCATAGGTATGCATCTGTTTATATATGTTTGTAGATATACTAATTCCTTATAATTCTCTCCAAATTATTTTGTTGAGCAAAAATTTGCCAAAACTGCTATTATAGTTCATAGTAATAGTTCGGCTACTGTCTTCTTAACACCCCACTCCTCACTGATTAACCTCGATGTCACGTGATTGATTCTTTTGAATTTGCCACTGGCCAAGTAGGCAGTGATTTTTTCAATGTCTTGGAATTTAGTCCTCGCTTGCTTTTTTCCATCCACTGAATTATTTTTGTATAAGTTCCCTGCGTCCACGCATCGCCTGGAAACTTACCTGAGAATTGACTTCCTGATGACGAAAGGCATTCTCCATGTGTTCCATCGGAACCATGTTTATTCCCGTTCAGAAACTAATTTTAGTAAGTTAATTTTTATAATTTTCTTATTTTACGTCTTTCATATATATATATATATATATATATATATATATATATATATGATTATATATATATATATATGTATATATATATATGTATATATATATGTACATATATATATATGTATATATATATATATATATGTATATATATGTATATATATATATATATATATATATATATATATATATATATATATATATATGTATATATATATATATATATATGTATATATATATATGTATATATATGTATATATATATATGTATATATATATATGTATATATATGTATATATATATATATATATATATATATATATATATATATATATATATATATGCTGATTTAAATCTGTACTATTCACAACTGTTTTTTTAACCTTCATATCATGTCTCCCTATTGTATCTGATGAAAACGCAAATGTTATTGCATAATGATATTGGTTGTTGAAATGCGCATAATAAATATATATATATATATATATATATATATAGCGAGGTATAGAGAGAAAGAGTGAGAGAGTGAGAGTGAGAGACTGAGAGAGAGAGAGAGAAATAAAGAGAGAGAAAAGGGAGAAAGCAAGATAAATAGAATCAAAGATAAATGTTCACATGCGTGTTTATATCTGGCTAAATATACATAAAATTTGATTACAAGAATTATTCACAATTGTTTTTATCATGTATCTCATCGTCGAAGCCGTAATTATATTACCAGGTACTAAACGATGGAAATTAATTTTCATTTAGTTTGGATATGGGCCCAGATTTCTATTCAAAGTTTAATGTATTATTCTATTTCGTTGAATATTCTGAATTTTTTTATATCTCATCCCTTTTAAGCATCTATTTTTAATTGCTTTGTTGCTGAAAAATTCTTCAATGCATCATATCTTAACAACTAACTTTTTGCATGACTTATTTTTACGAATATATTTGCCTGTTCTGCATCTTAGGTTTCCTTTCATTAGAAAAGTTAAACGATGTTTGAAATATTCAAAATCGATTTACAGACAAAAAATTCAAACTCCGTATTACAAAAAGAAATGTCGTTGTAAAGAGTTAAACACGTGACTCGTTGATTTTTCTTAGATACGTGTTTATTACAATACAATAACTTGGCTGCCTTTTAATAAAACGCACCCAACTCAATTAGAGTTGACATTTATTGTACATAGAAATGAATTTAACATTTCGCAATTTGCCGTGAAATTACATAAATATTTTCGTCTTGTTAAGTACCTTTCATGAAATAGTATTTCAGTAAACAGAAATAAAGCCAAGTGATGTAAATCGATTAAACCGAGATTGGGTTTAGTGAGAGTTGGGAGAAAGACAGAAGAAATAAGGAATTAGAGGAAAACAAATATTAAAGAACATCTAGAAAGAACACAAAGATTGAGAGATATGAAGCAAATAATACCGAAACCAGACAGGATATTTTATATGATAGTTTTTCTTTTAACGTGAAATATTTAACTTTCATAATGTCTGTATATTAAATGCGCTTGTTTATACAAACGCACACGTATAAAGGCCTATACATATTTACACAGAAAAACATATGTTTCGTTGGACTTGGCTGGGAGACGGTAACAAATCATTACAGAGTGTTCGCGATCTTTTAATATGAAATGAAGTTATGTTAAAGTGATTTAATCTAGAGGGAAAACATTTGTAATATTAAGAAATATTTCACAATTTATTTGCTTACACTGCGGTTCCGGGATCATTCGACAGAACTGCAAATACATTTATATAATTTTTCACTTAATCTATCAAATTCTATTGATGTTTGCGGCTGCATTTTCTAATGCTCCATACATGTAATCATTTATTGAAAATGTAAAACAATTTGTGATTACATTAACGGCATTGAATTCTAAAATTTAAAATTAGATACATTTTATTGACATTCATGAATTTCCTAGGGTATATGAACACTAAGAGCAATCTACAATGGAAGTTTCAAATCAAAATATGTTAAATTTTCATTGAAATAATACATTATTCTAACATATTTAGTCAGTCCAATATTAGTCTTCAGAGAAGAGAATCTGTTATATTAATAAAATAGGAGTTCAGAAACTATTTACGAATTTTCTAAGTAGGGGATCTATAGTTGAATATTCTATTACTCTCTTCTTCTATTTTCATTCCATGCTACTGTGAACAATTATATCAATAACTGTTTCTACTTTAGGCACAAGGCCAGCAATTAACCAGTGCATTACTGGTACTTTATTTTATCGACCCCGTAAGGATGAAAGGCAAAATCAACCTCGGCGGGATTTGAACTCAGATCATAAAGGGACGTAACTATGCTGGAAAGCATGGCGTCCGACCCTCTATCGATACTGCCAATCCACAGCAATTATATCAATAACATCACATTTTGCGTCAAGTATTCCTCATTTAAAATATTTGTTTCTTATATACCAAACATATATTTTCATCTATATTGAAATCTACTATGCACCATCATTTCAACATCTTCGGTTTGACGAAACATGTTAAAATAAAGCAATACCCAATTGTGAAGTCGTTGCAAAACATTATTTAATAAGAACCAGAATACAGTGAATAGAAAACAAATATTGCTTCAAGAATTATAGTCCGTCTGTACCTGGGGAAGAAAAAAGACATGAAAACGAAAAAAAGAAACAATGATCAAGCAAGGAAAGAAAGATAGTGGGGAGGGGCAATCACTACATCCCAGTCTGAGTGGTGGCTACCACTCTCTCACCCCAACAAGACTGCAAATGTCTTACCGCGGAGAATAGCCACAGGCACCCAGTTCTTGGATCTTCCTCCTCAAATGAGCCGGCGTCTTTCCGACGTTCTTGAGGAAATCAGCAATGCAGGGAGCAAGCGTGACACAAGTATTGACATTGAGCGTTGCAACAAGAATGCGATCGGTCAGACTATGTTATTCGGCTATCTTTCTCTCCGCCACATTGTATACAGCAGAGCCCAGGTTTGTGGCTAAAGCGATTACGTTGAAAGCTGAGAAGGTGTCGCTCCACGTCTGGTAGCAAATTAGGAATTTGGCCAGCCTTTAAGGGGAATAAGGTTAACGCGTGGGTGTGCTTACCCTCGTCGCGGTCGAGGCCAGGCGGCTCCAATAGTGGGATAAGCCGGCTGCATCGTGGCTCTTTCTGATGATGTTCAGAGCAGCCTTAGAGGAGTACCGGTTTACAATAAGGTGACAAGATTGCGAGTGTCGACCAAACTCGCTGGCTGCTGCTCCATAATAGCATATATGTGGCTCTCACATGCCGAAGAACTGTGCCATTCCAGTGCGGGTACACGCCAGATGGTACCTGCGCAGTGCACTCTACATGTGAATAGTGTTCCACTGAAGCAGATAGAGACGTTCAATTAGCTCGGGGCTGTGTTGACGAGAGATAGAAGGCAAAAGGCTGAATAAAGTGCCAGAATTGCAGGAGCTGGTGCAGTAATCACAAGAAGGGATGTAGGCATAAAGGCTCAACTCACTATCTTCAATACTGCATTCGTGCCAACCCTTACCTATGGTTACACATTTTGGATAATGACCGAAAGAATACGATCGAAAATACGAGCAATCGACATGGAGTTCCTCCGAAGGATTTTTGAATATCGATACTCGATGAAATTCGTAGCACGGAGTCCACTCCAAGTATAGCCGCTATTTTTCTGAATTGAGACATCACATCTCCGATATTATGGACACCTGGTTAGAGTGTCTCAGGAAAGAATCGCTGGACAGATTTTACGGGTAAATGCAACCGGTTGGAGATACGGATGTGGACTCTGAGCGAGATGATTAGATAACAGCCATGATATTGGCTGGTTTCGCTTGAGAATAGAGCCGGATCAGTTGGAGACAGTTGCTTCTGACAGGCACTGCTGGAGGGAGTGTTGGAGGACACAACCTCAGGTGTAAGTGGGTGAAATAGAAGAAAAATCAATATATATATATATATATACACATAGCTATATATACCTATACAGATATACATACACAGTTACACAAAAACATACCCACGCAATACCCGCCCCCATATATATATATATATATATATATATATATATATATATATATATAAGTAAGATGTATGGTAGGTCGTATGTGAATCGCGATGATCACGTCTGACTTACCAAATATGTGACGGTAGCTAGTTAAGCTCTATGCGTATACGCAGAGCAGAAATATTAGTGAAAAATAACAAAGGAACTATTATGACATTATAACAAGTTTATTGCCGACAGCCGTTTCGTCCGACCCCATGGAGGGACTTATCAAGGCATATAACATGTGATTGCAAGATCATTGTTTACATCAACGTATCACTCAAGGCTAGCAGTTTGAAATTGTTGTATACATCAGCAACTCCGCTTGTATAGCTGTGGTCAATATTCTAAGGGGGGCGCTTTTATATTAGTTGTCGGGGTCAGGGATTGAAGTTTAAAAATTAGACAAATATATATAATTTACGCATCAACATTAAACTAAAAGATTTGGGGTCCCGTAGAAGCACCTTAGAAAATCCCTCAATGAGTGCATAAAGCTTACAGGCTCCAATAAACCTATTAGACTAGAAGAAAATTAAGAGGCTAATAAAATAAGAAAATAAAAATATAAAGTTTCCCTAAAAAATATATAAAGTTCCTATGAAATTTCTTCTAGAGAAAAAAAAAATTTTTTCCGAAAGAAAAAAAACCTTCTTCCCCCGAGATCACGTTTACAAAATTCAGAAAACTGAATTGAAAACTAGGTTGAAAGAAACTAATCAATTAGAGGTTAATTCAGAGAGCCCTCCATAAATCTCTCAGAAAAGGCCCCTTTAATATTTCCAATAGGAACTTCTTCCGAGAGACCCTTCGAAGAATTAAAATTTTAGAGAGCCTTTAAGGATAAATATAAAAACGAATTGAGGAAAATTATACATTAAAAGTTAAAAATTAAAAATTACGGTATTTGGGATATCCGAGGAATTTTCAAAGGGCTGCTTCAACAGATACAACTTAGGCATAATAGATACAATAATCTAAGCAATTTAAGTAATTTAATTAGGGAGCAATTCAAGGAGTTTATCAAGTTGGGCAAGATTAAAGAAAGTGGTAACTAAGAAAATACATAAGCAAAAAGACAATAATTATAAAATGTATCTTTAAGAAGGTATAAGGTAGCTTCAGTGATCTAACCATGTATTATCACAAAAAAACATTCTAAAATTATTGATACAGGATTAAAAATTATTACAAAATTATTACAAAATTACCACAAAATCATTACAAAATTATCAAATCATCACAAAATTACCACAGAATCATTACAAAATTATCAAATTATCATAAAATTATCGCAAAATTATTACAAAATTATCATAAAATTATTACAAAATTATCACAAAGTTATTGATACAGGATCAACAAAGACAACAATATATATTCCTGCCCAATCAACAAGTAATCAGAACACTATTGACGGTCAGGCAAAATTAGCTCAGGGATATCCCGCGCTCGGATACTTTACACACACACAGCAACACATAGGACTAGCACAAACACAATGGTACATTCTTGCCTAAATAACAAACAATTGATTAACAATTGATGGTCAAGAAAATGTACTCAGGGATATCCCGCGCACTGATATTTACATACATATAACAGGATGAACAGTACTGGCGACCGTGTGCGCGCGATATCCATTCTGCCTATGCAGTCCCCTGCATAGCTCCAGGCACGATATCCATTATGCGTATGCAGTCATCTGCATAGCTCCAGGCGCAGCTGGTCTTGTTTAAACGTTCATAGATCACCTGGGGTTCACTATTATCTGCGTGGACTCTCTGGGAGATGTACCTGTGGATCTAATAGCCAGTGGTTGCCGGATGTGGTCCGTTCGATCTTTTAGTTTCAGGGGTTGAACACTTTCGCGATAGACGAGCCTGCCGGTTCTAAGTCCAAGGTTTCGCTACGCAGGATGTATTGGTCTACATGCTATATTGTTAAAAAACCAGTGTGGATTTGACTGGGGTGGTAAATTACGAACTCCAAGTCCACACGCGACTGGTCAAAAGCGAAGGGCTGTCCCCTCTTTGTTTGCTGTATGGGTCGGTCTCAGCTTATATGGTGGTCGTGTTATCCATATTCCGTCAGCCCTGTATATTCAAGACAGATCAGGGTATGTATTTGCGGGTATGGTCCTGCGTCTACGTTATCCAGAGGGTCTCGCTTGTGGTATTTTCA
>OZ024742.1:50858847-50911347 GCA_964016885.1 Eledone cirrhosa | reverse complement strand
TCTACTTTAGGCACAAGGCCAGCAACATACCCAGTGCATTACTGGTACTTTATTTTATCGACCCCGTAAGGATGAAAGGCAAAGTAAACCTCGGAGGGATTTGAAATCAGACCGTAAAGGGACGTAACTATGCTGGAAAGCATGGCGTCCGACTATCTACCGATACTGCCAATCGACCGATAATAATGACCATGACATGTAATGTAAAACTGAACACTTACAGTTTGAAAAATATAATGTAATTATATTGATTCTTCAGATGTTCATTATCGTACTGAATTCCTCTCCTACATTAGTTTATTGTAAATGCTTAAACAAATAAAATTGATTGCTATATATGAATTATTTCAAAGTCCCATAATAGAAGTGAAATGCACTGAAAGATTAATTCCTTCTTGCATGTCAAGGAGAAATCTTGTGTCACTCATGAATATTTCCGTCATAAATTCTAGCAATTTTAGCGGTTACAAAATGATCTTTACATCTCCTAGATTTGTAGTGAATATAAATATATTTCGAACCAGAAACCTCAGCAATCCACTATGAATTAAATGAGAAAGACATTTGTATATTACCTTCTCATTCGGAACATGCTAATACCTTACACACACACATACGCAATCACACACTCAACACACACACACACACACACACACACACACACACACACATAAAAAGCCAACTGGCAGATTTGTCGGAGTTCAAATCCCTGAGACAACTTTGTCGATTCGAGGCCAACAAATAAACTACAATTTCGATGCTGGTTGCCAATACATCTTTTCCTTGTCCTTCTTCAGATGAATTCGGCAATGTTTAGACCTGGAGAAAAATACGCAAGTCACGATGTATGTCAGGAACCTGGCCCTTTGGCCTCATCAAATATTAGGTGCATTTTCCTTCCTTTCCCTACTTGGGGCCACAAAATAACGTCAGGGATAAATGTATCAAGCGATAAAAAGATGGTTGTTGAATACTTTGCATATATTTTTAGAAGTCTAAATAATTAATTGATTTCTAAGGAGTTGTCATTGATTAGATGCTGTTGTCATCGATTACATTTTTGTATAATGATGGTTAATACGAGATGTAAACTAATATTTCTGAATAAAGCAAATCTATACTAGATTCGTTAGATAAATGCACTTGCATCCTTCTAGTTACAGGAGACTGCAGTTATAGGATATCAATCCATATTCATGGTATTCGTTGAGAGCTAATTGATGTTAACATGCGTTGTATTACATTAGAAGCGTTGTCGAAAAGAAACAATAGGATTCTAATATACTTTTATTTGAATATTTCATTTTTTTTCCTAGGCTGAAACATTTCAAATAATATTTAAAACATCGATTTTTATAAACCTGTCTTGGTACATCTCGTTCTAGCCGCATGTACTAAACTTATTCATTACTAACATTAAGCATAATGGCTATTCATATAGATATATGCATTCTGTTTTTTAAGAGTAAACTGCATGTTCATGGTTGCTTATCTTGCCTTCATTAAGCTCATTAGTTTTCTCTTCAGTATGGGTGTTATTTTATTTTTTAACTGTGTTTGGAGGACATTGCATTAAATATTTATTCCTCCAGCCTAAGACAGATATCCACAAATAAATATATTCTGTTCCTCGGTACTTATTTAAGGACATTAATGATGTAATAATGAATAGTTCCAATCAGAAATAGAAACCATTTGTGCACACAAACTCGCCTGATTGGAATCTTACTTTTACTCTATGTCAGTCACGAACACACATTGCATGATTAAAATTAAAATTTAAAAAAAAATAATCTATATTGCATGGTCATAGTAATACAGACATAATCAAGTTCGAAACTAATGAAGCTTCAGATTGAAATATATAAAATTGAATAGAGCAAATTATTAGAAACCTTATTGTGATCGAGAAGCTAGGATAGGAACTTAGTTAACGGGAGGAATAGACAGATATTTCGTGCAAAAGAGCGAACACTGATGATGAATGGCCATTAATTACAATCCATAGTAACTGTAATATCAGGAAGCCATAATGGTAGAATAGGCACTGATATGGTAGATATAAGTGCCTATTGAGATAATCCAAAAAATATTTCTTGTTAAATTTTCAAGAAGAAAAAATTAAACCTTCATGTACTGAGGACGAAATAGATCTCTAACTTCGAAATATTTTCTTGAAAAGAAAGAGTAAATTATTTGTATTAAATCTTCAAACGTGGTGTGCCTATTAACTGATGATTTGAATACTTAAGTGTCTCTAATGAGGTGTTTAATAGACTTCTTACTATCACAAAGGACGTATTGCAGTCTTCATTAATATACCACTAGATACGTGAAATTCCAAAACGGTTGATCAAAACTATAACTACCGCAAACTGAGGTGAATAAATGTATGAAAATATGATGACTCCTTCAGTACATTGATCACTTTTATGTGACTTCAGTCAAAGTTCAGTTGAAGTACAGCTAGATTAGCCTCTCATTTCAGCGTGTATTATCACATTTGTTCGGCTGATAACAAAAGCTAATCTATTTATGAGACTAGCCTAGACGTGAGGAAATCAATAAATTTAAGCGCAATTACCACAAGTTCAAAACAGTTAAAAGGGTCATCTTATTCATTCGGCAAATATTTGTATTGTTCGATTCATGTTATATTATTCAATCATGGCTAGAGTGGCTGCTGTGATTTTACTGTCCTTGCGGTTTTCAATATTATGTCGTCATTTTTTTTCCCAAGACAACTGCTGGTGCGTAACGTAGTCGTACGTTTTTCGGACTTACGATCATAATGCGGTGAGTTCGATTACTTGACTGGGTTGTGTGTTGTGTTCTTGAGCAAAACACTCCATTTCACATTGCACCAGGGTACTCAGCTGGAAATGAATAACAGCATTAGCTGGGAATTTAGCACTGCGACGGACTGATGATTTGTCCAGGGGAGAGGGGCACTCGTACGCTCAGTCGCTTAACCCCTGGAAAACCGGGTAACGCAAAGGCTTGACACAAGCCAATAGACTTGTTACAAGCCAATTAGCACTGTGTCTTTGAGCTTCATGAAAATTAATTATTATTATCATTATTATTATTGTTATTGATTTTCCTTTTCCTTCAGTATTATATCTGATATATGACGAGTGTCTTCCTGACACCAAGGGCAGATACTTGCTATACATTGGTAAGCCAGTTAAGGCACCACATTGAATATAATTTACAGCTTATCATTCTTACAGCGATAATGCTCTACTCACACACACAACCATACAAGAGGGGAGGGGGTATCATTCTCACATAGATAGTGCTCTTCTCAATACATGTGCAGTACCAGTGAAAACATTTTATGCACCTTTTGCAGAGAGGGTAAACCAGGAATCATTCGCAAATATTATTCTTTTCCTTTCTTTATCATTCCCAGTGCTCCCACAATCACTGGTACTGCAACGGCTCTCTTCAAGAGAACTTTCAGCCCGGGACCTATGGACAACTTCCAGAAATCCCTGGTAGTGCTACCGGGGAGCGTTGCCGGTTCGAGATAAGCTCTACAGGCACGGAAGTGCCGTCAGCCGAACCTATCCGAGATGCGCACATGGTGACGTGTGCAAGCACTCGTTCATTGCCCGAGCATTGCTGATTTGTGTGGTTATGTGGAACATTTGTTATCACGTGTAGGGTGGATCCGGTTATCGACTGAGTCCATTGTGCAGATAGCCCCGCCGTTCTCCTTTTACGAGGAGGAAGGGCAGTGTTTAGCTGCCCGGTGGCCATAGCGAAAGAGATAGTATTGTAGAGAAGGGTGAAAGGATTGAAGACGGATACATTCCTCTTCGGTGAATTCATGATTAACCTTTTCAATTACGCTTGAAGAAGAAAATCAGGATGGAGAGGCAAGTGCTATCTTCTAGTAAGTTTGTTGAACGGTGGGTGAAAGTGGCGTATCTGATTCGAGTGAACGGACCCGTTCTGAGTATGCGGCTGTAGACAGAGGAGTGGGAAAACTGAGAGAGGGTGATTGCCATGGTGATCAGGGTGGCCATGGTCTTTTGTGTGGTATTCACCACTAGTGACCCTCGGAGGTTTCCCCCTTTTATGGAATTTTTGTTGTTTGAATTTGATTTGATTTGTTTTTAAACATTTCCATCTCCTTGTTATACCCGATGTGCCATCTGTAATGTTTTTCTTCATGTTAGCCCTTGTGGCCAGTAAAGAAACTTTGCCTTTCATCCTTACAGGGTCGATGAAACAAAGTACCCGTAATTGTCTGGGTAATTGCTGGCCTTGTGCCAAAAGTAGAAACAATTATTATTAGTATTATTATTATTGTTCTTTGAGACTCAGTCAGTGATTTTATTTAACTGAAATGTTTGTTGAAATGAATATCAAGCCACTACCTGCAGCCTCAGATATTCAGGACGTATCGGAGGGTTCTTGCTGTTCCCAGCAAGCATGCCTTTTGAAGTCTTCCAAAAATAGAGGCTGGACTAATGTTTTTTAACCATTCTTGGAAACTCTTTCAGATAGTACCTAGTGCGCCTATGACAATCGGGACCACTTTGACTTCATGGCAGTTCCAAATCCGTTTTACCTCCCACTTTAAGTCCTTGTATCGGTTAATTTTCTCCCTCATCTTCTCTTGCACTCTCGTGTCGAATGGGCAAGCCACATCCACAATCAGGCACGATCTTTTTACCTTGTCCAAAATCACAAGGTCGGGACTATTGTGTTCCAGTTTCTAGTCCGTCTGTATCCTAACATCATACAGCACCTTCACCTGATCGTTTTCTATCACCGACTCTGGCTTATGCTCATACCACTTCTCAGAATGTGGAAAAATGTTTACTTTGCATAGTTGCCAGTGGATCATCCTGCCCATCACATCATGTCTCCAGCCTTTATAGTGAGTCTGGGCTAGGTGTTTACACTCGGATACAATGTGAGCCACAGTCTCCTCTCTCTCTCCACAGATCCTACACAGAGGGCTAGCCTCCTCCTTGTAAATATGATGTTTCAGCCACTTCGTTTTGAGGGCCTGCCCTTGCGCAGCCATTAGCATTCCTTCGGTAGCCTTTTTAAGGTCTCCTCTTTTCAAACAGTTCCATGTCTGATGATCTCTAAATTCAGTTTTCTCAAAGAAGGTACTATGAAGGGATTTATCATGAAGGTTGCTCTTCCTCCTTGTTGTTATTTCCTCCTTGGACGTCCCCTGGTCTATTGTTCTCTCCTTCAGTACAATTCTGTGCATTGGCTCCCTCCTGTCAGTCACCTATTTGTGTAGGTTGATTTTCTCCATCTGAACACAGTCCTCTATGCTGATAAGACCACTTCCGCCTTCAGATCTCCTTAAGTAGAGTCTATCGACATCACTCCTCTTGTGGAGTATTTTGTAGATAGTCAATAGCATCCTAGTCTTCCTATCCATTTCTTTTTGTTCAGCAACATTCCATTTCAGAATTCCCGCACTGTACCTAACACAGCTCGGGAATTTACTGCACTTATGGCATTCCTACTGTTCAGATGTGATTATTATTATTATTATTATTATTATTATTATTATTATTATTATTATTATTATTATTATTGGCGACCTACGTAGTAAATCGTATCATCGTGAGCTCCGCAAAGGTTTGTTATTTCCGTTTGTTAAAAATTTCCATTTATGGAAATTTTTTATTGTTAACTATATATAAGCACACATACATTGGTTTCCGAAAAGGACACTCAAAAAGATTGGGGCCTTATGCCCAAAATTTAAACTTTTATGATTGTCAAAAAATTTCTTTGAAAGAAAAGTGGCTAATTCATCTCTGCACCAAGCAGCTGAAAGCCTTCCTCACAAATTAACACCTCACACCGACACCTCCATTGTAAATGATTATATGTCTTCCAACACAAACAATTTAAGCACTAGCAATATTTTTAATTTGTCTCAGGCAGACATTCATTTCCCGCGATTACCAATGACTGCAGGTGTTAAAGCCACCACCACCACCACCACGCGACAACCACCACCCCCACCACCACCGCGACAACAGAAACAAAAGGAAAAAATAAATCAACTCGTGATGTCGAAATATTTTCAACCAAAATGGACTCTCCCAAACCGACTTTCACTGACGTCACCACCACCACAACTGAAACTAAAATAAATAATAACAAAAATAACGATAGCAACAACAACAACAATGACATTAAAAAAACCACCATGAGTTTTGCCAGAGTAGCAAAACAGTTCGAAGCATTTACGGTAACTTAGGGGGATTTATAAAATGCCAAACAAATGGTAAAGAAAGATGGGTACAGGGTCAGCCCCCCCCCACAACTAATAAAATGAATCATCGGCGCCTATGCACCGTGTCGTATCGAACAATAAATGTAAAATCGCGCCGAGTGGAACGGGCATCCGAGTCCCAAATCCAAAAAGCTTTGGGACATGTGTGGGCAAGAAAAACCCACATCAGACGTGGGCAGAAGTATGGAACCGTGGACGTGTTCTTTGAAACACCAGAGGAGGCTAGAAGACACTCCATGGCCCCATTAAGAAGTAACGACTTCACACTCGTCCCAAGCTAAAGATCAGGGTGACCCACGTTCCAGCGGCCATCGAAATACCCTGGCTAATAGCGGCCGTCCTCGCCGGCATCGAAGCCAACACAAAAATAATAGCAATAGCAAAAGAAAAGCAGGAGAACTGGTCCGGATCTGGGATAGAGCTCCTGATCCAAGCGGACCAAAAAAGCATTGAGGAGTTCCCAGAGGTAATACACCTCACTGACGGCAGCATCCTCACCGTAATTGTCGAGGGCAGAAGGCCTAGGTGTGTCGTTTGTGGTGAAGGAACCCACCTAAGGGCTTTCTGCCCTCAGGCTAAAAGGTTGAGGCTACCTCTCCTACCCACCCCAGTGATACAACCATCAACACCACCAGTAGCATAGATGGCAGCAACAACTGTAGCAGCAACAACAGAAGCAACTATAACAGCAACAACCCCAGCAGCAGTAGCAAAACCAACACCACCAACAAAACCAACACCACCACCACCCAACGCTTCAGAACTAGCACCAGCGCCTACAACATCCACCGCGCCACAACCAAAACTTACGCCTGTGGAGGATTTTCCACTTCCCGCCCTATCACAACTGGAGACAGATTGTGACGACGAGGAGTGGGAAACGGTTTCAGGAAAAAAAATAGAAACCAAAAAAGAAAAAATTATCATCCTTCCCCCTCCAAAAACAAAATACAGAGGGAAACAAATAAATTAACAAACAAAAAAGTTAGGACATATATGCCACCATCCACACCAGCATCACCAACCCCATCAACCCGAACACCAACACCATCACCATCATTAACCCCAACACCACCATCACCTACACCACAAAAGTCACCAAAATGCGAAACAAACAAACCCACAACAAACGCAAACAAAACAAAACAACCGAAACGATACACACTACACAGCATTAAATTTGAACAACAAGCAATTATTACACTACTTCCAACACAACACTAGCATCACAGAAAAAGACTACACAACAACCCAAAAATTCACACCACCTCCACACATACAAATCACTCGCATCACACAGAAAACGTACATGACACTAAAACAAAAATTCCCCAAAGACATCGGAGACTTCCGACAAGCACTCTCCAGGAGGATTTATAAGGACATCCTTCCTGAGGAGGCCACAAGCAGTGAAAAGGATGGAAAAACCGTCCTTCCCCTACGAGAAGTAAGGTAAGTGGTCTTTCCCATCTTTTCCACTCCTTTTCAACATGACCTCACTCAGAATAGGCAGCATAAATGCGCGTGGCTTGGGGTCGTCATGGAAGCAGGGCCACCTGCTCAACGACCTCAGGTCACTAAACATAGATGTAGTGGCCATCACCGAAACCAGAATCTCCGAAGCACGGGCCTTCGCACCGATCTTTGGCGGCTACTATGTGTACGCATCTCCCAGCCGTCCGGGATCGGGGGGGGTGCTTTTTCGGAGAGGTTTGGATCTTGCCATACGGGCCATCTTCCTGGATCCAGAAGGTAAGTTGGTGGTGCTGGACGTGACCAGCGGAGAAGGCAAGCTTTCAGGTTAGTGGCCGTCTATGCCCCGACAGGAGCAGGGCGGCCTGATTTCTTCCGGCGTCTGGAGCCCTTTCTTGGAACGTCCCGCTCTTTAGTGTTAGTGGGCGACTGGAACGGGATCTTAGATGCACGCTGGGATTGTGTGGGATTAGTGGATAGGGAAGGAGGGTGCAAGAGTCTCACCAACCTGCTCAGGTGTTTTGAACTGTCTGACAGGTACCGAATGGACTTCCCGAATGTACCAATGTGGACTTGGACAAATCGCATAGGGTCATCCAGATCATATCTAGATAGAGTATTTTGTAGGGAAATAGATAGGTCTAGCATAGCCTGTCCAGAATTCAAGATAGTCAGCTACACGGACCACAGATTCCTGATCTGTGTGGTTGACTTAGATAGGCTTCATAGACTGGCATCGTAAACAACTTAGATAGGCATCGTAAACAACAAGTGGTGGTTTGCTCTGAAAAGAGTGATTAGAATAGAGTCCATTAGATTTAGTAAGGCTTTAGCTATAGAGAAAAATAGAGCATAGGGAGAACTAGTTAGACGAGGCGCTTAGCAAAGGCTTCGCGACCGACGTACTTGCGCCAAAATTGACATTTGGCCAATTCTTCAATGCATTGCACGAAGGCTGCGTTGTCAGAGCTAGGGTGCGTGCTCTGAGACACGAGTGGACGAAACCTTTCAATGAGCCCGAGTAGCGGAGGCGCGCCGTGGCAAAAAAGCCACGATCCGTTCTTTGGTGGACCACGACGGGCGCATGCTACTCGATCCCGGGCAATGTGTAAAGCTTTTCAGCGACACTTCTCTCAGCTGTTCGGGGTCAGCGGCGGGCCGGGTCCAGGGATGGCTTTAGTGTTTACCTCGACGGACTGCCGCGGCTCTCGGCCACTGAGGCGGAGTGTTGCAAAAAGCCGATAACAGCCGCTGAAGTACGGGAGGCAATGACTGGTTGCATAAGGGGTAAATCGCCTGGTTTGGATGGTCTGCCCTATGAACTTTACGTACAGAAGCTAGACTTGTTCGGAGGCCTCTTGGTGGTCGTCTACTGCAACTGGCAACAGAACTGGAGAATTCTCAGATCTGTGAGCCGAGGAGCGGTGGACTGCTGAGAAAGGATCCGAACAAGGCGGATAACATAGATAATTTCAGGCCCATAACTCTGCTAAACACAGAGTTCAAGATTTTGGCGAAGATGCTAGCAAAGAGGTTGGCACTTGTCGTTCGTGGTCTGGTGGGAGAGGCGCAGACATGCACGATTCCCGACAGATCCATCCACGGAAACCTCCACCTCATGCGATACATCGTGGAGAGGGTAGCTAGGTAACCTGGCACGGGTGGGTCCTTGATCAATTTACATCAGTCGAAAGCTTTCGATAGGGTCGACCATCGTTACTTAGCGGCAGTCCTGAGGGCGGCTGGCTTTGGGCCCGTCTTCAGAGGCTTGATCGCTCACATGCAGAGCGACATCATCTCTGTGATAAGAATGAACGGTCACCTTTCGGAACCGTTCAACATCATGCGCTCGGTCCGCCAACGATGTCCCCTCTCGTCCCTCTTGTACGTATTGACTCTCGAGCCATTACTGCACAAACTGGAGACGTTGAGGGGGTCCCGCGCGAACTAGGATGCGGAAGATCCGTGTCAGCATATGCGGACGATGTCACCGTAGTGGTGTCAAACGCCAAACACATCGAGGCGATCGGCACTACACTAAGAGAATACGAAGCGGTGACAGGAGCAATGATCAACCAGGAACGGTCAGTGGGCCTGTAGCTCGGCACCTGGAGAGGCAGATCCATGCCGTCCAACAGCGTCGTCGGGCGCTGGAGAGACGGACCGGTTAAATTGCTAGGGTTCTGGTTCGGTTCGGACCTCCAGACGGACAAACACTGGGACGAGGTGACGGGCAGGGTGCCTTCTCTCACCAAGAAATGGGTGGAGAGGAAGCTCTGCCTGAAAGGTCGAGCGGAGGTGGCTAAAGCGTATATCGCGTCCGTCATCTACTACTGCCTGACCGTCGTACATTGTCCTAATCCTCGCCTGACTGCTCTGCAGCGTTTGCTCTTTCGCTTTCTGCGGAAGTGACGCGCTGCGAAGGTCAGGCGGTCCATCTGCTGTCAATTTCCGCTACGTGGAGGGCTGGGCATGCCGTGACTGATGATGCGCAGACACGCGCTCAGGCTACGACATCTCCCCCTCTTCCTCGAAGGTGATCAGGTGTGGTCGCCGTTTGCTAGACGCGGCTTTCCCCAGCTCGTCTCCTTGACGAAACTGCAGTCCTGGGTCATGCGTGACCGATAGGGAGCGCTTGGAGACTGGAAGTCTTCAGGCGCTCACAGCCCTCGAACAATCGGGCAATATGATCGGTGGAAACTCCCCCTTGGCGTTCTATAGAGGATTAGTGGAGGGGAAGAGCCACGACGTACTTGGGGAAACTCTAGGTGTCGACGAAAATCAACTAGCCAATCTCTTCTGAAGAACTTTCGGGCAGGGGCCTATGGACAACATCCAGATATCCTTGGCATGGGAGGAGCTTTGCCAGTTCGGGATAAACTCTACAGGCATGGAGATTACGTCAGACGGGCATGTCCGAGATGCACGCAGGGCGACGAAACCGACCTGCACGCACTCGTCCAGTGTCCGAGCATTGCTGACTTGTGATTTTATGTCGAACACCTGCTGTCACGTGTAGGACGGATCCGGCTATCAGCTGAGTCCATCGTGAGGATTGCCCCGCCCTCTTCCTTTAGCCGGGAACGGCAGGCAGTTTTTATCTGTCTGGTGGCCATGGCGAAAGAGATAGTATGGTGGACACGTTTGAAAGGGCTGAAGACGAGCACTTACCTCTTCGGTGATGCCCTGATTAACTTTTTCAAATTTCATTTGAAAAGGAAAATCAGGGTAGAGAGGGAAGTGCTCTCTTCCCAGCATTTTGTGAAAGATGGGTGAGAGAAGCAAGTATGGCCCAAGTGAATGGGCCTACTCTGAGTATGTGTCTGTAAATTAAAGGTGGAAAACTGGGAGAGGGCACTTGCCCTGGTGGTCAGGGTCACTGTGGTCTTTTAATGGCCTTTCTCCACAAATGTCCCTCGGAAGTCTCCCCCCTATTGGGGAATTTTTCTTTGTTATTTTATTACATCTTCTGTTTTTTACACGCAGGTATGCCCATTTGCACCGTCCTGGATTGTCCTGTACTGTCCTTAATGTCTACTTTATGTAAACCCTTGTGTTTAATAAAGAAAACATTATTATTATTATTATTATTATTATTATTATTATTATTATTAATTTTCTTATTTAATGTTTAAAAGAAGATTTTTATTGAATAAAAAACATAGCGGAGCCACGCCCCCACCCCGCCCAACGTTGAGTTTGTTACATGCAGCAGCGAGTCAAACGTTGAGGCTAATAACGCTGCCCTTTCCGCAACATTTTATGATGTAACATCACATCAGGCAATATCGCTAATATCAGCACAAAAAACAACAACAACACTGAGAACACTAATACAAACAAAAATGACAACACCAACAAAAGCAGAAACAGCGACAGTACCAGCAACAACAACACCAGCGAGTGTAAAGATACATTTCTTTATTAGCCACAAGGGCAGAAAAGAAGGGAACAAATACAAATGGGGAGTTTACATAGTGGTATATGAAAATAAAATTATTAATAAAACAACAAATAACAATTGAAATCCACAATAGGGGGGAGGTGTTACACAGGGGTTGTACACACCTTGAAAAATATACAACCCTCATCTCTAGGAGCACCAACAGTGAGTACTCTCTTCCTCTCTTCCCCTTTTTCCTCAACCTACAGGCTTATATAGAGAGAAGGCCCAACCACTCGGGCGATCTTTGTCACATTCACCCACCTTTTATAACATTTGCTGGGGTACAGCACCTCTCTCTCTATCCTGATTTTTCTTCCAAAATGTAAAGATAGAGTCGTAAATAGAACAACGACAGCACCAGCAACAACGACAGGAACACCAACAGCAACTGCAATAATGACAACAACAGCAAGAACAACAACAACGACCACAAATATAACAGTATCAACAACAATGGCAACCACGACAACAACAACAACAGCAACGAATGCAGCAGCAACGAAGGAAGCACATCACAGATAGAAGTCGCTCAAGCCACAACATTCGCGAACACTGTCAAAAATGTTGAACGAGTACGCGTCAGCGACACGGAGATGAGGCAGGCCAAGGCGTTGGTAAAAATAAATCGGATTCAGGGAAAGTAGACGTCATGAAAACTGACGTTTGCATACGGTCTCTTACCGTACACTTGGACTGAAATCACACCGGTTGGAATCAGTGACCGAATCGCAGGTTCAAAGGGGTATGGGTACCGTCTGGGCATAGAATACCTACATACCTCGAGGATCGAAGTATGGCACAGTGGATGTTCTCTTCGCTATGCACGAGGAAGCCAGAGCACACTCCATTACACTAGTCCACAGTGAGGATATAATGACGGTGCCCAAATACTGCGGCCAAAGGTCGTTAGGGTCCGAGTAACCCAGGTTCCGCCCTCAGTGGAGATCCCTTGGCTGATGGCGGCCATCGTCGCTGACGTCAACAACAATCCTAGACGTCATGCGTATAAGACAGGGAAACTGGTCAGGTTCGGAGATGGAGCAAATCATCCAATCAAACCATGAAAGCATAGAAGCTATCACCGATGTGATCGACCTGCAGCCAACTGCACGTGACTGTTGAAGCGTGGCACCCAAGGTGTCACAAGTGCGGAAACAAAAGTCACCTTAAATCCTTCTAGTCTAAACTCACCAAGGCAGGCTTGCTCTCCCACCTCTCCCTACGCCGTGCGCGGTGACTGGAGTGGCTAAATCACCGGAGGCCGCTGTGGCAGAAAAACTACCAGCACCATGGACAAAAACACCATCTCCTTCAGCACCAACAGCGCCAACAAGACCAATTAAGAGCATGCCCCCTTTCCGATATCGCTTAATTGGACAGCGAATGTGATGACGCTTGAAGGATGAAAATCATCGTAGGGAGGAAAAAAAGAATTCTCATACCTTCACCCTCCCCCATAAAAGAAGATGAAAAAAAACAAAAAAATGAACACGACACCACAGCCACCACCATCAACAACCACATCCCCACAACCTCCTACATCATCACCACCACAACAGACACCAGCACCACCGCCATCATTATCATCTATCCCATCGTTACCTCCAGCAACACCACAGAAACACTGAAAGCACCAACATCGCCAAAGCAGACACAATGCACAGCTATAAACACAGACAACACAAAAGTTTTAAATTACATTCAACACCACACCAACATCACAGAAATACACCATTAAAGAAAAAGTTTCCCGCAGCAAATGGAGACTATGGAGAGTAACTCACCAAAAGAATATATTCTGACATTCTCGTGGAGAAATCCACAAGTCGGAACGATGGCTGACACATCTCCGTCCTAAAAAGAAAAGCCAATAGTATTTTTTTTTCTTTCGCCTCTCACTTGTTTTCCTCCTATCTTAGCCAACAAGGCTTCTCTCAGGAAAGGGAGTATAAATGCACGCTGCCAAAGATCTTCTTGGAAGCAGGGACACCTTCTCAAAGATCTCAGATCGTTAAACATAACGGTAATGGCCATCAACGAGACCGGAATCGCCGAGACACGAGCATTCGGGGGCTACAAGGTGTACACATCTCCAAGCCGTCCCGGCTCTGGGGTGGGAGTGACTGTGCTTTTCCAGAGAAGTCGGGATCTCGAGATACGGGCCATCATCTTGGTCCCAGAATATAAATTGGTGGTGCTGGATATGAGAAACAGAGAAGGGCAAACTTTCAGGCTAGTGGACGTCTATGCCTAACTTCTTCCGGCGATTGGAGACCTTTCTTAGAACGTGCCGATCTTTAGTGTTAGTTGGTGACTGGAACGGGATCTTAGATGCACGCTGGGAATGTGTCTCATTAGCGGATATGGGCGCAGTGTGTACAATCCTTGCAAACCTGCTTAGACGTGTTCAACTGTCTGACAGGTACCATCTGGATCTCCAGAATGGGCCTATATAGACCTGGACAAAGCGCATAGGGTCATCCAGATCGTATCTAGTGAGGATAATTTGTAGGGAAATTAATAGGTCTAGCATAGGCTGTCCACAATTCAAGATAGTCGACTACACGGACAACAAATTGGGGATCTGTGTGGACGACGTAGATAAGATTCATAGACAAGGTCCCGGCTACTGGAACATAAACACGTCGTTGACGAAGCAAATATCCTAGAGAGACCGGATCAGCGAACTAGTTAAGAGGGAGTTGACGGGGTGAGTTCTCAACAACACATGGTGGTTCTCCCTCAAAAGGGCGATTAGTAAGGCATTACCAATAGAGAAAAATAGAGCAGAGGGAGGCTCAGGATCAGAAGCTCCTGCGTCTTGCGACGCATCAGGCAATCATAGTGTTTCATAGCGTTCGGTCAGCAGCCAGTTGCACAGCGTCCCGCCATTGTCTGTTTGTCGCTCGCAGGTCCCTCTCAACTGTCTGGCGCCAGTTCATATTGGGTCGCCCTCTCCGTCTGCTTCCCTGCGGGCTCCATTTAAGTACTTGTTTCGCCAGTCTCTCTGGGAGATTTCTCCAAGTGTGTCCAAGCCAGCCCAGGCGTCGCTTGCAGATGGTAGAAGAGACCAGCTGCTGGTTGGTGCCGTTCCTGACTTCCTGGTTTGTTACATGGTCACTCCATTTAATCCCCAGGATCTTTCGCAGACATCTGGAATCGAATGCGTCCTATTTCTTCTCTTGGCTGGTCTTCCGTACAAGAGTGTGGACAGCACGTTGCTGTTGTAGAATCTCATCTTTGTTTTGAGGGTGAACTTCCTGCTCTTCCAGATCTTGTCAAGCTGATTAAATGCTGCTGAAGCCTTTCCCATTCTACATTGCAGTTCACTGTTAATGGAGCTTCCTAGGTAGGTCAAGTTGTCCACTATCTCCACCTCCTCCTGTTCAACGAAAACACTGATTGGTGGTGGCTGTGTCCAAGATAACATGCTTTTGGTATTCTTGGCACTGATATTGAGACCTAAACTTCCTGCTTCGACATTGATATTGTTCATAATGATTTGCAGGTCAGCTGTGCTCTCTGCAAGTGTAGCAATATCATCCGCAAGTTCCAGTGCAGAAAAGTTTTGCTCTCCCACCCAAGATATACCCTTGTCTTTAGACGCTCTTCTTAGTACCCAGTCAATGGCTATGTCAAAGAGAATTGGAGAGAGCGAGAAACCTTGACGCACGCCATTAACCACCTCAATCCAGTCACTGTAACCATCTTCTGTCTGTATGCAGCACTTGGAGTTTGCGTAAATCTGTTTGAATGCCGAAATGACTTCATGGGGCAGACCATACTCATGCATGATGCTCCAGAGCGACGGTCGATGAATGCTATAGAATGCTTTGGAGAAATCGATGAAGCTGATGGCGAGGGGCCTCTGGAATTCGTTGTACCTCTCAATGATGCGGCGTAGCGTAAAGATCTGCTCTGCACAGGAACGTTTTGGTCGGAAGCCTGCCTGTTGTTCTCGCAGTTCCCGGTCTACCATGCCACGCATGCGGTTCAGGATCACTAGACAATAGACCTTCCCTGGTATGGAGAAAAGTGTCACTCCCCTCCAGTTGTCACAATCGGCAAGGTTTCCCTTCTTGGGGATACAGACAACTGCTCCGTTCCTCGTCTTCTGGGACTTCACCCGTGTTCCACACAAGATTACATAAGTGGCACATCCACTTGACCATGCTTTCGCCTCCTGACTTCAGCATTTCAGCAGAAATGCCATCTATACCTGGTGACTTGTTTTTATTAAGGGTTTTGATGGCCATGCAGTCTTCCTTCTCAGTGAAGTCATCAGTATTAATAGGTAACAAACTAATAGGTTCCTTAGTGGCTGCTGGCATACGTGGCTCCGGTCGGTTGAGGACTACCTTGAAATGTTCAGCCCGTCTGACTAACTTTTCTTCACCCTTGGAAAGCAGCGTACCATATTTCGCTTCACCGGGCCTGAGTTAGCTCTAGAGCTGTCGGTGATTTTCTTGGCAATTTGGTACACAGAGCGCATGCCATTGCGTGTCGCAGCTGCTTCTGCCTCTTCTGCCTTACTCTCAAGCCACATTCGTTTGTCCTTTTGGGCGCTGCGTTTCACCTCCTTGTCCTTCTCAACATACTGCTGATATACTTTGATGACCTCTGGGGTAGTGGCATGCCTTTGCTAGTGTAGGGCTTTCCTTTCATTAATCAGCTGCCAGATGTTGTCGCTGACCCAAGCTTCTCTGAGGGACTTCCTGTAGCCCAGGATTTCTTCCCCTGCAGCTTCCATGGTCTTCTTCATTTCCTCCTACCAATTGACCGAGCCGGGTGCAGGCTCCTCAAGGACAGCAAATCTGTTCCTCAAAGCAGCCTCGAACTGTGCTTCTGTGTAACCGTTCTTCAGCTTGGTGGTGTCAAAACGCCTTGTAGCGGGTGCTTTCTTCTTCTGCTTCCTCAGTCTGATTTTAAGTTTGGTAACAGACAGATAGTGGTTACTGCAGACATCTTTGCCTCGGTATACTCGGACGTCCTGCAGGCAAGGAGTTCTCCATCTTGGGCCAATTGCAATATGGTCTATTTGCGTCTTGGTCCTGTGGTCGTTCGAAACCCATGTCACCTTGTGGATATTATTGTAGTCAAATAGTGACGAGGCGATTTTAATATTGTTCATGGCACAGAACTGGACAAACCTGTCCCCGTTGTCCATGCGGTTTCCATAAGCATGGGAGCCAAGGACATGTTCAAAGCCAACCCTGCTTCCCCCGATCTGTGCGTTCATGTCTCCCATGATGATCAGGATGTCATGACGTGGAGTTTAGTTGACAACATCTTCTATTTGTTGGTGGAAAGCGTCCTTGTCTTCGTCGTTATGTTCGTTGGTTGGAGCATAGCACTGAGCTATGGTGACCTTTGCATGTGATGTGGTGAATCTTGCTGCCATTAGGCGTTCGTTGATAGGAGTACACTCCTCAAGGGCACTACTGGCAGCCCTGTCCATGATGATTGCAACTCCATCTCGCTGGGTCCCGTTCTGACGGCCTGAGAACAAGATGGTCTGGTTTTCATGGACAAACTTCCCAGAGTCAGTCCAGCGGACCTCGCTGAGGCCTAGGATGTTAATTTTGTAGGCCTCCATTTCTCCGATAACTTGCGCAATTTTGAATGGTTGGTACAGAGTTCTTATGTTCCAATATCCAATCCGTGTGGTTGTTTTTGCAGACAGAATTCTGGTCCTCAGGATGTCGGCTTTCACATCGAGACTTTCGCCGACACCCGTCACCCAATCTCCGGTTAGAGAGAACCGTTCTCCTGACAACTTGGAATTTGAATCTGATGCACTATGATTTTTTTCGTAGCAGGAGAGATTTTCCGGGAACAGGTCGCGGACCTGAAGCCCAACCGCTGACATTTAGTAAAGAGATAGTAAGTGGAGTAGTCTCTGGTAGAACTGCAAACCAATGGCCACGGAAATTGGTGTGGGTCGCCTTCAGTCCTGGACCGGTGCCGAGAGAGGATTTCCTTCTGCTTTAAGCAGTGGCTTCCTTTTGAAGCTCATACGTCTAGTGGTGCCGTGTCAACACCACTCCCTCACGTGGTTCAGTCCACCAGCTGAAGCGGTGTGCCGGGGCATGGCGCTTGGACCCACACGTGAGAGATTTAGGGGATGGGTGGGAGCCGGTGATGACTGACCACCCTACCAGTTAGGGTGCAGCTGTGAACCATCAAGTGTACTACCCCTGCCCAAGCCCCCTATGCCCCTATGCAGAGAGAGGACTAGTTGGAGAATTAGACATGGTGCTTAGTAAAGGCATTGTGGCCCACTTGCTTGCCGTGGTTGATGATGCGCAGACATGCGCTCAGGCCACGCCATATTCACCTCTTTCTCGACGGTGAACAGGTGTGGTCATCGTTTTCTAGACACGTTTTTCCCTGGTTCGTCTCCTTGACGGAGCTGCAGTCCTGGATCAAGCGAGGCGCGAGAGGAATCTATTGTAGACTGGAATGCCTAAGGTGCTCACAACCCTCGACCAGTCGGGCGATGTCATCGGTGGAAAATCCACCTTGGTGTTCTATAGAGGTTTAGTGGAATATATGAGCGACGACGTTCTTGGGGAGATTCTAGGGGTCTACGAAAACCAACTAGCTCTTCTCTTCGGTGTACTTTTGGTCCAAGGCCAATGGATAACTTCCAGAAGTCCCTGGAATGAGAGTGTTACAGGGGAGTGTTACCAGTTCCAGACAAACTCTACAGGTATGAAAGTGCCGTCCTCCGAGCCTGTCCGACATGCGCGTCTGGTGGCGAGACTGTCCCACACGTACTCGTTCAGTGTCCGAGCATCCCTGACTTTGGGGTTTCTGGCGAACATGTTAGCTTTTTCACGTTTTACCTGAAAAAAGAAAATCAGTGTGGAGAGGGAAGTGCTGCCTTCCAGCCAGCTTGTTAAAAAGTAGGTGAGAGAGGTAAGAATGGCCAGTGTGAATGGACTTGCCCTGAACATTTGCCTGTAGCATCGTAGGAGGAAAACTGAAAGAGGGTGCTGACTGTGGCATTTTATGGGTTTCTTTATGAGAGACTCTCGGAACGCTCTCCTCTATTGGGGAATTTCTCCTTGTTTCATTTTTTTTTGTTACATCGTTTGCTTTTGTTTTCTATAAATATAATGTTGTATTTGTTTTGGTTTTTTTTACACGTAGAAATGCCTTTTTATACCGTCCTGTACTTTTCTTAATGGTAAACGTTATGTCAACCCTGTGGTTAAAGAAAACATTATTACTTTTATTGTTCGTGTTGTTGTTGTTATTTGGTTTACCAAGGCCTATTTGAATATCGCTCCGTAGGTTTTGTCAATTTTCAATTGTACATTGTATTCATCATTATATTTTTGTCACAAACTGTTTCTAAGGCGCTTCCCATTGCACAATGTTAAGGCGACTCCATAATATACGGGCCTTGGGCTCAAATATTTGAACTTTAATTTCTTGAAAAATATTTTTCTAAAAAGAAAAACATGGATAAAGCACGGCCCCCAACAATCAGCCAATTGTCACGTGACCCTGGCTCATACGTTGAGATGAATATCACCGCCCTTCACACAACAATTCTGATTAGACAGTATCACCAACAGCAACACCATAAAACAATAACAACACCAACAATAGTGAGAACAATAATATGAACACAAATGACAACCCCAACTACAGCTGCAACAACGACAAACAACACCACCAACAACAACAGCAACAACGGCATCACCAACAGCAACCACAACCTCAACAGCAACAATAACATGAACAACGACAACACTGAAATATAATTTTATCTAAAACCCTAATAAACCTGCCAATCTATTGCCCTTTTATTAACTACAATAAAACTAATAAAAAGGGAATTTTGCAAGTATTTTAGATATTAAAAATAACAATAATTTAAAAACAAGTTATTGAAAGGCATTTTATGTTTACATATATAATATTACTGATTTATGAGACGACAAGCATTAAAATTGAAATATGATCGCACACTACATGGAAGATAAATGAGCGGATTAAAAAATACCGTACATTAATATTGAAAGTTAGTGTTTATGTGGGTAAATGCTTGCTTTCTGTTTTTATAAAATAAACTATTCTCTAAACATATGATTTACACATGATTCCATTCATTACTAGAGTATAAACATAATATTATATTTCAAATTGCTCATATGTAATATCATTTTGACTCTGGACATATGTGACATTTGGAATTTACTTTCTACTTACAATAACAGGACCACACCCACAAAAAAATACTCTCACTAATGCACACACTCATATACAAAACACACCAACAAACACATACTCTCATGTATATATTCCACGAGATCTCTATTTCCTTTGTATAATGGAAAGAACCTCTCACTATTTCAACAATGAGTGTTCCAGATTCCTTAGGGATTTAACGTGCACGTGACTCAAAATTACACAATCACGTGTAGCCTTACGTAATTTTCAGCGATACTCAGCTTTATACAAAGTCTGATGAATCAGGTCAATTTATTATAAGGGCAGTCTATGTGATAAGTAATCGAACCTGGTAACTTATCTTGAGGTAATATTTGAACGGGATATATACACATCTACGTTTCCTCTGCGATGCCTTCATGAACTAAAAAATTCCGGTCTAGATATATTAACCCAATCAACTGCCACCTCTCTGTCTTTAATCTGCCCCACATCGTCTTGTCATATGTGGTATCCACACACGTAGCGAAGTGTTATTGAAGTACCACACAGATCAATCATTAAAACGGTAGACAAGTCAAGCCAATACTATTGGGGGACTACTAGAATAACACAAACACTACTCTACACGATCCAACGTCACAGTGAACGTTAAATTATTTGTATGATGCGGAAAATATTACTTCAGCATTGATCAAATGATGGCCTCAACATTAAAATCCATATAAGGATCGGCCGTCCAAGTAAACGCCCCCTAAATGGATCTTGTATCTCATAAACTTACGAAACAAAACAACTATATTACTTCAACGGGTCATTTTTATTTTAATATCATACAAAGATGGATCAAGACATAAAATATTTCCAGGAAATCAAAAATGTTCAAGAACGAATTCCCCCAAGAAATTGGAAATAAACCACTTAAACCCGAGTATGTCCCCGACAGCAATAGCTTTGTATGGTGTGTGTTATGTTATCAAAAACATTGAATAGCAAGATCTGGAAGGCTTCGCGAAGTGATGTGATGTTATGTTTGGCAAGGCCTGAGTCTATACTTGCCTAAACCTAACAATATATATATATATGATTAGGTTCACTTCAGTGTCGCGGTGTAGAGCTATACAGAGTGCATTATTGTTAAATAAGATAACAAGGACGATTGGTTAGTCCTTCATTACGTTTATTGGCGACGCGCGTTTCGCCATTGACCAGATTACAGAGTCATGCCAGATCGATACAGATCGAACCTTGAGTTGGTCAGTGGCGAAACGCGCGTCACTAATAAACGTAACGAAGGACTAACTAATCGTCCTTATTTAACTACATATATATATATATATATATATATATATCGGGAATTTTACGCCGCGGTCTAGAATATATATATATATATATATATATATATATATATATATATATATATATATATATATATGTATAAATATATATGTATATATATATATATATATATGTATATATATATAAAATATATATATATATATATATATATATATATATATATGTATATATATATATATATATACATGTATATATATATATATATATATATATATATATGTATATATGTATATATATATATGTATATATATATATATATATATGTATATATATATATATATATATGTATATATATATATGTATATATGTATATATATATATGTATATATGTATATATATATATGTATATATGTATATATATATATGTATATATGTATATATATATATATATATATATATATATATATATATATATTTTTTTTTTGGGGGGGATTTAATGCTCTGAAATAGCGATATATATGTGAAGACAACATAGAATATTCGAAAATATTCTGTATGTTTATAATAATGTTTATAATGTTCCTGTACACAGCTAAGTATTCTATAAGTCTCTAGCTGTGTCGTTCTCGATAAAAGTATTGGATATGTAATCCTGAAGATTTCTAACAAGAATGAAACGCGTAGATTACTTCCCTTACTTTTATCGAGAATCTCAAATTGTAATACGTGACGTATTCTATTCTATAGCGATTGGGTCTTCAAAATGTTTATTATAAACATACAGAATATTTTCGAATATTCTATGTTGTCTTCACACATATATATATATATATATATATATATATATATATATATATATATATATATATATATATATATATATATATATATATTCCACGATAAATTAACGGAGCCGTTAACTCTCGCCATTCCCTGTAAATAATGTGCTCAAAGGAGAAAAAGTCCTGAACTCTTTAAAATACGATATGTTGAAAAGGTAACACACTAGAAAGAGATATACAGTGCGCTATCAATAAAACAGGGAAAAAAACACCAGTGTATGGAATATATAACCTATGAAAGGCAGACTATAGACACGATAATTAAAAATATAAATTTAAGCGTAAATAAATACCTCTATAACTATATAACACACGTACAAATCCAAAGAGATCTGTTTCGCCAGAAAGTTTTTGACAGAAATGGAATAAACTCGGTTCCTCAGCGTGTGTAAGGCTATACATTTTAGACAGCATTAAGAGAATTTTAAAAGTGACTGTCCAGTAATACGTAGGAGAGAGAAGTCACGGCGTGTTTAAGGGCAGTGAACCAGTGGCCTCTGAGGGACAAGCTGCTAGAAAGGGCAGCCCAAAACCACTCTGAGAAGTGTGCTAAAAAAACACAGAGAGAGGAAAGACTGTTATAAGGAGCGAAATATCACGATAAATTAACGGAGCTGTAGACTCTCGCCATTCCCTGTAAATAATGCGCTAAAAGGAGAAGAAATCCTGAGCTCTTTAAAATACAATATGTTGAAAATGTAACACACTAGAGAGAGATATACAGTGCGCTATCAATAAAACAGGGAAAAACCAGCAGTGTATGGAATAGCGCACTGTATATCTCTCTCTAGTGTGTTACCTTTTCAACATATTGTATATATATATATACTTGTGTATAATGGTAGCTATGGTGCTTCCATAGGCGGTATGCCAAAATTAGCAATAAATATTCAGCAGAGTAGAGTGTAGATAGTATAATGAAAACGAAAAATGAGTGATGCATCTGGACTCAATTTATTGCGTGTTACAATTGTTTCGCCGGCAGGTGGCTCGAGACATGGTCCCTGTGTGGATCTGGATGATTCTACGGCTCCAAGTTCCTTCGGACACGGGTAGTTCGTTCGGAGCAAATTTTATCACACCATACAGGGACCATGTCTCGAGCTACCTGCCGGCGAAACAATTGTAACACGCAATAAATTGAGTCCAGATACATCACTGATTTTTCATTTTCTTTATACTATATATATATATATATATAATGTGTGTGTTTGTGTCTGCGCGCGCGCGTGTGTGTGTGTGTGTGTGTGTGAGGGCGTGTGTGTGTCTCTGCACATGTGTATGTGTGCAACTATATATTTTATATAATGTATATGTAAAGCATTCCTACAGAGTATCAACATTTCGTCTTATCTTATTCACAGAGTCTATATTCGATTCCCGTATCTCGTAATCATACGGTAACAAATTTTTACAAGCATACATACTTGTAATTATACAAATACATACACCTTTGCCGGATGGAATACATATTATAAAGCTTGCGCATATATATATACAGATATATATGCGCATGCTTATATATAGAGAATAAATATATCTATATCTATTTATACGTAGGTCCCGGGTTGAGTCGGGGATAACCACAGTAAGTAAGGTACTCAATACATGGCAGAGTCAAATATATTTATTGTATAGAAGGAGCTTCTCCTTCTATATATATATATATATATATATATATATATATATATATATATATTATAAAAAGGAATAATAGATACAATATACCTATTTTTTCCTTAGTCCCGACTGTACAGTTTCGCTGGTCACTATGCAAACATGTTATATAATATGTAACATTGTTGTGAGGTAAGCCAGCGTATCAAGGGAGCAGCTCAGGGAAGAGACCTAACTACATATGTCCGTAGCATGCGAGAACATCTCAGAAAGGCGGAGGGAGACTCTATCACGTGATACACCGGTCAAGAAAGGGGAATAATCCCTTGTAGCAGTGAAAAATATCTTAGAAGGCGGAGGGAGATATTGATATGATACAGAGGCTACAGAGAGGTGATAATGTTGACTAGAAGTGTATATAGTGTTTGCTTGAAAGCAGTCACTATACTTCCGTGGTTACTCTACCGTGAGAGAGTTAGAGACAATAATTGTTTCTACTTTAGGCACAAGGCCAGACAATTTACCAGTGCATTACTGGTACTTTATTTTATCGACCCGGTAAGGATGAAAGGGATAGTCAACCTCGGCGGGATTTGAACTCAAATCGTAAAGGGACGTAACTATGCTGGAAAGCATGGCGTCCGACCCTCTACCGATACTGCCAATCCACCGTTAGATATATGTATACACATATATCTGTATATATATAGGTATAAACATATATCTGTATACCTCTCATTATTGTTAGAGACGATAATGAGAGGTATACAGATATATGTATATACATATACATGTATATATAAACATATATTTTTCACAAGTATGTGAGATTGTATGTTGTCGACCTTAACCAGTGTTACTCGATGATCATGAGAGACAAGATAATCGAAATATTTAAATTGCCACACTATCAGAGTTGTGTAAAATATTATAAAACGGAATAATAGATACAGTATACCTATTTTAAATGATATAACATTTTTGCATAGTGACCATCGAAACTGTACAGTCGGCACTAAAGAAAAAATAGGTATATTGTATCTATTATTCCTTTTGATAATATTTTACACAACTCTGATAGTGTGGCAATTTAATTATTTCGATTATCTTGTCCCTCATAATCATAGAGTAACACTGTTTAAGGTGGACAACATACCATCTCACATACTTGTGAAAAATATATGTTTATATATACATGTATATGTATGTATACACATATATCTGTATACCTCTCATTATTGTATAAGGGTGGTTGATTGGCAGTATCTGTAGAGGGTTGGACGCCATGCTTTGTAGCATAGAGTTACGTCCCTTTATGATCTGAGTTGAAATCTCGCCGAGGTTAACTTTGCCTTTCATCCTTACGGGGTCGATAAAATAAAGTACCAGTAATGTGCTGGGTATGTGCTGGCCTTGTGCCTAAAGTAGAAACAATTATTGTATATATATGGTCGATACGGGGTCGATAAAATAAAGTACCAGTAATGCACTGTGTAATTTCTGGCCTTGTGCCTAAAGTAGAAACAATTATTGTATATATATGGCGGTGGAATGGCAGTTTTGGTAGAGGGTCGGACGCCATGCTTTCACGCATAGAGTTACGGCCTTTGCCATTCTGAGTTCAAATCCCGCCGAGGTTACCTTTGCCTTTCATCCTTACGGGGTCGATAAAATAAAGTACCAGTAATACACTGGCTTATTGCTGGCCTTGTGCCTAACGTAGAAACAATTATTGTATATATATATATATATATATATGTGTGTTTGTGTGTGTATGTATAAGTATATATATATATGTGTGTGTGTGTATAAAAATATATATATATATATATATATATATATTTGCATTTTCGATTTCATCTTTTTTTCTTTTTACTTTCACTCGTGTAGGACACCTCGGTTATTTTTCCCTTTTGTTAAAAAAACCTCACTTTCTATGTAAATATATATTAGAAAGTGAGGTTTTTTTAACAAAATGAAAAATAATCGAGGTGTCCTACACGAGTGAAAGTATACAGTAAAAAAGATGAAATCGAAAATGCAGCTAGAGTCTTATTTAAAAAATATATATATATATCTCTTTGGTTCCTTTACCGGTTTCGCAGTTCTTCTGCTTTTCAAAAGTAGTGTTGAGATGGAGGGTCTGAGAAGAATCACAGATCCTCCATCTCAACTCTACTTTTGAAAAGCAGAAGAACTGCGAAACCGGTAAAGGAACCAACTAGATATATATATATATTTTTTTTAAATAAGACACCAGTTGCATTTTCGATTTCGTCTTTTTTTCTCTATATATTTATATATAGAAAAGATGAATATAAAATGAAAGTGCTTTTTTTAAAAAGGAATTTATTAGGTATTGACATATGTTTCTGTAACAGACGGAATACCTATGTATCGCTGCGTGCGTAATCATATAATGTTAGCAAGTATTCGATAGCAAATGTATAATCAGTTGTCACTTCTTCAGAGATTTTGGATAAATTGGATAAAATCAGAAAAATTGAAGTATTTATATTAGTAATAGAGGAAGAAGAGAGGGGATAGTATATGACAGATGGTAATTCAATTTACTGCTAAACAACTATATAAAGGGTTTCTAATGAGAATACCATGAGTAAATGGTTTATTTTATCTAAATAAGAATTTTTGGGAGTGCCAATTTTAATCTATACTTAACCAATTGGACAGTAGACAGGGCTGGTCATTTGGTGTAGTAGTATTAATTATAAAGTGTCAATTGGAGAAGGGGGAGATTTCGATTGCTACTGAATAACATCAATGCTAGTAGCCAGCTGGTATATGCATTAGGGAATTGAATTAAGAAATCAGAAATCTCATTTTATCTATAGCAGTTTATATTAAATGGTAAATAATAGAAGAGTTGATAGAATTAAGACTAATAGAGAATGTTAATATCTATTTTGACAATCAAACGGATATAGAGACGGGCGTTCAATTCTGGTAGTATTTATAATATGAAAATGTAGATTTTAAGCGATGGTTACAGTATAACGATCGCTCTATTCTGTTATTTACTAAAATGATTTTGGATTTCATAATACAAAATAATTCCACATTACATAATTTACAAAATATGGGAGGGGGGGGGGGGGGGGCGGGGCAGCCGCTATTATATCCCATTTTAGGTAAAATTGTTGGTTATTTTCAGGCAGCTGCCAAGCCTTCTCTGCGAGTGTTGTTACATAACGCTGGTTTTCATGTTTTATCGAGTAACGATGTCTATAAAGGCGTGATTTGAAGGAGGTGGCTGTAGATCCCACATAGTACCACTTCTGTCTATCCGATTCGATAGTACATTTGTATATGATGTTGCGTTCAAGACACTGATTGATCAACGGACACATTCCTGGTTGGACACAGTTACTATTATAATTTTGCGTTGTTGTATTGTCATGGATGGGTTGATGAGGTTGCTTAGGTAGGACAGGATGTTGTTTGTTGTTTTGTGATGTTATAGCTAATGTTTTACGTGTATTGTTATGTGTTGGAAGACGTTTATACAACCGTTTTGCGTTAAGCTTTTTTATATGTTGTTCAATATTAGGGGCGGTTGAATATGAGAGTCGAATAGTGTTAGGGTTTAAGATTTTATTATATTTATGTGATGTTGGAAAGTGTTTTTTAGCTAATCGAAAGAATTGTGAGGGTGGATTGGTTTTAATAGAGATCTTATAGACCGAGTTGTACCAAATATACTCTTTACATCGCCTTCTGTTTGGTGGTGTGCGACTAGTATTGTGTCTATTGCGGTAGTGTATGTAAGGTGGTGATTCTGTGCTATTTCTACTCCTATGGGATTTATTTTGGGTGTTTTGGTGATCTTCGGCTATATACTCTATATTATCTAGGTGTCCGGCTTTCCTAAGTGCATCATCATAATATTCGGCATGTTCTTTGAAGGTTTGTTGGTTGGACGACAGGTGGGAGATTCTAAGAGAAACATTTCTAGGGATGGATTTAATTATAGAGAGTGGATGGTTAGAACTCGTATTTACATATTTAAGGTTCTCATTTAGTTTATGGAACGGTTTAATCTTATCTGTATTGAGATTCAAAGTAACATCAAGGAAATTAACCTCTTTGAGGTTATATTCAAATGTAATATTTAATCCTAATTCCTTAAAAAGCTTTCTGATATTTTTACGCATCCTTTCTAAATTCTGGTTATTAATATGCTTAACTAATAGGTGCGCATCATCACGGTAGATTCCACCGTGGAGATCCTTGAATTTTCCTTGTAGTCTGTGGGTGATATAAATTCCCACAAGATATGTTACTTCCGCCGAATCATTAGAACCCATAGTAATATCAAAATTAGAAGGTCTATCTTTGCGAACCCAGTAGCTATCATCGAATTTAACTATAGTTTACCTCGCTTCCATAATAATTTTAATTTCAGCATCCGTAAGGTCGGAATTAGCCTGAGCGAGCGAAAGAGCTTCATGTAGAGTATCAGGTGAAATTGAGGAATAATATTCATCAATATCAAACTGAATAAATTTTGATTTTTTCTTATCAGTAATGTTATTAAACCATCTTATTGCTTCATGAGTGTTACCCCATAGTTTAATTTCTACTTTAACCTTAACTTGGGGGATAATTCTGTCTAGTATATATTTGCTATCAACTCTTCTATTATTTACCATTTAATATAAACTGCTATAGATAAAATGAGATTTCTGATTTCTTAATTCAATTCCCTAATGCATATACCAGCTGGCTACTAGCATTGATGTTATTCAGTAGCAATCGAAATCTCCCCCTTCCCCAATTGACACTTTATAATTAATACTACTACAGCAAATGACCGGCCCTGTCCACTGTCCAATTGGTCAAGTATAGATTAAAATTGGCACTCCCAAAAATTCTTATTTAAATAAAATAAACCATTTACTCATGGTATTCTCATTAGAAACCCTTTATATAGTTGTTTAGCAGTAAATTGAATTACCATCTGTTATATATTATCCCCTCTCTTCTTGATCTGTTACTAATATAAATACTTCAATTTTTCTGATTTTATCCAATTTATCCAAAATCTCTGAAGAAGTGACAACTGATTATACATTTGCTATCGAATACTTGCTAACATTATATGATTACGCAAGCAGCGATACATAGGTATTCCGTCTGTTACAGAAACATATGTCAATACCTAATAAATTCCTTTTTAAAAAAAGCACTTTCATTTTATATTCATCTTTTCTACGTTTTTCTCCGGAATATAATTTATACTCGTTGAGCAAACCTACACGTACTCTGTTCATCTCTAACGTAACGATATATTATCACTACATTATTGATAACCTGAAATTTTTTATATATATATATATATATATATATATATATATATATATATATGAGCTATTCCGGGTTGAGTCGGAGGTAACCACAGTAAGTAAGGTATACATAGCAGAGTATAAAAGGGTTAATATAGAACAGCCTCTACATGACTAGAACTGTTTCATTCATGATAAATCATCAGGAAGCTATATGTTTATGCATATATATATATGCATAAATATATACATACGAAAAGCATATTTTTATCATAAATTTTTTTGTTTTACCTCAACATAGTAACTATGTTTACTTCGGAAATATAACAACTAACCTAAAAAAACCCAGATAAATCACTCTAGTAAATTAAAACTTTTCTCTCAGTATATATCACTATCTGTCTTTCCTGAGAGATCCAATTGTATATTAACTACATTACTCTTATGCACAAAGGTTGTTGGATTTTCTTACATTTATCACTAGTTTCGTGTTTCTTATTCTTTACAATGTAATTATACGCCACTCACTCCAATATATTGATTTTCCTTGGCCTCTGGGACTTCCATACAATATTTGGGCACTTGATATCATTGTGAATAGAGAATAACATTGTGTATTGTGTTTACCTACATTTAGCTTTGGTGAGCAATATATTATTCTCAAAACATCCTATTTTTTTTCAAAATTGATTAGATATACTCTGGATGCGCAGGAAAACAATGTTATGAATATATAATTATATATATATATATATATACCAAAAACCATACACACATACGCACATTCACACACCCTCACACATAGACGCACACATAAACACACACACACACACACACACACACACACACACACACACACACACACACACACACATACATATACATACATATACATATATATATATATATATATATATATATATATATATATATATATATATATAGATATATATATATATATATAGTAATAATAATTAAATTGAAGACTAAAATCTAAAGAGGGCTCGATAAGGATAAATATATATCAAATATATAAGAACCATAGAGCAAATAGTTATTAAAGTAACAGATTAAAGTTTAAACAAAGAATCGCTGCTTTCACCCTTAACAGGATCTTCTGAAACTAACAAAGTCAATCTGTCAACGCAGAATTGGATATTTCAAAAAACGTTGCAACCAGAGGAAGACAGGAAGACGATACTTTTGTTCCTGGAAACGTTCGCTGGCAAAGAACTGGAAAAAACGAATAATACGTCATTAATAGGAGCGGTGAAAAACAATTACGCGCAAAGACAGAACCACGTATAAAAGAGGTCGTAGACTAATGATCTCTTAGGTGGTGCATACAGACGTTCTCTGGCAATGAACGAAAAAAACGAAGATAATAAGTCATATGTGGACCGTGGAGAACAATAGCACGCAAAGACAAAACCACGTAAATGGTATAGCAGAAGTCGTAGACTAAAATTCTAACTAGGAGACCAAATGTATCTCCGCTACAGAGTTAAGAACAAAGTAAATACATACAATACAGAAGTAATAGAAATAAATAAATACATACACGCAAACAAATACGTACATACACAAGCATACGCAAAACCTTACCATAGGTATACAAAACCACGCACATATAAATATGTGTGTGTGTGTATGCTTGTGTACACATAAATAAATAATTATATAAACGTATATAAGTAAATAAATACGTATATAACAAGCGCACACACATACCTACATATAAATACACGAATGTTCGGAGACGTAAGTCAACTAAAACAAGAAGTACACATATACACACACCCACCATACGTACGAACCTGCATGTTCACGCAGACGCAAAACTCCCGTATACACATAGCCAAACCCCAAATACCAGAATATATAAAAATTATACGACATAACAATCAAATATACGTACGAGAAGGTATACATACCTTCACAAAACATACGGGTAATATATACTTACCTATGCAAATAAGTAAAGGAATACAAAAAACATATACTTAGCTCCTACATCAAGACGTAAAATATCCACGTATAGATCGTACTATCCGTTATGGTATAACATGGGGCTGTAATATAGGAAAGTTTTGTGCAATTTATGTTTACAAGCCGAAATTGCCTCAGATTTTTTGTTTAAGATGTGGTCTGTGGCGTAGAGTATTTCCAGGGCCTCAGCGGCGCAGAGGTCACATGGTCTTTTATTTCCGTTATACGATCTAGCCCTAGCTAGGATCTCCCAGTGTAACTTATATTGGGTGTGGTTGTCTTTTAGACTCCAGATATAAGCTGAAAGTGACGTCACATTCCTTCTTAGAGGGTAACGAAAAGAATGGGTATGCACGTAAAGACGCTTTTTGACACTATTGTCGGTTAACCCTATGTAGGCCCTACGAGACGTGGGTGTTACAACCTTACATTTGTAGACAATGTTACTAGAGTGGCATTTCCCGGATAGGGGGCAATCAGCCCGATTCCTACAATTACAGTTAGTACTAACTACAGGGTTGCACGTGTTCCTACGGCTAGGTAGTTTAGCTAAATTTGAAGCTGTGATGTTATGTGCAAGGTTAGGAGTCGTAGAGTAAGACATTTTAATAGTATTTCTATTAAAAATGTTACTATATTTATGTGTAGCTTATACAGAGTACGAAAATAGACCTAGAAGAAATAGATCCCGTCGCATTTGTTGGTTTAACCCACCATATACTATGGAGGTGACCACACCATTAGCTAAGATCTTTCTTTCCCTTATTACGAAGCATTTTCCCCCTACACATAAATATAGTAACATTTTTAATAGAAATACTATTAAAATGTCTTACTCTACGACTCCTAACCTTGCACATAACATCACAGCTTCAAATTTAGCTAAACTACCTAACCGTAGGAAGACGTGCAACCCTGTAGTTAGTACTAACTGTAATTGTAGGAATCGGGCTGATTGCCCCCTATCCGGGAAATGCATCTCTAGTAATATTGTCTACAAATGTAAGGTTGTAACACCCACGTCCCGTAGGGCCTACATAGGGTTAACCGCCAATAGTTTCAAAAAGCGTCTTTACATGCATACCCATTCTTTTCGTTACCCTCTAAGAAGGAATATGACGTCACTTTCAGCTTATATCTGGAGTCTAAAAGACAACCACACCCAATATAAGTTACACCGGGAGATCCTAGCTAGGGCTAGATCGTATAACGGAAATAAAAGACCATGTGACCTCTGCGCCGCTGAGGCCCTGGAAATACTCTACGCCACAGACCACATCTTAAACAAAAAATCTGAGGCAATTTCGGCTTGTAAACATAAATTGCACAAAACTTTCCTGTATTACAGCCCCACGTTATACCCTAACGGATAGTACGATCTATACGTGGATATTTTACGTCTTGATGTGGGAGCTAAGTATATGTTTTTTGTATTCCTTTACTTATTTGCATAGGTAAGTATATATTACCCGTATGTTTTGTGAAGGTATGTATACCTTCTCGTACGTATATTTGATTGTTATGGCGTATAATTTTTATATATTCTGGTATTTGGGGTTTGGCTATGTGTATACGGGAGTTTTGCGTCTGCGTGAACATGCAGGTTCGTACGTATGGTGGGTGTGTGTATATGTGTACTTCTTGTTTTAGTTGACTTACGTCTCCGAACATTCGTGTATTTATATGTAGGTATGTGTGTGCGCTTGTTATATACGTATTTATTTACTTATATACGTTTATATAATTATTTATTTATTTGTACACAAGCATACACACACACACATATTTATATGTGCGTGGTTTTGTATACCTATGGTAAGGTTTTGCGTATGCTTGTGTATGTACGTATTTGTTTGCGTGTATGTATTTATTTATTTCTATTACTTCTGTATTGTATGTATTTACTTTGTTCTTAACTCTGTAGCGGAGATACATTTGGTCTCCTAGTTAGAATTTTAGTCTACGACTTCTGCTATACCATTTACGTGGTTTTGTCTTTGCGTGCTATTGTTCTCCACGGTCCACATATGACTTATTATCTTCGTTTTTTCGTTCATTGCCAGAGAACGTCTGTATGCACCACCTAAGAGAACATTAGTCTACGACCTCTTTTATACGTGGTTCTGTCTTTGCGCGTAATTGTTTTTCACCGCTCCTGTTAATGACGTATTATTCGTTTTGTCCCGTTCTTTGCCAGCGAACGTTTTCACGAACCAAAGAATCGTCTTCCTGTCTTCCTCCGGTTGCAACGTTTTTTGAAATATCCAGTTCTGCGTTTACAGATTGACTTTGTTAGTTTCAGAAGATCCCGTTAAGGGTGAAAGCAGCGATTCTTTGCTTAAACTTTAATCTGTTATTTCAATATATATATATATATATATATATATATATATATATATATATATATATATATATATATATATATATATATATATATATATATATATATATATATATATATATATATATATATATATATATATATATATATATATATATATATATATATATATATATATATATATATATATATATATATGTGTGTGTGTGTGTGTGTGTATATACATTATATAATATATAATATATAAAGGGCGGTGGATTGGCAGTATCGGTAGAAGGTCGGACGCCATGTTTTCCAGCATAGTTACGTCCCTTTACGATCTGAGTTCAAATCCCGCCGAGGTTGACTTTGCCTTTCATCCTTACGGGGTCGATAAAAAATAAAGTACCAGTAATGCACTGGGTAATTGCTGCCTAAATTAGAAACAATTATATAATATATATATACATTACGTATATATATATATATATATGCATATGCATAAAGGTTAATTAAGAAAATGATTGCACACGCGGTGGGGACCAGTATAAAATTAACCCTCAAGGAACATAAGTTCAAATTTAATGGAAAAAACATATGCCCAAGAGGAGGGAGCAGCCATTGGTGTTAGCATTGCAGGTGACATAGCTAACCTATTCATCGTATGGTGAGACAATAGATTTAAACTTAAACTTAAAGAACAATTAGAAGACAGCAACCTCTTAAACCTGATAATGTATTCCCGCTACAATGATGATATAAACATCGTAGTAAAAACACTCCCACTAGAGAACAATCAGGAATTAGAGAAAAACACCATGGAATGCATCCAGCAACTAGCTAACTCCATCCACCAGAGTATTAGAGTTACTATAGACTACTCAAGCAACACCTCAACCATCGATTACCTGTACTAGACACAGAGCACTGGTTAGAAACCATTAATAACAAAAAACAATCCTCCATACCCATTATGCCAAATCCATGACTTCCAAATATCTGATCCACCGAAACTCAGCTGTTTCGGATCACACCAAAATCAACATACTGATTGCGGATTTGGTACGGGTAATGAGAAACGTGTCCCGCATGTGCAACCCCAAAGAACTAGAGAGACACATACAACCATTCATGCACCGTATGCAGTTCTCTGGTTATAATCAGAGAGATAAAATCAGAGTATATAGAGGAGCCAGAACCAAATGGGAAAAAATGGTAAATAATGATACAAATGGGACCTGCCCTTGTATAGGAGCAACTTTTGGAATAGAATAGAAAGAACTAGGAATAAGGTTAATAGAATAAACTCATGGTATGATAGCAATAAATACCAGAGTGTAATGTTATCCATACAACCCCTAGAGGTGAATTAGCTTACACATTTAGAAGGGCCCTAGATAAAGATAAACTCAATATAAAGATAGTAGAAAGACCAGATACCTCCATAATATCACTTATGAGCAATACATACCATTTTCAAAGACCTCCCTGTATAGATAAGGAATGTATAATCTGTAAACTAAGTCCCCATATTAACTGTAAAACTAGAAATGTAGAATATAGCATAAGATGTACTGAAGGACAATGTAGAGATAAGAATAGAGTGTACATAGGTGAGACAGCTCGTAGTATAGGAGAACGGTTAAATCAACAGTGGCGAGAGCTTCAAGATAAAAAAGAATCATCTGTACTCCACTAACATGCTAAAATAGAACATAAGGGCAAATTAGTGAACGTAGAAATAAAAATAGAATCTACACACAGAAAAGACGCTATATTTAGACAAATCACAGAGGCAGTAAACATACATAAACTGAAACCAACATTAAATAGAAAACATGAATGGAATAGCAACATCACAACTTACAATTAATGACAAAATGAAAACAAACACACACATAGAACAAACAACCAACCAGTAACATGTAAATAAACAATAAATAAATAAATAAAAACACACACAGACACCCGGATGTAACACATGCGCAAACTAAGCACACAAAACACACACAAACAAGATGGCGTAGGACAGAACAAAGGAGAGGCACAAACACAAAGAAAAGAATCCCCAGTCACTGAAGAGGTCACATAATGCGTGACGAAAGAACTTTGACAATATATGAACAACCGTCTGGTTGTCGAACCACCAACCAAGCGGAAAATTATAAATTTATAAATTTATAAAGTTATAAATTTAATTTATAATAAACTGGAGTGAAAGCAACTGGTTCGTGTGTTACTTATTGGCAAGATGACCTTCCCAAAGCATAACAATATATATATTTCTTCTTGGTAAAATTATTCCTTGGATATTCGTTGGAGCTGAGACTTTAAAGATGCCTTCCAAGAGGTCCTGTCAAAATCAACCGTCTCCAATTGATCCCGTTGGATCCCGATGCCGCATCAGCCGAGCTCATGGATTGTGCCAACCATCTTGGTCGGGGTTTACGCTCGGGTCTTCTGCTGTTTGCCTTGCCTGTACCATATGTCCAACGATTATTTCCTAACATAACATACACCATATCCATTTAACCGAGCCAGTGATCTCTGAAATTGGAGCCGTAGCGTCTCTAAATGGGGACATTAACCCATCTCCGAGCTACACACTGGACTGAGAAATGTTAATACAACAACGCTTCAGTTTACTATTTGTATGGAGAGTGCATGGCACACACTTCCTTTAGTGTACGGGCGTTTCAGTCTTCGCAGACTTGATTTTTACTTCTGCCATACAACATTAAGCAGCATACCTATCAAATGCATGTCGGTGATCATCTTCTAACGAGTTAAGTAGTTCTGTATGTCTCGCAAATTTGAGCCCACCGATCTTATACTCACCAGTCTCAATACCACTTACAGGCCGGATATGCAAGTCAATCCTGTCCATGAGGATTATGAATACTAGAGGAAACCGAACACCTCCTTGGCTGAGTCTGTTATGAACCTTTTTATGATTTCGACTTAATTATTCATCCGAACATAAATACTAGCTGTTCGTATAGAGACATCTGGGCAACAATAATCTATACATCGAACTTACACCCCCGAAAAGCCTTCCACAACCCGACCCGGGGAATACGGTCATATGCCTTTTCGAGGTTTATGAAACAAGAATACAAGACAATACACCCACAAATTCTCAAAGACCTACTACAGCGTGAAGATGTGGTCGGCTGCGGTACGTCCGGTGCAAGAAATCGCACTGTTCCTCAGCTAGCTTGAACTCGATATTATTCCAGCGTCAGACACTCAGCATCGGCTTTACCCAGGTGTCTAACGAAGGAGATCCCTCTATAATTAGGGCAGTCTCTCTTGTCTTACTTTTTAAACATAATGATTATCACTCCCCATTGCCTTAGTTTAGGTTGCATTTTCTCGAGACCCAAAGCTGACTGCACACACGCGTCATACAAAGTATACATTGTGTATGTAAAGCGGACCGAATATCATTCCCCCTTGCCCTATTTGAGCTCTTTAATTGCGCTTGTGACCTTAGTGTCTGAAATGTTAGTCATCGCTCTCAGATGCATTTCATGTACATAGGAAGATACCGTTATCACTTCGTTATGGCGATCACCAAAGTATTCCCCCTCCCTTCACTTTCTCTCTCTCTCTCTCTCTCTCTCTCTCTCTCTCTCTCTCTCTCTCTCTCTCTCTCTCTCTCTCTATATATATATATATATATATATATATATATATATATATATATATATATATATATATATATATTTCTGTCTCTCTCTCTCAATATATATAGTTGGTCATCCTAATACGAATATATATATACATCATAATTTTGTTCTGTAATATCGTACGGTTAAGTAAAAAAAAGTAGGTTTAAATGGGCTGCTCCTTTGCGCAGCTCTGTCACTCACCATTGTTGACCTACCTCTCAACTTTTGTTGACCGTAAATCACATGATATTTCCCTCATTCCAAATTATCACTCGAAAGAATTTCTTCTTGAATTGAGAATTTCCATAAGGAGTTGTGAAGTCGCACAGTGGAAAGTATCCTAGATTATTGGAATATTCAAACCTTAAATTAAACAGTGAAACTGCTGTTGGGACAACGAAATAAACATGTACATTTTTATTTTAACTTGATTACGTTTCCCAGATATAATTTTATTTTGCTCTGACTAATTTAATTTTTGTTCATAGTGGTAGTAGGTCGAAACCCTCATAAGTATATATATATATATGTATGCTGGATTCTAATCTACCAGTATATTCTTAACGCTGAGGGAGACCATCACCATTTTATTAATGTCAATATAATTCTTATATCGATATTAATTTGGGCATCCACTGATGAGTTTATAAGGGCCCGCTCGTGTATAAAACTACGCATCATATACAAGTTTCTACACAACCTGGAAATTATTTATCCCAAATTGTAGAAATCTCATAACGAGACGGCCGTCTGGAAGGAAATAGATATTTATTTAATAATGTCTCATATAAAATAATACAGCCAACTATCCACGAAATACTGATTAGTTAGCACCCCAAACACTAAATTGGGATAATACTTAAGTATATCCTAATGTTTGTTGAGTGAAATGGAGTTGGTCGGAGTATCGCTGAAGGCTTTCTCTGTTTATCTATTGAATATATACTCTTGGGAGCATGATATGGATTCCAGATATAAAGTATGACTCTATTTATTATTATTTTTTATATGAAATACTGATTGATCTTCCTTGTATCCCATGTCTGATTTAGCCTTAGAGAATGACTATTTGAATGTGTAGGTGATCCATCCATATATTTATTATGTTTTAATATCTCTGTGTGTGCATTGGTTATATACACATATGATTATTCTTTTAAATTTCCAATTGAGTTGTTATACTCGTGGTTAATACCTAACAGGTTTAAATGACCAGCGTGTATATTGTTTTATTTGAAGATGACCTCCTTTTACCCTTTTGGGGACAACGTGTAATTAATTTTTGGGAGAACTGCTGGATTCTAATCTACCAGTCTCTTGTTAGCGTTGAGGGAGAGCATCACCATTCTATTAATGTCAACATAATTCTTATATCGATATTAATTTGGGCATCCACTGATGAGTTTATAAGAGCCCGTTTGTGTATAAAACTACGGATTATATACAAGTTTCTACATAACCTGGAAATTATTTATCCCAAATTGTAGAAATCTTATAACGAAACGGCCGTCTGGAAGGAAAGAGATATTTATTTAATAATGTCTCATATAAATTAATACAAACAACTATCCACGAAATACTGATTAGTTAGCACCCCAAACACTAAATTGGGATAATACTTAAGTATATCCTAATGTTTGTTGAGTGAGATAGAGTTGGTCGGAGTATCGCTTAAGTCTTTCTCTGTTTATGTATTGTATATATATATATATATATATATATATATATGCGCGCGCGCGCGCTTGTGTGTGTCTGTGCGTATAACTAAGTATTTATATATACATATATATACATATATACATATATGTATATATATATATATATAACAGTCCAGAAATAGCCGTCGAAACTGCTTGAGCTCTGCTGTAGGGGTCATACTTTTTCATATATATATATATATATATATATATATATATATATATATATATATATATATATATATATATATACACATATATACACATATATACATATTTGTAACATTTTTGCAAGATTTTCAGTCTGAAGATTTGTTGAAAAATATTGTTGCATTTTGGGAGGGTCATGCGGACAATAAAGTTATAGTACCAGGTATTTTATAATTTGGTGGTGCGCGAATGAATTTAAATATCATATTATAGAGTAAAATGACAGGAAGCCGGAGGGGTTCACTTCCATCAATGATTTATTTCTGCAAACACTATGCACATTTCAATGGTCAGGCCATGTATGACCTGGTGCCATCCGCAGTTGTATTTTGTATAATAGTTGTATACAAAATGAATGATGGTAAATACATCCAAGAGACTTTAAGGAAAAAAGCAGAGAAGAAATAAAACAGGAGAAAAAATGTTTTTTTTTAATTTTAAGGCGATCTTTTTAGCCTTTTGTTTTCAGTTTCGCTTGTCGCCTCTATGTTTTGCTCTATAACTATACATATATATATATATATATATATATACATATACACACACGTACATACATATATATACATACACGTATATCCGTACATATTTACATATATGTATATATGTGTGTGTATATATATATATATATATATATATATATATATATATATATATATATATATATATATATATATATATATATATGTGTGTGTGTGTGTTTGTGTGTGTGTGTAAAAAAGGTAAACAAAAATAACGACACAATCGGTACAGTATATGGAGGGTATATATTAGATTAACGCTTGATATAACAGGAATAGAGTCTTAACACTTCGGACGCTAGTCGTTCATCAGAAGAGAGAATAAGAAATCAATTAGATTGAGGGGACGGGCGGATTGGAAAAAATGTATTTAGATAAAAATAACAGGTCCATTCATATTGATATCTCATGCAATATATATATATATATATATATATATATATATATATATATATATATATATATATATATATATATATATATATATATATATATAGTGACGAAACATAAGTCAATTGCATGAACTCATAATCCTTTATTTGCTGCTATATATATTTCGATGATAGCCATTGAATGGCTATGACCTCATCAGGCAGTTAATCAGTTCTTAGATATGCTAGCTCTGTGTTTATAGTGTTGATGGTATCAGAGCCTTGGGACATATGAACTGACGCAGGAATAGTCTTAATTCTCATTGGTCAGTTTGTCGATGCTAGTATTGTTGACCTCAAAGAGGCAGGTAGTGTTGTAAAGTTCAAACCGTCAGGCAAGATGACAATAGTTCCATATGATTGATTTTCACAAAAAGCATTCCTGGTCAGATATATATTCAATTAAGGTTAATAGTATGAAATAGATACTACAGGTCATTCTTAAATTGAGGAATTTATGTGGAGTGGTGCTACTGAAATTATGGTTAGAGTAGAACATTTACAAATAAAAAGACTTATGTAGGTTGGCTTGCACGTACACTCACACCCACCTCCACAGACACACATCCACACATACAAATTGAGGAATTAAAGTGGGGTGGTAATACTTAAAATAATGGTTAGAGTCAAATACTTAGATTGTTTAGAAAATTTAGAAATAAAAGGCTTATGTTGGTTGACTTGTACATACACTCACACCTACCCCATCAGGCACATAAAAATCTACACACAAAAATCCATACAGGTGTGTATATATATATATGTACGTACAATTATATATATATATAAAATATATATATATATATAATATATATATATATATATATAATATACATACATATATATATATAAAATACACATATACATATATATATATATAGTATATATATATATATATATATATATATATATATATATATATATAAAATACACATATACATATATATATATATATAGTATATATATATATATATATATATATATATATATATATATATATATATATATATATAATATATTTAGAAACACACAGATACATGTGGACACACACATATACATGAATGCATCCGCACCCAACCGTGAGTTAAGGGTGCCAACTACACCGATGTTACTCAATGAATTACTGGGACAGACCAATCCGGTTGAACTAGACTGAACCAGTATCAGAGTTAAAAATACATTATGAAGAGAAGAGAAACATTTAGATATAATTAGTAATAAAATGTATCATACCTAAACTGCTCCTAGATTCCTCGACTACGTAGTTTTGTGGCATAAACAAATTATATATATATATAAAATACACATATCTACACATATAAAATATATACATATGTACACATAATATATATATATACATATATATATATATATATATATATATATATAACAAAGGAAATGTGGTAGCGCACCAGAGTACTCAATACTAGAGTGGGAAATAGGAAAAAGTATGACCCCAGCGGCAGACCTCAAGCCGTTTTGACGGCTATTTCTGGACTTCGGCTTGATCTCTGCCGTAGTGGTCATACTTTTTCCTTAGTTATATATATATATATATACATATATATATACACACACACACACACATATCTATATATATATATATATATATATATATATATATATATATATATATATATATATATATATATATATATATATATATATATATATGTATATATATATATATATATATATATATATATATGTATATATATATATATATATATATATATTTATTAAAATAACAGATTGAATCGCTGCTTTCACCCTTAGCGGGATCTTCTGAAACTAACAAAGTCAATCTGTAAACGGAGAAGTGGATATTTCAAAAAACGTTGCAACCGGAGGAAAACAGGAAGACGATACTTTGGTTCGTGGAAACGTTCCCTATGCAAAGTATCGTCTTCCTGTCTTCCTCCGGTTGCAACGTTTTTTGAAATATCCACTTCTGCGTTTACAGATTGACCTTGTTAGTTTCAGAAGATCCCGTTAAGGGTGAAAGCAGCGATTCTTTGCTTAAACTTTAATTTTAATAAATATTTGCTCTACGGTTCTTATATATTTGATATATATTTATCCTTATCGAGCCCTCTTTGGATTTTAGTCTTCAAATTTATTATTATTACTATATATATATACATATATATATATATATATATATATATATATATATATATATATATATATATATAACTAAGGAAATCTGGTAAGGTACTAGATGTACCATAAAGCACCAGAGTACTCAATGGTTAGGGCAGTAGAGTGTGTAATAGGAAAAATTATGACCCCGACAGCAGAGCTCAATCCGTTTCGACGGTTAATTCTGGAGTCAGTACAGAAATAACGGTCGAAACGGCTTGAGCTCTGTCATCGTGTTCATACATTTTCCTATATATATATATATATATATATATATATATATATATATATATATATATATATATATATATACATATATATATATATATATATAGTAAAATGTATATATATATACGTCTATATATATATATGTTTTTCGGTTTATCAGGCAGATCACTGAGTAAAAAACAGTAATGCAATATCAATTTGTGCTTCTAAATTTGCATTTCTCTAACTCTTTGATTTCTTGAAAACACACAATTACGCTTCGACAGTGTGCATGAGGTAAAGTGGGGTATACAGTACCGAAGAAAATATCTTAATTGCACTCATATATATTCGCTTGTATATGAACAATTCTAAAGTCAACTCTGTCGTCAATTGGATTACACGTATAAATTACCAGCACAGTACTCTCGAAACATCTTTATAATCCAATATTTCTTTCTATTTTCGCCGTTCCTTCTACATCTAACTCAATATTTGTAAATATCTATGCATCTGTCATTAGAAATATACACCTAAGAACGGATATGTGTGCGTATAGTTAGATACATATATATAAATATATATATATATTATACATATATATATATATATATATATATATATATATATATATATATATATATATATATATATATATATATATATATATATATATATATATATATATATATATATATATATATAAATACTCACACACATATCTATTCTTAGATGTACATATATATATATAAATTTGTATACAGCGAGAAAGGAAGAAAGAGAGTGAGAGAGAGAATTAGATGATTTCACATATACTAAGCATACATAAAAAATAGTTAAACGTTATCGAGGCGTTATTTATTCCGTAAAATGAGTAATTACATTGAAACAAGATATATCGGTACTTGAAAGGTTCTATAAAAATACATTTATATTTATACATACATTAATCATGCAAATAGTCGATATACCGTATGCATTTTCCATATATGTATTTTCAATATATTTACCTTCTAAAATATACTGCTGATATTTCGGTTTTTGTGTGTTATCTTCGGGTTTGCTTTTTCTCATGCTTATCCAGTATTATTATATAAAAATAAAGTACCAGTAATACACTGAATATTTGCTGGCCTTGTGCCAACAGTAGAAATAATTATTATATGTAGTTTTGAATTGTTACTTGCTTTCTTGTTTCTATGATTAAACTATTAAAGTTTTAATATTAAATAGATTCGCAGCCTTTATCATCAGCTGCAGTTGTTGTTCATAGTTAATTAGCAATATAATCTTGCTTAGTTAATTGAATCAACGAAAGGTATTCTAACTGTATTTAAATATTATGTATTTCCGTCCTTTTCTGAATACAAATCCGGCGGCCAGGTTTCAAGCGAAAAGTATATGTGAAAATAATACATCGAAGTCAATCTAATAAATTACTTCAAGCCTTCTGCAATAAAGTCGATTCGGGCGAAAATGAATCGTGATCACGCAATGGACAGGTTCTGATAAGCGCTTTAGTATAGACTGTAATATGATTCATGTATTGCCAGTTTGCATAAGGAAAAGTTTAAGTTACACGCACACTCACACACGTACGCGCGAGCGCATACACACACATACAAATATATATATATATATATATATATATATATATATATATATATATATATATATATATATATATATATATATATATATATATAAATATATATATATATATATATACGCTGAATACTACAATAATGCATTAAGGAAGGCCGACCACCGGGATACAATAGAATACATTGATAGGAATTTCCATAACACACATAGCTCTACACGAAATCAAGGAATACGTAACCGGGGGACTAAAATACAAGCGCACACACACAGTACTACCAGGCATACTAATAACAGAAAATCACCACCAAATAAATCACGTTGTAGAAAGTATATCTGGTACAATCCTATTTTTAATGCCTCGATTAGTACAAAACTATCTCTTTCATTCTTTAAGTTAATCAACAAACATTTCCCTAGTTCCCATAAATACAGCAACATTCTGAACTCTAAAACTATTAGACTATCATACTCCACGACACCAAACCTTGAAGCATACATAAAAAAACTTAACTTAAGGCAATTAAACAACTCTATAAAACAAAACATTTTAGTAACAGATGGGCAGAAGGTAATATCTGCCTCCCAACCACTAAATGGGTGACGGGTATTTCACAATCCACCTGTACTGCTATCACAACCTATCCATGGTATACCCGCTACCCACAACAAAGAATGTAAATGCCATCTACATGAAAGATGTCCATTGAAGAATGAATGCCTGAAGTCCAACATTGTTTACCAATGCACGGTTGAATCGAACGACCAGAAATGGTATTATATCGGATCTACCACCACCTCGTTCAAATCTCGCTGGTACCGTCATCGATTCTCAATCAAACATCCTAATCACCGTTTTGTAACCACGCTCGCCAACAAGACCTGGCAACTCCGCGAACGCAACCAACAGTTCACCTTAAAATGGGATATACTTTCCAGCCCAAGTGCATATCGGAGTGGATTGAAGTACTGCAGGTTGTGTAACCTTGAACTCTTTTACATATTAAAATCCCAAAACAAACTACTTAACGATAGAATTGAACGATCATTATACTGCAACCACAAACTAAAAGCTAAATTCTCTCACTATAAAATAACTTAACATTCGAACCCGTAACTATAACATCGCTTTCTAGCTAACCACCTTCTCTTCCCCTACACTACAAGACAATACACTGCGTATCACTATAAATGGTAACTCAGTGCAATTCACAGATTACTACTACAAACCCAAAGTTCACTCACCACATAAACATCGTCTGTTCCCTCTCTACCTCTCTCTCTACATCCATTACACTCTCTCTCTATCGACTTTGGCCTACCTCCCTCTCCACATCTATGATCCTGCCCTCTGGGGCAATAAATAATTCCGACCTTAACTATCAACGCATCTCTCCAAAAGTAACCAGTATAATAAAACCCCTACTATAACATTTTGATTAAGATATCTACAAACCACTCTCTCCTACTTCTCCAACCCCTGCATATCTTTCTCTCTCTCTCCCTCTCCCCTACTTTTCTCTCTTCCTTTTCTACTCTATCTTCCCCAACAACCCCACTTAAGGGTATTTACATTGTACATGTTGCCATTCTGCTCTGAGGATACAGTGGTCACAGCATTGGATATTTGAGTTCTGCAAATACTTGTAAATTTGCACATAGCATAACTAGGCTGTAGTACCACCGTGGAAACATTTGTAAGCACACGGAATAAATTACCTTTTTATGATGTCTACCTATTATTATTCATTCTTTATATATATAAGGGCGGTGGATTGGCAGTATCGGTAGAGGGTCGAACGCCATGCTTTCCAGCATATTTACGTCCCTTTACGATCTGAGTTCAAATCCCGCTGAGGTTGACTTTGCCTTTCATCCTTACGGGGTTGATAAAATAAAGTACCAGTAATGTTCTGGTTAGTTGCTGGTCTTGTGCCTAAAGTAGAAACAATTATTCATTCTTTATATATATATATATATATATAGTAATAATAATAAATTTGAAGATTAAAATCCAAAGAGGAACTCAAGAAACGTCTAAATATATATATATATAGACGTTTCTTAAGTTCCTCCTTTTCTACTTTTTGGCCCTTTCATCCAATGTCATATGTTCCTTCCAGTGCTCTGTATATACTTCTTTTTTCGGACTAATATATATATATATATATATATATATATATATATATATAACGAAGGAAATGTGGTAAGGAACCAGGTGGACCATAACGCACCAAAGTACTCAATACTTGGGGTAGTAGAGTGGGTGATAGGAACCAGTAAGACCCCTATATATATATACATGAATATATACGGGTACATATCCGATTTCAGGGTGAAATGCAATGAAGGAATCCGCCGAATTTCAGGATGCACGTAAGCCTATATATATATATATATATATATATATATATATATATATATATATATATATAATAATAAAGTTTGAATTCCTACGTGTAGAAATTACATATAGGGAAACATGTATCATCCAACCGTATGACAATGTGGTTCTATGGCGGGTTAGTAAATTAACAAGCCAGAACATTTGTATGTGGATTTGTATGGCGTCAGTTTATGATTTGAGCTCGGAAATTTTATATTCTCCGAAAGAGAAGACCCTTCTGAAGATTGCTCCCTTCTCTTTGGAAAACCGGTTGGATTTTCCGTTTATTCTGAAGCATGAAACCGCGGTAAAGGCACATATAGTAAGTATAGCCAATTTTTAAAATTTACTTAAAAACTCTTTCTCTATTTGCTAGACCTTGATTTTATATGTATATATAGGTACGTTATTCCGGGTTGAATCGGAGGTAACCACAGATTTTATATATATATATAATATAAGATCAAAAGATGGTTTAAAGAGATCCAAGTATTTTATTAGGCGCATTTCAAAAACAAATATCATCATGTGATGATATCTGCGATTTCATCAGATAAAATAGGGATACATGATATGAAGGATTAAAAAACACTTGTGAATATTGAAGTTTTAAATCAACATATGAAAAATAATTTAAGATTGATGTGTGATATTGTGTAAAAGAGGGGGGTTTGGAAAGGGTAAGGAAGAGGAGGAGATGAGAGTAAAGAATGGTGGGGGAGGAGTATAAGAAGGAAGAATGAGAGAGGAGGAGAGATGGGTGATAGAGAGAGAGAGAGATACCATTTCCAACTGAGAAAAATATATTGTCTTACAGAGATAAATTAAAAAGCTGTTGGACGATGATAGATAATTTAAAAGAATTTGAAATTTAAAGTTGATGAAGAGAAAAAGGGGTTAAGAATAATATTAAATTAAGGTTTGTATATTGAAGGGTTTAATAATATGTGCGAGGAAAAGAAATTGTTAATATGTATTATTAAAATAAAAATATTAATGTTATTATGGATATAATGCGAAAAGAATTAGAAGAGTGGATGAGTTATGAATTTAGTGGAATTAGTTAGTTTTAAGTTTGTTTTTATGTAATGTAATATGTGTACGTAATATATGTACGTAAATAGTTCGTTTTAAAATGAGCGCAGAAAGCAAAGAAGAAAATAATGTTTAAGGAAGAAAAAATATCTAACATAAAAAATATATATGTTTACGAAATATTTTCTAAAGGTAATAATATAATATATTAAAAAGAATTAGTTAGGTTTTAACTTTGTTTTTATGTATTGTAATATGTAATATGTAAATGTCAAACGAGCATGAAAGGAAGAGATAAGGAATTTAAGGAAGAAAAATCTAACGTCAAAAAATGTTTATGTTTACGAAGGACTATAATGTATTAAAAAGATAATAATAATTGTTATTTCCAATGATATGAAGAAAGATGGAAGAATGGATAATATGTAGTGAGTAATAATAAGAATTGAGAAGTAGTTAGGAAGAAAAAGTACAGATTAGAGGTTAGAAAATAAAAAGGAAATTACGTTTGACGTCGTATTTGAAATTGTAGAATCTAGTCTAGAGTTAACAATGACGTCGGGAGTACTACTGCTATTATTATCACCCTCAGTGTTGGTAGGATGTGATTTAATATTTAATATGTTATTGTTGTGTTTAGAGATAATGTTAGAGATGTTGGAGGAGGTGGAATAGGAACAGTTTATTGTATGTTTGTTAAAGATTTTACTATAGACATGTGAGGGAGGGAAGCATTTATCTAAGGCCCTAAAGAATAGTTTAGGAATATTATTATTAATAGAAATAAAGAAAGTAGCATTATACCAGATTATATTTTTGTATCTAGGTCTTTTATTTAAGTTATTGGAATGATCATAATCAATTATTTTACTGTAAGACCTTCTAGGATTGGTTTCTTTATTGTATTTAATTTCATCAGGATAACCGGCTTTAGAAAGCGGATTATTATAGTAATTGGCGTTAGCATCAAATATATTTTTTATTAGAGGATAGGTTTGATATTCTTTTTCCAATATTACAGACTATAGCATTTTTAATGTTAGTGGGGAGGTTAGACTTAAAATTAACATAATTTAGATTCTCATTGTTTTTATGGTAAGGGTAATATAGGCCAGTGTCAAGATTAAGGGATATATCCAAGAAGTTAGCTAGTTTGACGTTGTAATCAAATTGGATCTTACGGTTATGTTGCTTAAAGAGATCACGTATATTGTTCTTAATAATATTAAGGTTAACTAAATTGCAATTTAACATAGTAAAAACTCCATCGTCACGATAAATTCCACCGCGAAGTTGAGGATTTTTCCGATTTAAAGAATTCAAAATAAAAATACCAATCAAATCAGTCAATTGCGATGAATCGGAAGCACCCATTGTGATATGAAAGTTGTTGGAGGTATCAGCTCTAGTCCAGTATCCATTGTTGAATTCTAAGATGGTTTATCTTGCGGTTCGTTCTAATTGCTCTATTTCTAACTTAAATTTATGGTTTGGTACATCAGAAGTAATTGGCTGGTTCAACAACGTGAATATGAAAAACAAACAAAAATGTATTCAATTTGATATTGCCAGCTACTATTCTTCTATTTCGCCTTCACTTCTCAACAATGCTCTATCTTTCGCATTTAAATATTCTGACATCACCACAGATGAATTTCACATCATTCTCACCGCAAGTAAAACCATCTTAGAATTCAACAATGAATACTGGACTAGAGCTGATACCTCCAACAACTTTCATATCACAATGGGTGCTTCCGATTCATCGCAATTGACTAATTTGATTGGTATTTTTATTTAGAATTCTTTAAATCGGAAATTCCTCAACTTCGCGGTGGAAATTATCGTGACGATGGAATTTTTACTATCTTAAATTGCAATTTAGTTAACCTTAATATTATTAAGAACAATATACTTGATCTCTTTAAGCAACATAACCTTAAAATCCAATTTGATAACAACGTCAAACTAGCTAACTTCTTGGATATATCCCTTAATCTTGACACTGGCCTATATTACCCTTACCATAAAAACAATGAGAGTCTAAATTATGTTAATTTTAAATAACCCCCCCCCCCACTAACATTAAAAATGCTATAGTCGGTAATATTGGAAAAAGAATATCAAACCTATCCTCTAATAAAAAATATATTTGATGCTAACGCCAATTACTATAATAATGCGCTTTCTAAAGCCGGTTATCCTGATGAAATTAAATACAGTAAACAAACCAATCCTAGAAGGTCTTACAGTAAAATAATTAATTATGATCATTCCAATAACTCAAATAAAACACCTAGATACAAAAATATAATCTGGTATAATGCTCCTTTTTATATTTCTATTAATAATAATATTCCTAAATTATTCTTTAGGGCCTTAGATAAATGCTTCCCTCGTTCATATATCTATAGTAAAATCTTTAACAAACATACAATAAAATGTTCCTATTCCACCTCCTCCAACATCTCTAACATTATCTCTAAACACAACAATAAAATATTAAATACTAAATCACATCCTACCAACACTAAGTGTCATAATAATAGCAGTAGTACTCCCGACGTCATTGTTAACTCTAGGCTAGATTCTGCAAACTCAAATACGACGTCAAACGTAACTTCGTTGAATGTTCATAATACCAATCTAAATCAGGAAACTATTATTCCTATCGTAAATAACTTCTCCAATCCAATTCCTCCTATAAATAACACTTGTTAATAACTCTGTTAATTTCTCTAATCGTAATTGTAATTGCCCTGTTAGAACTAAATGTCCTCTCAATAACCATTGTCTTGAAAACAACTTAGTCTATGAATGTAAGGTTATAACTGATACCAATTCCTTTACCTATTTCGGTTCCACTTCCACCTCCTTCAAAGCGAGATTTTATAATCACAATTCGTCTTTTAGATACCAACTTAAAAGAACTAACACGGCACTCCCAGAACTCATAAGGTCCTAGAAAGACAACAAATATTAACTATAACATCTCTTGGAGGAAAGTTTGTTCTGCCTCTCCCTACTTGAATGCCTCCCCATCCAGAACATGTAATCTTTGCCTATCTGAGACATTTACCATTATATCTAATTTAAATTCTATAATAAATAGACGCACTGATATATTTTGTCTCTGCTTGCATAAATTCCACAGAACAGTTCATAAATTATACATCTAATATCTAATAACTTACTAGTTTATAATCGTTTTTCTCAAAGGCTTATATATATCTTTTAAAAATATACCCATCTTTCTACCTTATTTCAATATTATTTATTATATATTATATAATACAAGTTACTCATTCTATATCATTCCTCTTTATCACTTTCCTTTCTTCCTCTTTTCTTTTTTCTTTTTAATTTCTAACCACTAATCTGTACTTTTTCTTCCTAACTACTTCTCAATTCTTATTATTACTCACCACAACATTATCAATTCCTCCATCTTTCTTCATATCATTGGCCATAACAATTATTATTATCTTGTTAATACATTATAGTATTACATTTAATAGTCCTTCGTAAACATAAACATTTTTTGACGTTAGATTTTTCTTTCTTAAATTCATTATCTCTTCCTTTCATGCTCGTTTGACTTTTACATATTACATATTACAATACATAAAAACAAAGTTAATCCCTAACTAATTCCTTTTAATATATTATATTATTACCATTAGAAAATATTTCGTAAACATATATATTTTTTTTATGTTAGATATTTTTTTCTTCCTTAAACATTATTTTCTTCTTTGCTTTCTGCGCTCATTTTTAAACAAACTATTTCCGTACATATATTACGCACACATATTACATTACATAAAAAACAAACTTAAACACTAACTAATTCCTCTAAATTCATAACTCATCCACTCTACTACTTCTTTTCACATTATATCCTTAATAACATTAATATTTTTATTTTAATAATACATATTAACAATTTCTTTTCCTCGCACATATTATTTAACCCTTCAATATACAAACCTTAATTTAATATTATTCTTAACCCCTTTTTCTCTTCATCAACTTTAAAATTTCAAATTCGTTTAAATTATCTATCATCTTCCAACGGCTTTTGAATTTCTCTCTGGGAGACAATATATATTTTTCTCAGTTGTAAGGCTATCTCTCTGTCTCTATCAAAAATATCTCCTCCTCTCTCATCCTTCCTTCTTATACTCCTCCGCCACCATTCTTTACTCTCATCTCCTCCTCTTCCTTACCCTTTCCAAACCCCCCTCTTTTTCTCAATATCACATATCAATCTTAAATTATTTTTCATATGTTGATTTAAAACTTCACTATTCACAAGTGTTTTTTAACCTTCATATTATGTATCGCTATTTTATCTGATGAAAAGGCAGATATCATCTCATGATGATATTTGTTTTTGAAATGCGCATAATAAAATACTTGGAACTCTTTTAACCATCTTTTGATCATATATTATTTATACTCCAGTCCTAAAAACTGTAGAGTGCTACTTATCCGATATTTGCATTGCTTTATTGTGATACAATAAAACTCACCTCCTACATATATATATATATATATATATATATATATATATATATATATATATATACTTACCCCATATATTTATATATATGATATATTTCTTCATTATACTGTGTCGTTTGCTGTGTTACTTTGCTTGCTCTTCATATATATATATATATATATATATATACATATATATCTATATCCAAAGTTAAGATAAATCAAATGAATTTAATGTAAATCAAAATTATGAATGTCATGCCAGAAAGACATGCGGCATATCACCCGGACATATTATTGCGGGTGATATGGCGCATGTCTTTCTGACATGACACCCATAATTTTGATTTAGATTAAATTCATTTGATTTATCTTAATTTTGGATATAGATATATAAATACGCTCCTTAATTGTAGTGCTAGCTCTGTTGAAAGAACTCGGCTGCTGTTTCTAGTTGTCGATAGCCCTATTCACGCCACTGGGACGAAGCTAGTATGATGTGTCTATTTCTAGTAGATATAGCACGTGTTGCTGGCCAGTTGCTGATTTGAACTTGAAGTGTAAACACTGATCGCTGGAACTTCTTCCTTGTTGAAAATCCAAGTATCCGCTTCCGTGGTTTACCATTCAATTAATTGGTGAAATATATTTCTTTAATGGAATATATACAGGGAAGATTAATCATATTATAAGGTATCTATTTTTAAAGTTTGGTCAACTTTATTTAGTTACCTACCTAGCTATGTGTGGTTACACACTTGAAAAAATTATCTCCTGCGATTATTCATGTTTATTTATATGTTAATCAATTTCTAGTTATTATAAACATATAT
>OZ024742.1:50841347-50853847 GCA_964016885.1 Eledone cirrhosa | reverse complement strand
ATAAGATTTCTGATTATAAAATTTATAATGTTTTATATTATAGTATAATATCATATTTAAAGTGTTTGCAAACATGAGAAAGAAAAGACTTACGATTTTCTTCATCTCGAAGGTAATCCAAATTAAATTATATGTTTTATATTAAAGAAATTTTATATTAAAAAATAATCATTATATAATTTAGAAAATAATTACAATTATAAAGTTAAAATTAGAATGCCTTTAAGTATCCAAAGGCCATATAAATGTACTTCAAAAGGATATTATTAAACTAGATATACGCATTTGTTTAAATTTATACAAAGAGTACATTGATTAAAGTTTAAGACGATATTATTCAGTTATATATAATATAATAAACATAATTACTGTTAATAGTGTTATAAATAAAGTTTTACATCAAGTATTATATTAAAAAATTATTCAACTAAGATCATATATACTATAAATATACAAATCAAACTTTTTGAATCATAAAGCGCAGATTCAAAATAAATAAATAAATGAATGGCTTGCGATACGCTATATGTGTCAAATATATAAACTATATGATTTAAAAATACCAGAAAAATGTTGAAGGAATTTAATGTGTTTGCAAACATGAGAAAGAAAAGACTTAACATTTTCATCAACCCGAAGGTAATCCAAATATAATTATATTAAAATATTATATTAAAAAATAATCATTATATAATTTAGAAAATAATTAACAATTATAAAACGATTATAAAGTTAAAATTAGAATGCCCTTAAGTATCCAAAGGACATATAAATGTACTTAAAAAAGGATATTATTAAAGTATAAATACGCATTTGTCTAAATTTATACAGAGTATACTGTTTAAAATTTAATACGATATTAATAAATTATGTAAATATAATAAATATAATTACTGTTAATAGTGTTATAAATGAAGTTTTACATCAAGTTAAGTGGAACAAGTTAGTCAACTAGGATCGTGTAAGACACATATACTATACATATACAAATCAAACTTCTTGAATCTTAAAACAACATATTCAAAATAAATAAATGATTGATTTACGATCCCACATAATTGTCAAACATATAAGCTATATAATTTAAAAATACAATAAACACCGAAAAATGAAATGTATTTAAACAATCAAATGATATGCATACTCATCAAAAGATCATGTTGGCAGTTTATAAGTTTATGTAGAACCCTTAATCCAACATTAATCATATCTTATATAATAAAAATTATTAGAATGTTTTATAATCTGTTATAGTATTGTTTTATGCACTCAGTTGATAATAAACGTCAAAATCAAAACTTTTTATTCAATGTTTTTTCCTGATATTTTGTGAGGATTGGAATGTAGAAGCTTTATGTAAGCAATTTGAGAATAATTTACTTTTTTTGTTAATTAAATTATCATAATTATTAATTATTAATAGGGTCCCCATAGTACAAAGTTTGCAGTTAGGTGATATTGAAGAATTCAAGTAGATTTGACAAAACTTGTCCAAGAAATCGAGTATTTTAAATTTTTGTCCTTAATGACCATATAAGTTGTGATAAATAGGCCGAAAGTTTCCTATTAGGATTCAAGAATGAATATTTGTGATTCGAATATCTGAATTTAAATGTCGATGAAGTTGCACCAATAGAGTTGTATGTGATATTATTTGCTTTTACGGTGCATTTATAGACCAGATTGCTATCCAGACAATTATTTTGTAGAGGGCAATTTGATCTAATTCTACAATTACAATTTGATTTATTGTTATTACTATAATTTGAACAATTTACGTTAACATTGCTAATACTTGGAAGTGTTCTATTGATAGTGATTACATTAATGCTATTTTTATTCCCAGTATTAATATTGTTAGTGTTAATATATTCATTATCCCTAATTGTTTGTTGGTTATGGATTAGAAATCTACTATTTATTTTTGCAATGTTCTGGGCCATATTCATAGTTGTAGAATAAGAAAGCTTATTTGTGTGTCTGTTGAATATGGAACGGTATTTATGTTTTTTGGGAAAACATTTACCTAAAGCTTTAAAGAATAGATTTGGCAGTGGTGTTTTCATTGCTACATACGCGGGAGTAGCAAACAATATAACTGATTTAGTTCTGATATTTTACCCGATTTATTCACGGCATTGGTGTTTGTATTTATATTTAAATAATTTTTAGCATCTAGTTTATTTATGTTAGTCTTATTTTTACCCGGATTATAATTCAAATTAGTATTATCTATATATTCAATATTATTTTTATAACCTGTCTTACGGAACGCGTCATTATAGTATATTGCTTTTTCATCAAATATGTATTTCTTAGCGGATATTCTAGTTATGCGTTTTTGTACATTATTGACTATTGCATTTTTCACGGATTTGGCTATTAATTTAAACGCGTCATTATTGATGTCTATAAGATCTTCGGCCGGGGCTTTTCTATAATTTGTTCGCAGTTCTTTTAAAATTAAATCTTTATATTCAGTTTTATCTATCCCATATAAGTTGTTGGTTTTGTCTGACTTCACCAATATTTTATTAACTTTTTTTATATCCAAGATTTTTTCCTTCAGATTTCTAAGGTATTGGTGACTTTTATATGTTTTTTCTTAAATTTAATCTTCTTTAGTATATTAAGCCTTTCGGTTTCAAAATCCTCCAGAAGTTTGTTGCATGGAGGATTTTTTCTAGATGTAAAGATGGTTTCGAAATAATTGTTGTTCTTTTTCCTTTTTGCTTCTTTGTTTTAGAAATGAAATGCACGCCATCTCACTCTTCTTATAAAAGAGTTTGTTGGCTCAATGAGCTTCCTCATGTATTCCTCATTAGATGGTAGATGTATATCCTTCAGCGATGTCGGGAACCTGAACAACTCCATCATTTATTAAATTTGTAATCTATTGTAGAGAAAGCGCTCAACCTGCTGGGAGCTAGATATATTTAAAGGTTAAACAAGGTTCAATGAATAAATCCATGAATAAAATTTTAAAATAGATTAGAAGAACTCCACAGTTATGGTTTTCCGGAGTTATTAATTCAAAATATTAACAAATATAGACATTCGTGTGATCAAGTATATTTTATTATACATATTTCAGAGGTACTGAGCTATTTTCAACAGTATGTCCTCATCAGATAAAATAAGATGATGCTTGAAATACCTTGACTATGTAGATGGTTAAAATTCAGTCATGGCAGTGAATAAGTTAGGACGAAACCTGGCCGAAGATCTTATAGACATCAATAATGACGCATTTAAATTAATAGCCAAACTTGGAATTGAAAGAAGAACCGAGCATGTTATACCTAGACAACCGAGGATAAATTTTAAGGATCACTAGAGAAACTTTGAGGAAGACTTGCCGGTTAGACTAATAGCTCTATATAAATCTGATATTGGAGTAATCAGTAAGAATATTATAGACAGAATTTTACCAACTCTGAAATTGAAGTCAAAATTTAGCTCATGGAAGGACACTAATGAAGTAATTGACTGGTTTAAATATATAGAAAATATGAAAAATCACAAATTCATTCAAATGGACATAGCAAGTTATTATTCTTCTATTACATCTAACCTATTAAATAAGGCTTTGTCTTATGCTTACAAACATACAGATCTAACTGCAGATGAAATCAATATCATATTAACTGCTAGAAGAACTCTAATTAATTTTAACAATGAGTATTGAACCCTTTCAGATAGGAATAGAAATATTGACATTACCATGGGATTATCGGACTCTGCGCAGCTTACCGAGCTTCTGGGTATTTTTATCCTAAATATGGTAAATAGAAAACTGCCGGAGATTCCCGGTGGTTTATATAGGGACGATATTTTATGTACTGTTGTCAAGCATAACAATACAGAACTAAATAAGGTTAAGAAAACTATTATTGAATTCTATAAAAATTACGACCTTAAATTAGAAGTTGAAAGTAGTACTGAAATAGTTAATTTCCTTGTCGTCACCCTTAACTTAAACTCAGGATGGTATTACCCTTTCCATAAGTCCAATGAAAACTTGTATTACGTTAGCTATTACTCTAATCACCCTAAATCCGTGAAAAATGCAATAGTCAATATTGTACAGAAACGCACAACTAGAATATCAGCTAATAGATCCATATTTGATGAAAAAGCAGAATACTATATTGACGCGCTACGTAAGTCAGGTTATAACAATAATATTGAATATATAGATAGTACTAATTTGAATTATAATCCGGGTGAAAATAAGACTAACATAAATAAACTAGATCCTACAAAGTCTTTAAATATAAATACAAACACCAATGCCGTGAATAAATCGGGGAAAAAATCAAAACCAAATCAATTATATGGTTTGCTCCTCCCGCGTCTGTTGCAATGAAAACACCACTGCCAAATCTATTCTTTAAGGCTTTAGATAAATATTTTCCCAAAAAACATAAATACCGTTCCATATTGAACAGACACACAATTAAGTATTCTTATTCTACAACTATGAATATGGCCCAGAACATTGCAAAAATAAATAGTAGAATTCTAAATCATAACCAACAAACAATTAGGGATAATGAATATATTAACACTAACAATATTAATACTGGGAATAACAATAATATTAATTTAAGCACTATCAATAGAACACTTCCAAATACTAGCAATGTTACCGTCAATTGTTCAAATTATAGTAATAACAATAAATCGAAATGTAAGTGTAGAAACAGCCCTCAAATTGCCCTCTGCAAAATAATTTTCTGGATAGCAATCCGGTCTATACATGCACCGTAAAAGCAAATAACATCACATACAACTATACTGGTGCAACTTCATCGACATTTAAATTAAGATTTTCGAATCACAAATATTCATTCTCGAATCCTAATAGGAATCTTTCGACCTCTTTATCACAACTTATATGGTCATTAAAATACAAAAATTTAAAATACTCGATTTCTTGGTCCAAGCTGTGTAATGGTGAAATCTACTTGAATTCTTCAATATCGGCTAACTGCAAGCTGTGTACTATGGAGACCCTATTATTTATTAATAATTATGATAATTTAATTACCCCAAAAAATGAATTATTCTCAAATTGCTTACATAAAGCTTCTTCTACATTCCAAGCCTCACAAAAAGACAGGAAAAAACATTGAAAAAACATTGAATAAAGATGTTTTGATTTTGACGTTTATTATCAACTGAGTGCGTAAAACGACATTATAAAAGATTATAAAACCTTCTAATAATTTTTATTATTTAAGATATGATTAATGTTGGATTAAGTGTTCTACATAAACATATAAATTGTCAACATAATCTTTTGATGAGTATGCATATCATTTGATTGTTTAAATACATTTACATTTTCGAGGTTTATTGTATTTTTAAATTATATAGCTTATATGTTTGACAATTATGTGGAATCGTAAACCATTCATTTATTTATTTTGAATATTTTGTTTTAAGATTGGAGTAGTTTGATTTGTATATTTATAGTATATGTGTCTTACACGATCCTAGTTGACTAACTTTTTCCACTTAACTTGATGTAGAACTTTATTTATAACACTATTAACAGTAATTATATTTATTATATTTATATAATTTACTAATATCGTCTTAAACTTTAAACAGTATACTCTGTATACATTTATACAAATGCGTATTTCTAGTTTAATAATATCATTTAGTAAATACATTTATATGGCCTTTGGATACTTAAGGGCATTATAATTCTTTTATAATTGTTAATTATTTTATAAATTATATAATGATTATTTTTTAATATAATATTTTAATATAATTAAATTTGGATTACCTTCGGGTTGATGAAAATCTTAAGTCTTTTCTTTCTAATGTTTGCAAACACTTTAAATATGATATCATACTATATTATAAATCCTTCAACATTTTTCTGGTATTTGTAAATCATATAGCTTATATATTTGATACTTATAGTGTCTCGCAAACCATTTATTTATTTAATTTGAATCTGTATTTTATGATTCAAGAAGTTTGATTTGTATATTTATAGTATATATATCTTCCATGGTCCTAGTTGAATATTTTTTTAATATAATACTTGACGCAACATTTTATTTATAACACTATTAACATTAATTATATTTATTATATTATATATAACTGAATAATATCGTCTTAAACTTTAAACAATGTACTCTTTGTATAAATTTAGACAAATGCGTATATCTAGTTTAATAATATCCTTTTTAAGTACACTTATATGGCCTCTGGATACTTAAGGGCATTCTAATTTTAACTTTATAATTGTAATCATTTTCTAAATTATATAATGATTATTTTTTAATATAACATTTCTTTAATATAAATTTTTTATTTTAATATAATTTAATTTGGATTACCTTCGGGATGAAGAAAATCTTAAGTCTTTTTTTTGTCATGTTTGCAGACACTTTAAATATGATATTATACTATAATATAAATCATTATAAATTTTATAATCAGAAATCCTATGCCCTTAGATTAATTCACTATTTCTAACTGACATAAATATTCGAAATTTAACGGTCATCCGGATGCGCTGTGATATATAAATTTGATTAATTGACTATTTCTACTTAACTTAAAGATTCGAAAATAAACCGTTATATAACTACCCCTAGATATATATTTGCTATTTTGATTGATTCACTATTTCTAAATAATTCGAAATTATTCATTCACCAAGCTATGCCCAAATATATATTTATATATATATATTTACAACATCTAGTTATACGCTGTTTATCCATGGCAATACAAATCTCCCTCCCTATGTTTTATACTATAATTTTTTTTCTCCTCTCCTCTCTATCCTTAATCTATTTTATTTTGCATTCGTGCATAAGATAATTCTATACTTTTAGTCATTCTCTCTTTCCTCATCTGTTTCTCTCTTTCTCTTTCAGTTCCTCTTTCTACAATAATGTGTTATCCATATATTACTTTATTTAAATTATTTAAATTTCTAACAGTTATATAGGTTTATATTATATTAGTAGTTGTTTTTTTATTATGTATCTTTATAAGCTTTCCACACGCACCCTCTGTATTATATGTAATTCTTTCATGACTCAATATTAAGGTATATAAATATTGAGTTTAGTCCTAACTTCTTCACTGCCATGACTGAAATTTAACCATCTACATAGTCAAGGTATGTCAAGCATCATCTTATTTTATCTGATGAGGACGTCCTTTTGAAGATAGCTCAGTACTTCTGAAATATGTATAATAAAATATACTGAATCACACGAATGTCTATATTTGTTAATATTTTGAATTAATATATACATTAAAATATACATATAATATATATATATATATATATATATAATATGTTGAGAAGATAACACACCAGAGAGAGATATATAGTGCGTTATCAATAATACAGGGAAAAAACCACCAGTGTATGGAATCTATAACCTATGAAAGGCAGACTATAGACACGATAATTAAAAATATAAATTAAAGCGTAAATAAATACCTTTATAACTATATAACACACGTACAAATCCAATACAAATCCACGTATGCCTCCTTTATGGTGATATATATATATATATATATATATATATATATATATATATATATATATATATGATGTAGGTGTGTGCTATGTAATTTCACGTCTTTTAGATGTTTGATACTTCTTCTAAAAGTTAAACTTTTAGTTTTCGAAAGTATCTATAAATTATAACGTGTAAGATAAAGTTTAATGAAACATTTTTATTAGCATAATTATATATGCCTTTCTAGGATTATGTATGCACGTGTCATACAAATAGGCGTTTTGTTAAGTATAACGGGTATATCTGGGCGTTATAAGAATGCATTAATAACGAAACATTGCTCTAAATTAAAGGTGTCGATTAAATATTATTTAATTCGGAATACTGCCGTCAAGAATATTGATAATATATGTGATCTTTTCGAAATAATGTTTACTTCATTATATTAATACTAACATGATTTAATCAGCATCAATTTTGAAGCGAGGGAAATACATCGGCTGTTAAGTTAAAAATAATGCACACAAAATTCCTTATTTAATACATATGCACAAAGTTATAATGATTATTAATATCTCCAAGTCTCATGTATAATTCTATTCTCATAATTGAATGTAATCTAAAATCTAGATATTAATTGGCATTTCGATAAATCGTATTGTCTTAAAACTATCCCTAGGCTTCAAGAAACTAATAAAGCGTTAACAAAGTTATATCTAACGTAGTATTTGATATCTGTCATATTTACCTCGCGCTCAGAAGCTCCTGGCATGACAGCCGTGCCGTAAACTTTACATCTTGAACTGCTGAAATCCCACCACTATAATTAGAGTTGTGATGGAATATTATTCTCAGATGATTTCAGCAATCACTTGAAACATGCTGTCTTAACCTTTCATCTATTATTTAAATATTCAACTAATAAATATTGATATATTCTCATTTTGTAAGTAAATATTATGATGCAATATAGAAGACATGTCAAATGATGGTTATTTTAACCATACATAAGAAGTCGCAATCAAATTGATGTTGCGACTTACATGCTTTTCTACAATGTTTGCCTTATTGGATAAATGAAAATTCTTCTTTGAAAAAACTTTGTACTCCTTTTACACTTCGGTTTATATTTACCTATATGCTATTTATCCGGTGTGCATGCCGTTAAGCGAATGAGAGTACATGACTGACTCCTGGATAGGACGCCAGTCATTCACATTGTTAAAACCCCAGCTGCTGCTGGTGCTCATTTTCAGTTGAGACGACTAGAGCAACGGGAGTCTTTTGCTCAAGAATACAGAACACAACCCATTCCAGGAATCGAAACCACTACATAATGATCGTAAGTCCAATATCCTTATTTCAGATCTCCACAATGTGGATGCATCAAAACCGACCAAATATTAGCACTGTAGCATGACTTTGAGGAAGTACTGTCAGGAAGTGTATTCTTGGTTTATAGATATCGAAAAGGCATAATACAGGAACATCTTTGTTACATTTGGGTGATGAATTCGTATATTAATTATTTCGCCAACAAAATAACGGGTGATATACTATTTTGGCAGTATCGGCAGAGGATCGGACGCCATGCTTTTGCAGCACAAGTTACGGCCCTTTATGACTGAGTTCAAATCCCACCGAGGTTAACTTTGCCTTTCATCCTTACGGGGTCAATAAAATAAAATACCAGTAATACACTGGATTAACTGCTGGCCTTGTTCCAAAAGTAGAAACAATTATTATTAACGTAATTTTTTTTAAATATATAATTCACCCAAGAAGGGTTTGATCATGTTCATAATTGTAATTATACTAGTAATTGATCCCAAAACTATAAAAATAATTTTGCATACATTTAGTTTGTAAGTTTAGATATAACGCTGCAACTATCCATGCTTATATATAGCATTAAACCTCCTAAATCATCCTCACATGTGATAAGAAAGATAGCAGAGCAAGTAGTTTATAATATATGAATATGGAAGGCATATGCAACTTGGGTGACGTTAACCATCCAGGTGAAATATGATATCGAGTTTAGGTCGTTTGTACATCAAGCATGACAACTGCAACAGAAATAAAAATAACTCTAGATTATGATCTTCCCGCTTAACTGCTAAAAATCAGTAAGAATGCTTTCATTGTTTGTACAAAATTGAGTCTAAAGGTAGAGTTACTTAGAAAACTGAATATCAATTCCTGTAGCAGTCTAGTAATCTATATAATCTGTCTATGCATCTACGCAGGTATCCATTTTTATGTTTATTTCGTTATGTTTCTACTCGTCAAGATACCTGGCGTCATCGCAATTGCTTTTTCCATAAAATATACCTAACACATTCTATCACGAATAACCTTAGTTAATCTCTCACTGTTCGGTAAGACTAATTTTTTTGCAGATTCCTTTTTCTATTTCTACATGTAATACCGGCTTGACATAGTCTTTTGATGTTTATCAATGGGAATGCAGATACATGTAGTTCTCTCTCTATATATATGCATGTGTACATAATTGATGTACGTAAGGATTTTGTAGATATTCATAAGCATTCACACGTGCACAAACGTAAGCTCTTGTCATATATATATATATGGCAGAATTCTCGGAGAAGGAAAACTCTGATATAACACCTGCAACCATGATGGTATCCAATGATGTTGACTTGTTCTTCTTTTTGGTAAATATCATCTTGGTTAAGAGAGTGGGACTGGCTTTATGCAGTGCCTTTGCTCACTATAAAAGCTTCACAGCACAGGCATTGATTTACATCTGGAGATCTCTCTGCACTTGTCGTCACATGGTACCATGGGCCCAGCACTATGTGTCAATAATTGTCACAAGTGTAGTGTTTGTACCAGAGTTTTCAAGTCGGTAGCTGGACTAAAATGTCACACTCGTTCAGCGCATCGGTAGAGGTTCTCCTACATGGATATAAAGTAGTGGCCGTACTCGAAAACGAGTTGGCAGCCACCATATATATATATATATAAAAATATATATATGTGTGTGTGTGTGTGCGTGTGTGTGCGTGTGTGCCTATGTGTGAGTACGTGTTGTATATCGACTAATAGTGGAGATGTTTATGCAAATATCTGAGAGCCTTTCACTTTGAATTTTTACAGTCGTGTCCAAAGTCACATATTCTTTTCACAGCAAGACCAAGAGGAATTAACCGACAGCGTTGTGTCTGGCATTTTGGTGGTTGTCAAAATTACGTATCCATTAGGGATCTGCTGTTATAAAAATAAGCTACGATCATAATGATTTTTCTGTCATGTATATGAGATCTTGAGTCTTAATTGCCAATGGAACGGTAGCCTGCTCGAGTAAACGGAAATAGTATTGGGGCTCCAGTACAGCTTTATACACATGTATATGTTGAATATCGAATATATATACGAGGTGTACCTGAAAAATATTTGAAGGCCTTTCGCTATGAATCTGTAAGTTTGTGGCTGAAGCATGTGGAAGTAAACTCAGCGGAAGCGAGATGTATACGTAACAAACAACCTTATCGGTTACTTCTGTACTTATATATATATATATATATATATATATATATATATATATATATATATATATATATATATATATATATATATATATATATATATATATATATATATATATATAAATATATTTTAATTCAAAATATTAACAACATAGATATTCTTGTGATCAATTATATTTTATTATACATATTTCAGAGGTCCTGAGTTAAGTTTAACAGTACGTCCTCATCATATAATATAGGATGACGCATAACATACTCTGACATAGTAGATGGTTAAGATTCAGTCATGGTAGAGATTAACATATGAGAAAACTCAATATTTATACCCTAATATTGAGATCATGAGATAACATAATACAAACAATAGAGAGGGTGCGAGTAATACAGCAAAAAAAATACATGGCATCAATATAACAGTTAAAAATGTTTTTTTTAAACTACTGAAGAAAGAGGAGGGACAGGAAAGCATAGAGGAAGAAACAGCTGATGTGATAATATATTTAATAGGTGACTCGAAAAAACAAATGAAAGATGATTGAGGAGAGAGACAAAGGGGTGTAATTTATGTTCAGGTTTATATACACTTTTCCATATACCCATATTAACATAGTTGGCCGTTAATATTCAAAATATTTAATCTAAGTTATTTCAGAGTAATGAATAATATTTTAGGTTTTAAAAGTCGATAGGTATTTGTATTAATATTATAATTATGTTTAATTTTTTAAATTCAAATTTTATGAAAACAAATTTAAAGGATTTACGAAACACGAGAGAGAAAATAAATAATGAATTATACCCTCACTCTGTTGAGTGTTTCCAACTATTGTAAAAGTCATTCTTTGATGTATTCATTGAACGTTGTTTAACTTTGAAATATATATATATATATATATATATACCTACATAAATTCTCAAATATATATATTCACACACACACACACACACACACACACACACACACACACACACACACACATACACACACACACACACACACACACACACACACACATATATATATATATATATATATATATATATATATATATATATATATGTATCAACTAGAAATTGATCGACATATATATATATTTATAAAGTAGACATATGAAACAATATCAGGGAATAATTTGTAAAATGTGCAAGTATACATAGATATGTAGGTAACTAATTAAAGTTTAACTAGAACTTCAAAAATAGGTACATTATAAATTGATTAATATTCCTTGTATATATTTCATTAAAGAAATATATTTCACCATTAACCGATCGGTAAACCACAGTAACCAAATACGGATTTTCAACAAGCGGAGAAGATCTAACTATATGCGTTTACAAAGCAAATCCAAATCTGCGAATGACTACCAGCGCGTGTTGCATTTTTTAAAAATATACACATCGTTCCAGCTTCATCCCAGTGGCGTGAATAGGGTTATCGACAACTAGAAATAGCAGCCGAGTC
>OZ024742.1:50776347-50836347 GCA_964016885.1 Eledone cirrhosa | reverse complement strand
TCGCATTTGTAAAGTTTAATTGTATGGCTATACACCCAGATGTAGCAAGGAATATGTGGTCGGGAGTGTTAAAGCTGGACATGATATTACTTGTGATCCCTCTACAGTGTGTGGCGTGTCTCCCTCAAACGTCACACAGTTGGAAGCTTCTTCCAAATATTGGGACTTTTGGGAAATGCCCATGGAGTAGTATTTAAAATCCTGTTGCTTAGCAACTGTTGCTGCAAATGAAATTGTGTTATTGTTGTTGTTGGTGGTGATGATGGTCTCATTCGTTTTGTTGCTACTGATTCCTTTTGTTGTGTTGTTGTTCTCATTTATTGTGTTGTTGTTGGTTATGGTGGTATTAGTGTTTGCTACACATACTTCCTTCTGTGTATGGATACACGTGACGTTTGTGAGTCAGGCGTGTTCAGTTGCTTACAAGCAGCTGAAGCTTGTTCCTCTTCTAAATGTTGAGGCGATAATGTTGGCATTCTTTTGTCCATGTCTGATACTACCTGCTGGTCAAGTAGGCATGGCTTTCCCTTCCCATCTTCTTGTTTTGACAAAAAATAGGTGCCTTTGCTTCAGCAATGTTTTAAAATTTGAAGTGCTTTGCAAACATTTTTTCGAAAGTATTTTAGATCTTTTTGCCCTGAGGGGCACAATATTTTGGGGGATTGACCAGATCGAAATTTGACCTCACAGTCCCTCTACAAATTGGTATAAAAATAAAAGTTCACAATGACGAATTTCTAAAGAAATTTAAACAAAACTTACCGAGCAAGTTTAACACATGTGTCCATCCCAGAGATAGATAGATAGATAGATGTGTACCAAACACACACATTTCTTACCCTCTCTGTCCCTCGCTCTTTCTCTCTTCATTTATATATATATATATGTGTGTGTGTGTGTGTGTGTGTGTGGAGCGTTGTTATTTGGCGTTGTTGAAAAGAGCAGTGGGCTTTGACCTGGCAATAAAAAAAACTGTAGACAAAATTATTTCTGTACCCAAACCAAGGCACACACACACACACAAGTTTGTGCGTGTGTGTGTGGAGGCGTGCGTGTTTATGTGTGTTTGTGTGTGTCTGTGAATCTATATATAAGGGATACAAATACTACTTTCTCACTGTCTCCAAGCTTCATTCGTTGCTAAATATTTTATTTTTCTACGAGGTATTTTATTTTGCAAGGTACTATTTTTCCCCTGAGTTTGTGATTTCAGAGAAAGGTAAGACATTCTTCATATTTTACATTTTTTGTATTTTGACTTTACAGTTTGAATTGTAGCATTATTTCTCCAATCAAAATATTACAACAGCTAACAGTGAAATATAGAATTTAAAAAATAAATCTGTTTCGACTGAAATCAAGTCTTTGAGAACATTCACGCCTATTTTTCAAAAATATATAATTTGAAATAGTTTGCTTTTGTTTTGGACTGAAACTTTTTTTGTATTTAATTCGTACGGGTATTGTTTAAATATCTTTTTAAAGATTCTAACATAACTTGATTTGGCCCATTACGTGAACTGCGGTATTCATATTTCTCAACTAAGTCTGTACAACAAGCTTCACTTATCAAAAATGTTCTAGGTTATGTGAATGAATTGCAGAAACTATATAGTACATCAAGGAAATTTAAGCAACCGTATTTATCACAACATGATGAAGAAAATGAAATATCGTCACCAAGCTCCTTAACACCTGTGTACCCTACTCGATGGCTAACACGACTTTCTGCAGTCAAAGCCCTTCTTGACAATTATTCAGATGTCCCTATTTCTTTACAAGAGGCAACAAATGAGTTTGGCACCAACATTGCATCCATAGCTAATGTTATTCTTATGTGTCACTCTCCGGGCCAATGTGTTCTTGGATTGCACGTTGTAGTTCCATTACTTCAATTCCTTGAAGGATTGAACAAATCTTTTCAAAGTACCACCTTCAATCTAGGTAGCATGTTGCATAGTGTCAGACTGGTGCAGGAGGAGCTAAAAAAATCTATGCAGTGCAGAACAATTCCAGGAGCTGTTCAATACAGCAGAAAAAATGATTTATCAACTCGATATTTCTCCTTTGGAGCAACCCAGGCAAAGAAAAATTCCTAAAATATACCAGGAAGGAAATGCGTTAAAATATCAACACTGCACTGCTTTGGATCATTACAGAGTGCAGTATTTGCAGGTAGCGGATACTGCAATATCAAATTTGAAAGATTATTCTTTTTCTCAGGATTTAGCAGATTATGAAAAGCTGAGCAATATTTTACTGTTTGTGCTGAAGTGATCATGCAGTATCCAGAACTTGATGAGTTTTCTTTAAGGAACGAAATACTTCTTTATAGAAATCATCAGAGTGGATCATCTCTCTAGGATCATCGTAAAATATTCGGTGAAATGAACCAAAAGTCCGCCGCATGTTTCTAAATGTTGAGCGAATGCTCAGGCTACTTTTAATGTTTCCAACCACTTGTGAAGCTGAAAGATCTTTTAGCGCTCTGCAGAGACTCAAAACTAGGTTGCGATCGACCATGGCTCAGCAAAGGTTGAATCATATTCTAATATGAGACGTTCATAAAGATGTTTTGAAAAAGATTAGTTGTGAAGAAGCTGCTAAATTATTTATTGACAGCAATGGGGCGAGATCTGATACATTTGGGAAGTTCTAAAAGACAAGACATTTACTTCATATGATTTTTATTCAAAGGTCTATGTTTTATTTTTTGTTTATTTGATATAATAAATACATTTTAAGCTTATTTTTTTCTTATTTCTGAACTTCATTTCAATATATAAAATTTAATTAGCGTAAAGAAATATTTACTTATGTAATAGGATTCAGAAAAGACACCATAAGTAATACTAAACTGCTCCAACAAATGTTGGTTTGTCACCCTCACATGCTTAAGTCAAACGAGGCCCCTGGACAAAAGCAACATTATTCACTGACCCGTTCATCACCGTGATCGGCTTGACCTCGATACTTCAACTCATTCTTACTAACATTCGGTTTGCTTGACTCCATCTTATCTTCATTACATTTCCATATCATTTATTCTATAACTAGGTTGTTGCTATTCCTATATAAACTGACTGTTTATACTACGATCAAGTCTTGTTATAGCCTTGTGTTTAAGGAAGTGCTTTTGTAGTCTTCAACAGTCATCCATTATAATTGGAGCACCATTACAAGAATATCACAGTGATGCATTAAGGTAAGGGCGATAATTTGAGAAACTCTGACTAAAAAGTAATGTCTTAACTTAGTATTATCGCGTCTTATCACTACGTGCTTAATTGATGAATTCCATTTCAAAATAGCACATTACTAGTCATTCTTGCATTAAGTTCTCTTGAACTCGTTGCCTCGTTGATCCTTTATTGAGTCTGCCACCTTAATTCCTCAAGCTATGTTATTACTATTCCTACATGAAAGACTGGTTAATCTTCATCGACATTAACTTGTCTCGCCATGGTTAATTAATTACAATATTTGTGTTTTTCATTGCAGTTTTGTTTATTACAAAGTGTTATTCCAGAACATTACTTGAAACTTTATCATACTGGAACAGGACTCATCATAGTAAGTTACTTATACATAATTTGATAGGCTTATATAGGCACATCTTTGCGTAACTTTACCAAACACATTCGATAAACAGAAAATGGCCTCAGTAATGAAGAACAAATGCAGGCAGTACAGCGTTGATTACTTACGGTTCAGATTCATCCCATCGCCGTCGAACCACCTGTCACGCATGTGTTTAATTTGCAAAGAGTCCTTTTCGAATGAGGCGATGAAGCCATCGCGTTTGAGTAGACACTTGAAGGTGAGGCACCCCGATAAGAGATATACATATTTAGCATACTTTCAGTCTCTTAGGGACCAATTCCAGAAAACAACACTAATTTCTTCTGCCTTTTCGAAAGTTGAAGCTTCAAATGATGATGGACTTGTCGAATCTTACAATATTGCCCACATAATCGCATAGTGGGGCAAGCCCCATTCCTTGGGTGAAACATTGGTAGCCCCTGTCATCTCAGAAGTTCTTTCAACAGTACTACGTCACAACACGTTAAAGACCTTGAAATGTATTCCGTTGCGTAACGACTCTATAAGGAAACGCATCGACGAAATGGCGGAAAATGTTGAACTAAAATTATGCAACATCTTGAAATCGACACAATTTGCATTGCAACTTGATGAAAGCACACTTTCCGGGAATCAATCATTACTACTGGGATACGTACGATTTTTCCACCAAAACGAAATGCACGATGAGCTTCTCTTCACTCTGAATCTTGCCACAGATACTAAAGGTGCCACCATCTTTGAATCTGTCAAGGGATACCTCGAAGAAAAAGAGATACCTCTTAACAATATTGTATCATGTGCTATGGACATAGCTACGTACGTAGCACTCTGAATAGGGAAAATCCATCTGTATTTGCTGTTCATTGTGTCATTCATCGACAACACTTGGCTGCGAAGAAACTCAGCGAGCCGCTGAGCAAGTCTTTGCAAGTAGCAATTGATGTTATCAATTATATCAAACGCCATGCCCTCAATGAACGAATTTTCCGGCAACTGTCCGAAGATAATGACAAATAATTCGTCGAGTTGCTCCTTCATACTGAAGTGAGGAGGCTTTCAAAGGGTAAGTGCCTTACTCGCTTCTTTTAACTGTTCGACTCTATCATTGAGTTTCTTCGAGGACGCAACGCAGAACATATAAAAATACACACGATGTGAGGCAAGACCGCGCCTACCTCGCCGACATCTTCGACAAATGCCTCATTATGGCTTTGCAGGGGGAGAAGATCACCTTGTTTAAAGCAAAGAATGCTGTGAAAATATTCCTGGCCAAATTGAAAGTCATCGAAAGGAACCTTTCTCGACGGGAATTCTATAATGTTCCTAGTGTCGCCAATGTTCAAAACATTGTGAGCGATGACCAACTCCAAATTTATACCGCGCACCTCCGTGCACTACAAGACAACATGAGAGAACAGTTTGTCGACCTTTTGCAGATGGACATCCCAATGTGGATAGCAGATCCCTTCATAGCTAACCTCGACGATTTCGACGTTAAATTTCAGGCAGAATTAATTGAAATTCAGACAGATGACATTATCAAAATAAAATTTTCCAAATTAGGTGAACACCTCTTTTGGATGCAAGAGGAAATTCAGCGTCGATTTCCACTCCTACATGCAGAGGCTAAGAGATTTGCTTTACCTTTTCCTAGCTCATACTTAATCGAGAGGGGGTTTGGCGTTGTTTCCAGACTGCATAGTAAGGCTCGCAACCGCTACAATGTGATTGCACGTGGAGATCTCCGGCTACAGCTCACGAAAATCCTGCCTGACGTCAAAGAGTTAGCTAAGCTCCATGAAGCTCGAGGGTCCCATTGATACGAGGTCAAAGTAAGTTGATTTATTATTGTAGTTGCAGTCTGACTGGACTGGAAACCATCTACCACAATTCAGTTACTCATTTGTTGTATATATTTTACCGTTTACTAATGAATATACCCTCTTTCGTGGTCATGTAAACCTCTTACGTGGTCTCTAAGCTCACAAAGCGGAGGGGACATCAAGTTAGATATCAACATTTATTCTGTCCGTTTCATTAAAGGGAAAATTAGAAATCTTTGAAATAATACAATTGCCACTTTCTTCCAGATAAGAGCACTCTTTGATTAGAGTTGCACTTGTATAAATGTTCAAAATAGCTGGTATCGTCTGGTGGGAATATAACAAATTCAACTGGTCCTTATTCATAAAAAATAACATTTATGTTCCTTTATGACCTTAAATGATTATGAAGATGAGAGTACAAAAGAAAAGCTTAATATTTGAGTAATACGGCTGGTATTTCTTCCATCTAACTGCTCCATGTCCAATTTTGCCACACCGTGCAGTCTTTTTTAATAGAAACATCTAAGAGTTCTCTTCCACAACATTCTAGGTGCATAGTTATTGTAAAATTGTTATCGCCTATTCACTTGAGAAATTGAAAGCCTATAATTAACCTCAGATATTTCATGACATGTTTAGAAGCCTTTAGAAAGATATTCACATGTGCTAAAGGTACATTATATGCTTGAAAGATATTGGTGAACGCTAACAAAAATCAGATTAAAGGTGGTTTTCTTTCTCACGCGGAAGATCTACATCTACAAACAAATAACGGTGACGATACATCCGACAGATTTCTACACAGCTTGTATTGTATTTATGTACATTTTTCAGTGATATGGCTCAATAAATGTTGTCAATGTGCCACGCAGTACCCCCCCCCCCCCCAAGATTTTTGGGTACTTGCTTAAATCAGGAACGATTTTTGTTTTGTGTGTATGCGGTCGTTTCTCAACATGTATTATAGACCTCTCTTGTAAGTTTGTTGTTATCCCATTGTTATCAAACCTATTTTGTTGAACATTTGATAAATGTTATAGTTAAACTAATCAGTATCTTCAGGAGTTGCTTAGATTATGACTAAATATAGCTCATAGGGGTTAAACATATATATGTTTGCCAAATACAGCACTCAATGTGTGTTTCTTTTCAATTAAGATATCGGACGACAAACATTCCGTCACTGTATTCTAAAGCGCACTTTCCGCAAAACAGGAGAGCAGGCTGTCCAACATGTTTAAAGCTGTTACCTCACCATTACCAAAAAATGACTAACTAACTGTAACAAGATAAAAACATACATCAACAGCCACAGCAGCAGCCATGCCGGGTACATCTTAAGCCAGTGACCCCAAAGCATCGTCATGCGAGGAGCCGACCTTGTCCCCTTTATTTCGCTGCTGGTCCCGTGCCAGGTCCTTCGCATACTGGAAGGTGATGTCGAGAGTCCGGAGATCTTCCGTGATGATATCAAGCTATCTACTGCGAGGTTTGCTGTGGCCTCTGTTCAGTCTGCAGCCGATCCTCGAATGAGATTACGGCCCTGGTAGGATGATCCGGTGAAAAGTAGAGGACATGTCCCTACCGCCACATGCGGCGGATAGCTATGAGGCAGGAAGCTGTGGGCTGATGCGTCCACGCACGCAACATTTTGTTGGAAATGTGATGGTCTCACCTGATGTTTTTGATGGTCGTCAGGGCCATGTTATCGACGCTGTAAATCTTCTTTGCCAGGGACTTATTGAGGGGACAGAGTTATGCTCCAGAGAGGAGATCGTAGAGGTCCGATGTATTGTAAATACGGAGCTTCGTCTTCTGGGAGATTGAGCAATGGGCCTAAAGGGACTTCCATAAGAAGTGCATGACACCGAAAGCCGCGCCACATCTGCGGTTGATCTCCTGGGTCATGTTACCATTGCTGGTGACACTCGAGCCTACGTGAATGAACGTTGAGGCCAATATGAAGCATATGTGGATCCGCACCATTGCATTAGCATTGGTTTCACCCAGCTTACCTGAAGGTGAAGATTTGCTAATTCCTTTCTGAGCTGATTGATAGAGTTTCTGAATAGGGTGTGGTATGTGCTTATTCCAGGCAGGTTAGGTGGTAATTCCAGAAGGTAACGCCAGAAACACTCTCACAAACCTTGATCCTCAGATAGTCGATGACAGAGTTGAAGAGATGGGGGAAGCCAAGTAGCCCTGTCTGAGACAACTGTTGATGTGGAACCATTCGGATTCCTTCCCGTTCATCCGAACGCAGCTCTCGGCACTGCTATATAACCGTTGGAACAAGGTGGTGATCTTCGGAACCGCACCTACAAACTGGAGATTTTCCAGATAGTTGGATGGTTGACCGTGTCAAAAGGCGATTTGAGGTCAACGAAGGCGACGTAGAGGTAGCGATCTCAGTGGAACGCCCGAAGTCTTTCGATAATGAGGTGGAGGGCAGAAATGTGGTCAGTGGTGGATCGGGTAGGCAGGAATCCGGCATCTTGTAGGCGAAGCCCGCTTCCGATGACTGGCAGAAAACGGTTGAGGAGGATCTTGGTGAAGACCATGCTTGAGCTGGAGAGAAGCGAGATACCCTTGTGGTTGCTGCAAACGAGTTTGTCGCCCTTCTGATTCAAGAAGAATAGGATAATGACTCTAGTCCAGTTATTTGGGAGCTGCTTTGACATCCATACATGGCTGATGTTACGGCTGAGACACTGGATCCTGTTATCAGCGCCTGCCTTCAAATTCTCTGCGGTGATAGTGTAGAATCCTGGGACTTGGTGTTTTTTACCTTCTTCAGGGCGGCTCTGACCTCATCGGCAGTGACAGGATCAATCGTGTCTGCATGAGTCGTTGGCTGCAGCTGTGTCTGTGGTGTTGGTTAGGCAAGGATCAATTGGGATGGATGGTTGGTGCCAAGAAGTCAGAATTGCCTCTTCCAGCGCTCGATGCAGATGGTTTCAGTGGTTATAACGTTGCGAATGGTAGCCTTCCCCACGGCTGTCTTGGTCCGGGGATCGGCACAGGCTCTGTAGAGTGTGTTGTATACCGGGCTTAGGTGGTTGTTCCTTGCGACTGTCTCCAGGTGAACGGCTTCCACTACTCACAAGTTTTCCCGCTCATCCGTGATGGCCTTTTTGCGTACCCAGTTGAGCTGGTGGTTCTCATTCATGTCGCTGCGCAGGCGAGCCGTTCGGTGACAGTTAACTGTCTCCAGCGTCCCTGGTGAAATGTGGGAAGAGGACTTGAATAGCTACAACAAAATCAGCGTGCTGGCTGACCACAGGATTACAAATCGAACGTTCAAAGAAAGACAGCAGCATCAAGAAGAACATCACCAACAACAAATTTCCACAGGAAAATTACATAGCGATCTTCCCGCTTTTAAAAGAATTAACATCACTTTCACAAAACAACTAAATAAAACACACACGACTAAAAAACAACATCACTAACACGAATACTGCCACACCCACTACGAACAACAACAACACCACTGCAACAACAAAAATATTACAGAAAGAAGAAAGAAAAAAAATAACCGAAACACAGATAATGACACCACAAATGACAACAGCACTAAAAACAATATAAGAATATCAACAATAACAACAACGAAATCAACAACAACATTAACTATATTGATAATACATTTGGTTTGGAGTAACAGCTGCCAAATCAACTGAACTCTTTATCATAAACATTATAGAAAATGTGACATCTTTGATCCAAGCAATTAAATTAATAACAGTTTAACAACTATGGACTGATGTAACCATCCCTATCAACAAATGTCTGATCTACAAATGCGAGTCCACAAACATGAAACATCTGGAGCCAGAAAATCAGACAGACTATGAAAGGGCACTGAAATTGTTAATGCTGGATATTCAGTACATTGCAACTATAAGGCAATACCGAGCATTACAATTGCTCTTTTAAAGTGAGGCTCTAGTCGTTAGACACTCGTGATTTCCTGCCGGGCCGATAAGCTTGTGCTCAACCCATGTTATTTAGGACGAAGGGCCAAGATCATGGAAACCAACGTAGGTGGATATCTAATGGATATTGGCCCTCAATGTCCTAGAAAGAAACAATACTCTCCTGGCGATGTAACAAACGTTCCTTAGAATACCAGAAACCATCGTCGCCCATGAGTGACAGACCTGCAGGTTATGTTTGAGAGCAGGCACTATCGATACTAACTGTGTAACTTAGTCACCTGAGAGCTTTCTGCTTTCAACAGAGCCCCAAATGCAATACCAGAGCTCCCAAAGCAAAAACAACCATGAGAGATCTCCCTCTCCTTCACGTTTTCTTTCACCGTCTACAACACACACATAGGCACTCACTTCAGAGATAGAATCCTCAGAAACGAAACACGCAACACGTACAGACACATCTTCAACAACACCAAACACATAAACACTACCACCAGTATCCATCCAACGCTACAAGAACTGGCTATGGGCTTGCGACACTTCCTGAGAAGCGGCGCACGGAAGCTCAAAGGTTATTATCTTGGGACCCATAAGCATGTTCGGATGGGAGGAAATCTTGACATTTGGTAACTGACGCGTTACAACTCTTGGAAGCAAGGAGCAAGAGCTAATTGGGGAGACTAGATGCTAACGGCTATATATATCCAGGTATTCCTCAACAAAGAATAGTGGCTTTGGTATTGTAGATTTGGATGGAGGATGGAAGCTCCAATATTCAGGTGTGACACCAGAAATGACTGCACAGGTGAGCGTGAAGATACGCCCGTACCCGAAGCTGTCAGAATCAGTTATGGACAGGAACCTGTTGGGAAGGAGCATATGGCTCTTGAAGTTTAGGCTGAATGAACAATCTCTGTGTGATGTGCAATTTTATGTACCAAACATGGAGCCCAAATACAGATCCTTCCTTGACGAAAACACTGCAGCGTTAGATGCAGTTAAGACTCTCATATTACTTAAGGGGAGACTTCTACGCACATGTTAGCAATGACAATCTGACATGGTAACGAGAGATTGGAAAAAACGGCGAAACCAATCTAAATACAAATGGAGTGGTCTTAGACTTCTGATCTAGTAATGGGTTCTCTATTATTAATACCTTTGTCCAGCATAAATTCATCCATAAATACTAATGATATATGAGGAATCGCGGGCACATATCAATAATTGTTTGTTGTTTCTGATCTCTTCGATTCAGTGCTGGATATTCGTGATAAGAGAGGAGCTTAGCGTCAACTTATCACCATCTACATATCTGCAGCCTGAGGCTATCTAAATCCACTGCCCCACAAAACTGACAGTTCCTACTCGATCTACAGGACAAAATCAAAATCAATGGAAGATAATGAAGTCAGGATAAGTGATGTGAATACTATTGTGCCTAAATTCACAGAATCTTCGTGAGCAATCTGAGGATATTGAAATGGGTGGACGCTTTTCAGCTCGGCAGTTTCTGCTTCAGCTGTTAAATGCTACAGTCGAACGCATCTTGATATTGGGGCGGTTTGCAGGAGGACATTTGTTTCAATCAAACGGTCACATATGCCACCCAATCAAAGGAGGCTTACAAACTTTGGCTAGAAAATATGTCCTATTTCTTACACTAGCAAACAATCGGAGCAGAGACAACAAAGTCTTGTGGATATTTGTTGGTTAAGCAGGAATCTGAATTATCATCAACAAATAAATGACAGATCATTCAACGACATTGTAACATGAAAACCTCTCCAACACCTGCTATCTGGGTTTTTTCAGAACGGTGCATGCTCACGAGGTGGAGAGAGTACTTTGATGATCTCCTAAACTCAATTCCAACAGCAACTACTGATGTACATAAAGTGAATCTCAGAGGCTGAAAGCACCAGAGCAATTCAAGATCTCAAATGTTGCAGGGTCACTGGGGAGCATAACATTCAGCCTGAGATATTAATTCTCTGGCTGATTCGGGTGTGTCCGTTGGCCTGGATCTGTGGAAAGGCACCTAAGCAATATCAATCTCCCTTTTCTCGGAAGTTTTAAAAAGGGAGACAATTATAGAGTTATCCTGTTATATCTTACTGATAAATTCTATTCCAAGTGTCTGGCAAAGAAAGAATGTGGTTTTCTACCCGGACGAAGCACATCTGACCAATGTTCACAGTAAGAAAAGTATTTGAGAAACTATGGGAGTAATTTCACGAGCTGAATTCTTGTTTCATAGAGCTAGAAAATGCATATGACCACATTCCACGGGAACTGTTGTGGAATGTTCACTTGATAGGTTAACTGCATAGTGCTCTAAGCCAGAAATATGAAATCGTGGCTGTGAAGAATGACACATTCCTTCTCTCAAGAACGAGGCCTGCGCATTGCATAATACATGTTTACGTTGGATGTAAGGCCGGATGCTGAATTAATGTTCAGTAATGCACAAGTTTCAGTTGTCGATCATCAAAAGAAGGGAAATAGGTGGAAAGGTCAATTTCCCTATCTTCAATTCGGTATCGGTGCTTACCCTTACTTATGTTTAAGAATCTTTCATCATTGTCGGATAAAATTGCTAAAAGCGGAGTTTAAAATGTTGACCAATGTGTTTGTGACTAGGTTGGCGCTTGTGGAATGTGGTCTGGTAAGTTAGGCTCAACCGTGTGTCATTCCGGATAGATATATTCATGACAGCCTCTACCATATGTGATATATCATAGAGAGTCTGGCTAAGGAACCTAACACGTGAGGGGCTTCGATCATCTGAGAAGAATCGAAACTTTCGATAGGATTAACAATGTTTAACTGAAGGGAGCCCCCTATGTAGCGGGTTTAGGGCTTGAATTAAGAGGATGGAGTGTTGTAATGCTAAGCGATAATTGTTAAGTGGGTAGAGTCAACAGCCATCTCTAAGAAAGGTTATCCATCATGCGCCCGATTCCTAAAGGTGACCTTATTTCGTTTTTGGCTGATATATTGACTCTCAAGCTTCTACTGCAAACATTGGCGACGTTGAGAGGCCTCCCACGCGAAAGAGTAGGTGGTAGATCCCTGTCAGCATATGCCGCAGACATCAACGATGCTGTATCAAGCAGCAAAAACATTGAGTTGATCGGCATTGCTTTCAACTAATTGTTTCTACTTTTGGCACAAGGCCTGGTACTGGTACCTTATTTTATCAACCCCGTAAGGATGAATGGCAAAGTTAATCTCGGCAGGATTTGAACTCAGACTGTAAAGGGACGTAAATATGCTGGAAAGCATGGCGTCCGACCCTCTACCGATACTGCCAATCAACCGCCCTTTAATTGTTTCTATATTTGGTACAAGGCTAGCAAATACCTAGTGTATTACTGGTTCTTTATTATATCGACCATGCAAGGGTGAAAGGCACAGTTAACCTTGGCGGGATTTGAACTCAGATCATAAAGGACTGTAAGTCTATGCTACAAAGCATGGTGTCCGACTCCCTACCGATACTGCCAATCCACGTGGTGACATCTTCAGGTGTAAATTGCATAATAGGTGTATACAAACGGAATGATGGTACACTTTAAGGAAACAAGCAAAGAAAAAACAGAGACAAAAAAAGTGTTTATGTTTTTGACCCAGAGACGAACAAAGCAGCATGCTGTTATCACCATCTCATAGATGTGAATATGTCTATTCATATAATTGTTTCTACGTTAGGCTCAAAGCCAGCAATTATCCAGTGTATTACTGGTACATTATTTTATCGACCCCGTAAGGATGAAAGGCAAAGTTAACCTCGGCGGGATTTGAACTCAGATTCAAATAATTGTTTCTACTTTAGGCACAAGGCCAGCAATTATCCAGTGCATTACTGGTACTTTATTTTATCGACCCCGTAAGGATGAAAGGCAAAGTCAACCTCGGCAGGATTTGAACTCAGATCGTAAAGGGACGTAACTATGCTGGAAAGCATGGCGTCCGACCCTCTACCGATACTGCCAATCCACAGATTCAAATAATGCGAGGATATAACATGAGCAGCAATTAAGCAGGAAAGGTCGTTGGCCAAGCGTCCCTGCACATGTGGAGGCACATCCATGGCATCCAACAACGTCACTGTGTGTTGGACGGACGGTCCGGTTAAATTGCTCGGAATCTGGTTTGGATAAAAATGAGATGGAATAACAGCCAGGGAGATAAATTACACACAGAATAAACTGAATGGCCGGGTAGAGTTGGTGAACGTGTACATTGCTTCCGTCATCTAGTACAGCCTGACCGTCGTGCTTCAATCTGGTCCCCGTCCTACAGTACTGGAGCATTTGCTATTTCGCCCTTTATCGAAGGGAAGCGTGCCAATTGTCAATCGGTCAATTTGCTCTGCAAACAACCGTTGATTAAATGACTTGGTATGCCGTCTCTTAAGATCCACAAATATGAACTCAGGCTACTTCATCTCCAGCTTAACCGCGATAGTTATTAGGCGTGGTCACTGTTTCTTACTCGTAATTTTCAAAACTTCGTCTACTTGAAAGAAGAGCTGTTCTGGTTCAAGCGAAGACCGAGGCGAGCTGCCAAATGTAATGTGTTCAATCACTTACACCCCTCATAAAATCGGCAATGTGATCGGTGGAACTATACCTTGGCGTCTTATAAAGCTTTAGTGGGCGGGTAAAACGATGCGGTTCTTGGAAAGAATCAGGAGGTACAATGAAATCAACTAGCCACTCTTTTCCAGAAGACAGTTCATCAACAGCCTATGGATAAAACCCTGGCAGTTCTCCCCAGCAGCTTTGCATGTTCGGGATAATCTCTTCCAGCATGGAAGTGCCGTCAGCAGGGCCTGTTCGAAATGCACACAGAGCGAATAAGTGTGTTCATGTGTGGCGTAGATTCGACTATTAATTGAGCTCATTGTGAAGTTCACCACGGCGTCTTGCTTTAGAGAGGAATTACAGGATATCTTTATCTGTCTCGTGGCCATTAAGAAAGGGGTCATGTGGTAGGCGCATTTGAAAAGGTTGGAGACAAGCACTTTCCTCTTCAGTGAAGTCTTGATATACTTTTCTAAAAAGGTCCTGCTAGAGAGGGAAATGCTGCATCCGAGACAGTTTGTTGAAAGGTGTGTAGGAGGGTCAAGCAGTATCAGAGTGAATTGGCCTCCTCTGATTATGCGCGTGTAAATTGTAGGACATCTAAGAGAGAGCACTCGTCCTAGCGTCAATGTTACCGTGGCTTTTTTGTGGGCTTTACCTAGGACTGCCCCTCTGAGATATCCCAACTTTTGCAGAATTGTTGTTTGATTTATTCAATGTTGATACATTCTATTTGTTATAAACCTTAATTTTCCACAGAAAATCCACTGAAACGCCCCATCACATCTGTATTTTACTCTTAAGGTAAGCCCTGTGTGGTTAATAATGACACCATTATTATCATTGTTGTTGTTGTTGTCGTTGTTTTTGATATTATTATTATTATCAATGGTGGTGCATTGGCAGTATCGGTAGAGGATCAGCCGCCATGCTTTGCAGCACAGAGTTACGCCCCTTTACGGCCTGAGTTCAAATTCTGCCGAGGTTAACTTTGCCTTCCATCATTATGGGGTCGATAAAATGAAGTACCAGTAACGTGCTGGAATAATTGCTGCCCTTGTGCCAAAAGTAGAAACAATAATTATTATCAATCGTAGCACATTTCCTCTGGTAGATGTTATACCGACACTATACCAAAAGAACGAGTCACAGCCAATGGCTAAATGTCCATTGGATCATTCCTTCTCCTTAAACTTTCTAACACCATATTTAAAATCCTCGCTGTTCCTAGCATAGCTGTTTCCTGCACCAATATCATCCAAATGTTAATTCCTAGTTTCTCAAGTAATTAATTTTAAAATGTTTAACTTCTCCCAGTGCTCCAATCAAAATCGGCACCACTTCTATTTGACCAATGCTCCATAATTACCCGATTTCCTTTTCAGCTCCTGCTTTGCTAAACTTTCTCACTTTCCTACTCATTCACCGTTTTGTTCCTCGGTGGACCAATATCCTCAATGCTTGCTTCCTGGAATGTCCCTGTCTTGATATTCACAACTCCCAATGTCTGTCTGATGCCAGCTCAGTCTTCCAACTATCTATGTTGCTCAACAGAAACTGTTTAACATCAGCTGCAATACTAAACATTTCCAAACATTTTGTCATCGAACTATGTGGCACCATATCATAAGCCTTGATCCAGACCATGATACGCTTTGGGCATCCCGTTTTACATACTTTAATGGTCGCCTTATCAATCAACAATTGATCCTTAGCTCCCCTACTTCTTCTCTTAGATCACTTCAGCTCTTCAGGTAGTGTCTCCTCGAGGTATTCAATTATTGCCTCAGCATTGACACCTGTCATAAGCTTCCACATAAGGTGGGCTACATCAAACAAAAGATGGTTCTTCTAACGATAAAACATTCTGCTAACATCTCTTCACTATTCAAGATCTTACTCAGTTCCTCAGTAATTCTCTCATGGAGGACCCTCATCGTTTTCAAGCAGAACGTTTGCACACCGTCACATCCCTAAGCTTTCCAATTTGGAATATTTCTACACTGTAGTGTTCCTCTATCAGTTATCTCCAATTCACCATGTTGGTTATCCCCAATGTCATCTTTGGTGTTAGTCAGCCACTACGCACCTTTATTGTGCTCTTCTCCTACATTCCAGATATCACTCTAGTGTGTATCTAAATATTTCAAGCTACTGCAAGCGATTTAGTAAAAAACTTACTTCGTACTCATGACGGTTTTCTGTTCATCTTTAGTCTGTTGAATCTGACACAATTATACTTTGTTCTGGTAATAGTGATTATTTTAATGACGCTGCTGTGACTAATGCTTATGATGCTAATGCTGATGTTGCTATAATATATATGCTACCCTATATTGCACATTTTTTCTTCATCTTCTGCCTAAAAATCCTCCCCCAACTGGAAATCAGTTAAAACCTTCCTATTGATGCTGCCCTGAACTTGGATTTGTAAAAGAAGAACACGACAAAAATAAATGAAGAAAATAGCTATTGAAATCTTAGAAAGTAATGCATTATATTTTTCATTTTCATTGTTGTTATTAATATTCGAATGATGAGGGTATGGGATTGGTTTTGGTTCGAGTTTCCGTTTCTGCATTATTATTGTATTCTCCGTGTTCTATATAATGTATGAGAATTACATTGTAGTGCATCATTATGTTCTTTGATGTTTATTCTGTTTTATTCCATAGCATTTTTATATATTTGTATCAGCATTTCCTTTCATCATTCCTAAAGCATATATTATTATGGTGATTGATTCTGTTTTAAGCCCGTGATATGAATACGTCTATTGTAATGTCTTTCCTTTTGTATAGATTCTTCATTCTTTTCAAAATTATATTTTCATCCGTTTCTATCTTTCTCTGTGTGTTAACCAGTAATACCCAGTGTACAGTTAATTGTTCATGTACTGATGTCTACTTTCTCTATGCATATTTAATCATGTGATAGTGTCCGTTCTATAAATCCACAACTCTGACAATATATGCCTGCCATATATAAAGGTAGCAGTATAATCAGTTTCGTATTTTCTACTCAAATTGTCACGTATCTGTTTTGATTTTTAGGTAGCTTTTGTAAGATATATCTCATGTTTATAATGATTAAAAAAAACATAAAAATCTGATGGGAGGAGAGATTTTATCGAAATATTCGCTGACGATTTATGGGAACATACATTAGTCTCATACCTTTTGGTGTTATTTGGACTGGAGGAGAAGCAGCAAAGTTTAAACAATCATTCTAATGGATTTGCATTTTAATACCGACATAGCCCTAATTTCCCAAGAAATTATGGCAGCACAACAACTACGAAAGAGCAAATGGAAAATAGTATTGCACCTAATTGAATGACAAAAAAGAAAACAGAAGTGCACAGTTACAATTTCATGAGACGTAATATCGAAAACAGCAGAATGCATCAAGGAAATATTCAATTTAAAATATTCAAGTACTTCACCAGAAGGCGGTGAAATGTATATTCAGATGAAAAGGGCGCTTGCTCGTGTATGGATATCACGGATAAGAAGAAAATCTTACAGAAATGCTTCTTATTGCACCAGTGGATTATGTTCTCATGCATTGATCTAAAACATGGAGCATAAAAACAACCAGGAAAGAGAATCGAAGACTGCTATACAAGAATGTTTCACATAGTACCTAATGATTTATGGAAACGAATCACGCTAACAGAGAATTGTATCAGCTCTTTCCACGACGAGTGAAATGTTAAGGCATGGAGGAATTAAACTTGCATGTCACCATATCCGTCAACATGAGGTGATATGAAATATTATTGTATTCTGCAAACGAGCAGATGGATAAAAAATAGATCGAAAATAACTTCCATTGATAGCCTGCTGTATCATAGTGTAATAGATAGTGTAAAACTGAGAAGATTGATGGTGGTGATATAGATTTGGACGTGACATCTTAAGTTAGTAAGTTGACCTGGTAGACGTCATAGATGGATAGATACAAGTCTATATTGAATATATTTTTGTCTAAGATTGTTTAAATTATGTTTGCATACTGCATTTGTTTTCTCTTTTGTTTCGGGCATTATTGTCTTCATTCTGGTGTCATGTGCCATAATGGTAGAGCGTGGGTTGGGTTATATTACCGAGTGTTTATTGTGTGGAATATGACTTTTATGGAATATATTATATAATTTGATTGTGTGTTTTACAATATTTATGCGAGTATCATTTGTATGAGTGAAGCAAAATGTATACTGAGTTGTGAATAAAATTACAACACCAAGTTTGAAAGGTGCTTGAGTAAAATTTGACTGCGTATGAAATTATTGCTTACAAATACACCTTGTTCACATTTCAATTTTATACACCGTTTGTTAGATATGTATAGATATACGTATATATATCACTGAAAATGCACTACGATATTTTCGATTATTATATATTTTGTGAAGCAGCTAATTAGCAGAAGAGGTAGAGCTAATTAGCAGAAGAGATAGAACGTCATATAGAAGGAATTCTTCCTGACATTCGTTCCGGTAAATTGTCCTCATAGTTCAGGTCCCGCCGACATCAAATTTGCATTTTATTTTTTCAAGGTCAAAAAGAAGGTGCTAACCCTGAACTACAACAGATTCTTTTACTATACACCCTCATCTTTCTCTCTGGAAAACATTTTCTGTTTTCATGCCTGTGGAGAGGGATGACCGCAACTAGGTTTAAAATGCTTTTTATTTAAAATGTCATGCGGGTGCCCCTACGACTATCAAAACATACGAGTCATTATATACATATATACAAGTATACGAATAAATACATGCATGCATACATGGTGGCTGCCAACTCGTTTTCGAGTACGGCCACTACTTTATATCATGTAGGAGAACCCCTACCGATGCGCTGAACGAGTGTGACTTTTCAGTCCGGCCAGCGACTTGAAAACTTTGGTACAAACACTACACTTGTGACAATTATTGACACATAGTGCTGGGCCCATGGTACCATGTGACGACAAGTGCAGAGAGATCTCCAGATATAAAGCAATGCCTGGGCTGTGAAGCTTTTATAGTGAGCAAAGGCACTGCACAAAGCCATTCCCACTCTCTTAACCAAGATGATATTTACCAAAAAGAAGAACATACATACATACAAACATACATACATACATACATACATACATACATACATACATACATACATACATACATACATAATACCCCTTGTTAAAAACTATCACCATGCCCTTAACATTTTTTAACATCCCACAAACCTACGCTATACCAGTACAATAATATTCACTTCTTAAGGCATGTGTACGCTTAAAAATTCCTTTTAAAAAAATGGCGATCTGTTTCTACTTTCCTTTTCCATAATTCCATAAATCAATTAGAGAATGTTTTTGTTATATTTTTAACGATTACAATTATATTTGATTGCATCGAAATGTATCATTATCAATAATGAGAGCCCGTAATGTTTCTTTTAAATGTAATCACATTTTACCAATTAATATGAACGTGCCTAGCATTTGGAAAATGGAAATTGAAAATAATATAAAGTACAAGAAATAATATTATTGAGAGATACTTCATATAATCATTATAGATTTTTAGCGATATCATTGAAAAATTAAATACATATTAGCCACAAATCGCCGAAGGAATTGGACACTGTTGCATGACAAACCACAGAAGAATTCTGAATCATATCTCCTGTGCCATTTGATAACACTCACAGAGGTTTTACCTTGTTTTATTTTATTTTAACTTTAATAGAGAGTTTTCTGTTTCTTTTATTAACAGAATCTGCTCAAATTGAACACGTCAAAGTTGCATTCAATTAGTTGATGACGTTCGTTATATTATCAAATTGCGGGTTGATTAATATGCTAAAAATTAAAATAAAATAATAAGGACAATAAATATAAATTGAAAAATTCCGTAGTGGCGTAACGACAATTAGAAAGATAAAGGGATAATCAAATAAACAAAGATGCACAGTATATGATAAAGAACTAATTAATAGTTTTACTGTATTCATATTTTGTCAAAGATTCGTTGATTTGCACAGACGAAAGTATGTATATAATCATAAAGAATTGTATCACGAATATCGAGTTTGAAACGTGACTGTGTTATATATATATATTGGAAGAACTCAGTGCAAGGAAGCTGTTAAAAGAGAAACATGCCGTTCATGGCTGCGTCGGGTAACATTTAGTTCAATGGATAGAAATGAGTGATTAGAAGTGTGTGGGCTCGTAGAAGTGATAGGAAGAAATGGGAAAGGGATAAAATAGAAGAGAGTTGATCTGCGTTGAGTTCTTACATTTACTATATGAATATATGATCATGTATATTTATATGGATTGCTTATGTGTGGAGATTAGCCATTCACTTTTTGGGAAATGTACCGCCGAGGTTAACTTTGCCTTTCATCCTTACGGGGTCGATAAAATAAAGTACCAGTAATGTACTGGGTAATTTTCTGGCCTTGTGCCAATAGTAGAAACAATTATCGTTATTATTTTCATTTTATATTTTCCATATCCATGATTGTTTTAATCCTATCAATATATCAGAAACCATTATTATTATTATCATTGCTATTATCATTAGTATTATTGTTATTGTTTTTTTTTTTCGTCTTCCTTCAGTAGTGTCTCTATTTATTTGCCGAGCGTCTTCCTGATACCTGGGGGTAAATAAACTCACTGTAAACATTGATATGTTGTAGGAAAATATATAGGTCTAGTGTAGGGTGTCCACAATCAAGCTAGTCGACCACACAGATCTCAAATTGGTGATCTGTGTTATCGATTTAGAGAGACTCCATAGATAAGCAACCGGCTACTGTAAACTCAATGCGTCGGTTACATGCCAGCTTTAATGTTATATGCCAGACTTGTTCGTCGACCTTTTGTCAGATGTCTACTGCAATTAGCAGCAAAGCGGGAGAATCCCCCGTTATGTGAGCCAAGGAGTGTTAGCGCTGCTGAGAAACAATCCGAAAAAGGGGAACTGCATAACATATTTCAGGACCATATCTCTGCTAAAAACAGAGTTCAAAATGTTCGCAATGCTGTTAGCAACGAGTTTGACGTTTTTGGTAGGGGGTCTGGTGGACAGGCGCCATTCCAGAGAGATCCACCAATAACAACCTCCACTCCATTCTATACATCATAGAAAGGGTATGTAAGGTACCTGGCACGGGTGGAAGGGACGCGCTCTGAGGGTCAGGCATTCCATCTGCTGTCAACATCCGCTGCGTAGATGACTCGGCATGCCCTGGCTGCTTATGCATAGGCGTGCGCTAAGGTTACGACACCTCCAAGTTTCCCCTGGCAATAATTATTTGTGTTCGCCATTTATTAGGCTAGGTTTTCCCAATCCTTGGTCAAGTTGTGACCTAGGTTGAGCGCTTGGAAACTAAAATCACACCGAGGGTTCACAGCCGTCAGGCAAAATCGGTCAGAACGAGTGGTGGACTCTCCACCTTGCCGTTCTATAGGGGGTTAGTGATGGATTAACGTGACGACTTTCTCGGGGAAATTGTGCACATTGACGAAAATGAACTAGCCATTCTCTTCCGCAAGAATTACTATCCAGGCGTGGCAGTGCCACTGGTGAGTGTTGCCGGTCCGAAGTAAGCTCGACGGGCATGGAAGTGCCATCAGCCGGGCAAGCCTGACGTGCAGGAAAGACGGCGAATCTGTTGTGCACGCATTAGCCCAGTGTCCGAATATCGCTGGCTTCTAGGTTTAACTCGAACACCATCGTCAAAATCGCCCTACTACCCTTCCTTAGCCAGGAAGGGCAGCCTGTTTTTTTTTTTCGTCTGGTAGCCAGGGCAAAAAATGTCATATGTTGGACAAGTCTGAAAGGGCGGAAGACGGGTATTTTCCTTTTTGTCGGTCCCATAATAAACCTCTATAATTTTCACGTGGAGACGAAAATCAGAGTGGAGAAGGAAGTACTGCCTTCAAAGCAATTTTCTGAAACGTGAGTGAAAGAGGTGAAAAATGGCCGGGGTGAATTGGCCTGCCCTAAGCATTTGTTTGTAGATTGAGGGAGGATCCCTGGGAGAGGGCACTTGGCCTAGAGGTCAGTGCAACTGTGACTTTTGTGCACTTTCTCCACGAGTAACCTTCGGAATGCACGCCCTATCTTTGAATCTTCTTTTGTTTCTTTTTTTTTATGACATACACATTTGTTTTATACTCATTTTTACACGCAGAAACTCACATTGTTTGGCCCTTTGCTTTCCTCAATGTATTTTTTAGTGACATGGATGTGTGCAGTGTTGTTTATGGTGTTGGTCTTTCTAAAGTATTGAGAATATTTGCCCTGTGTGTGCAGGTCCTATTTGCGCTATGTTCTGTATGCTTTATATATTTGTAAATGCTGGGGTTTTGGTTATGTAGCTGTCGTTGTATTTTGTTCTTTTTTTCATTCCAACCGCAGACATTGTTTTTGTTTTCATCATCCATATTCGGATTATTTCTATTTCTGCATCAGTTTATTTGGATATTTGCTCAATTTTTTTTACTGAATATATTGTCTCTTGAGAGATATGTTCTTTCTTTGATAATAATATCTGACGGGTTTGTGTTGTTCTCGTTGTTTGTATGATTTGGCATAGCCCAGAATACGGTTGCTTTGTTAGTCTCCGATACCTTTTCTCGTGTTTCTATACATGTTGATGTTATCCATACATCTGGATTCTTTGTAACTTTGCTAGTATTTGTTATGTTAGGTTTATTTAGTTTCTCTGGTAACTCCTTCTGTTATGCTATTTTTCACTAATATATTTTACCTCCATTTTCTTTGTGTTATTTCCCTAAATCATTCAGAAATGAGTGGTCTTTTCCTTTGGTTTTATTAATTTTGTATCTTGGATTTCCATTTTTTTGTCGGTTTTTTTCTGGTCCGTGAAGATCTATGGGTTTATCCAGATTCGTTATTACAACCGTGAGTGCTGCATGTATTATGTTATTGACCATTGTGATAATAATGTATCCAGGTTAACAGATTTTAGAAATTGATGTTATTTCACCACTGATCTTTATTTTTCGGGGGTGTATTCTTTAGTCCATAGGGTGATTGTATATTGTTTAGTGTTCTTGGATTATTTCCTTTGTTTTTGAATAGTGATCGTGAATTTCGTCAATCGGGCTTCATTTATCTCCATCTTCTTCATCGTGTTGCCTTTTATTTGTATATTGGGTTGCGTTATTCTGCATCATATTTTGTTTTTCAGCATTCTGTACATCGTTTAAGTTTGAGGTTTTTGTGTTTTGGTCTATAATTTATTTGATTTGTATATGCTGGTACTATATTCATGTTGTAAATCTTCAATAATTGTATGTTCGTTATATGTGATTCTTTGTTGCAATCGTCTTTTAGTAGTTCTATTTAAATTTCATCCCAGAATTTTTACGCGTATACTGTCGTGTTTTCATTTATAAGGTACCGTGTTTCCGTGACATATACATAGAATGGAACCAAGTAAAGAAGTGTCAATTTTCTTTCGTTTTGCTTACGCAGTTAGCTAACATAGGTTTTCAGATCAGCGTGCTGTAATATAATAAAAGTTACACAACTGCCATCTCAAAGCAGCAATATTCACATGTTGTCCTCTCATAGTAACATGGTTTGAGACATTAATATGACGACTTATTTTCATAGCGGTGCTCTAAAAAATTGTTCGGAATATTCTCCTTGTAGTTTTGGAATATACTCCGGAAGTTTGGAAAAATATATTTTGAGGTTTACGATGCACGAGCATTTGATACATCCGTGACATATTATTATATATTTTACTAGGCGGTGGATTGGCAGTATCGGTATAGACTCATACACCATGCCTTGCAGCATAGAGTTACGGCCCTTCATGGTCTGAGTTCAAATCCCGCCGAGGTTAACTTTGCCTTTCATCCTTACGGGGTCGATAAAATAAAGTACCAGTAATACACTGAAAAAATCGCTGGCCTTGTGCCAAAAGTAGAAACAATTATTATATATTTTACTATACTCGTAAAGTATACGCACTAAATACATGCCGATATACAATGTTTGTTAATGTTATGTAAATATTTTAATTTACTCGAGTGTAGAACTCTCGTGTATATTCTCCAGTGAAGGAAGAATATTGACTACACAACTTTTAGATTATCAAATTGCCACGAGTGTTAAATTTCTTGTTTTTATATCCTTATAAAGAAATATTATTTTAGAAAGATTTCTCATGGTAGCACAGAAAACAACAAATATGAAATTACTGTATTCACCTCTTTCCGTGTATCTATAATGGAGTCTATACATTCATAATGTTCTATTAGCATGGGAACTTAATATAAATATTTCTTAATATATCGCAAACAGCTTTTGCAATGTAGGAACACAAAGTGGTATATATTTCTTTGTAAAGCGATTTATAATGCCTGTAATATACACGGAAAAATACAAATATATACAAAATACATAACAGCGGAATTCTTTGTGAGCATATTTTTACGTGCATATTTGAATTAATTATATGCACGTAATAATATGCACTGAAAAATCATGTATCTTAAAATATGAATTCACAGAATTGTATGTATATATAATATAATATAATATATATATATATAAAGATATAGATATATGCGTATGCATACACACCCACCCTCACACACAAATACCCACCCACACACACAAACACACAAACACACCCACACACACACACATACACACACACACACACACATACACACACACACACACACACACACACACACACACACACACACACACACACACACACACACACACACACACACACACACACATATATATATATATATATATGACGGCGATTAATTTGTTTTGCTAGGTTTTTGATATGAAATTGTGTGACGAAACAAATATTGTTATACTTGGGGAGGTTCATATTGTGTAATAATATTGCCAGAAATAAAAACAGAACACACTCTCTGTTTGGTTGGTTTTCGCTTCCGTATCTTTTATATCTCCACAGTTAATTAATTTGGTCAAAAATACAGATATAATATAGATATAAGTTTAACGTAGTGATAAGCTTTGGTGGCATGAACTTTGTTTTTATTCATTTAAAAAGGAAAAAAAGGAAAATATTTAATGAAACTTTATTTACTTTTAACATATGGAGAGAAATTGTAGCTAGTTGTTGTTATTCGAGACAAATCTGAAGATCTTACGCAATTAATGCTTAATATCATTGTTCGAATGTTTATGGAGTGGTGGTTATTGTGAAATATGTAATCTCAATGAAATATATATAGAAGGAGGTTTTGTTTTTTCTTCTCAAATTTAATATTTCAAGGAACGTCTTACACATTGTATATTTATTTACTTTAAGATAATATTAAATTTTCAAATATATGTATTGTGTGTCAGTATTTTTGAATAAAAATATATTCATATAAGCTTCAAATGGCTGGGAACAGCCTTAACATATCATTTGTAAATATACTGGGTTAAATATTATCTTGATTTGGTATATTTGACATTATTTGCCCTTTGCGTTGTTCTAACGCATTGTACCGGCTTTCTATGATTTATCAGTCTTTTATTGCAAATCTCACAAGGCTTCATACTGACTGTACTTATTCATATAAGTATATATATATAGGCTAACTCATATACATGTATGCTTATGCAGACACCCTCCCCCCATTCCCACACGCACTATATATATATATATATGTGTGTGTGTATGTGTGGGTGTATGTGTGTGTGTGTGCGTGTGTGTGCGTGTGTATGTCCATACACTGTAATTTGTATGTAAGAAGGTCATGAACGGAAAGAAAGCTGAATAATATGATCGATAAATTCGTAGTGAATCATCGTGTTTTAAACACAATTGGCGAACTGTAGAGAATAGTTCCTAGATCTTTTGTAACACATACACCTACAGTTAGATAACAGTTCAAATATAATATACCTAACATGACGGTAGTGCAGTCTCTATATTTATATTGACTGGTGATGATGGAAACAGATGAAGAAAAAGAAAGAAAATTAAAGGAAATGGCATCGGAAGAAATATAACTGAAAACGTCATTCATATTTGTATTTTAACTTCCTTTACAATACGCTAGACTAGATTTAAGATATATTTCAATTTCTATTCAATAACGTATGCTAAGCTGTTCATTCTATAGTAAATAATCAAACTGAAAGAATCAACAGTTCTATAGAATAAAATGACATAAAGAGAAATAATAAATTACACACGCAAATGCCAAAGAGTGCGTATATATATTTGTGTTTTATGGGATATATATTTTACTGAAAATTTATTCGAGGAATGGCGATCAAATATTATTTTATTTTGAGCGTATTAAAATTCCATTTCCGAAATAAGTTAACACATCTGTTATTACAGAGGGGAATATAGTTAGATATACAACAGCATAGTATGAAATCTCTGCTATCCTTTTTTAAACCTGTAATGGAGCTCAAATAGGTCTTTCGACACGAAAAACTGATATTCATTTATATATTGTTTTACATCTATGCTTTTGTTTGACATATGTTTCCCTAAATTTAGTCGATATATTGTTTTACATCTATGCTTTTGTTTGACATATGTTTCCCTAAATTTAGTCGATTTCAGTTCGTACAATAAACGATAGCATTTGTATTGTATAAATCAGGAAAGAAGCAATCATTTCGAGCTTCGGTTAGAGATGTCCACACACCAATATGTACGCCACGAAGAAACGTAGTGATAGGAGACATAACGACCGTTTCGACAAGGTAGAAATAACAGCTAGTACGAGTGAATATCTCTATAGATCTTTGTCTGTATTTGATTTATTTTTGAGTAACATAAGTGTTTGAGTGACAAACGATCGATAACATTATAGTAAATTTAGAAAAACATATATATATGTGGGTTTCAATATAATCGGCAAAAATGGAGCGACTTTCACAAGAAAAGTTCAGTCTAAGGACGGAATCCTGTAAAAGAATACATGGATAATGTGCAATAAAAGTTGTGATCGATGCATACAACATTTGAAATACACAAACGTCGAAATAATGCTATAAATGCGTCTGAATATTATTTAAATATAGATAGAAGCTTTCGCCGAAATATTTGTATTATAATATAATCTATTAATGGGGCGTATAAACCCACTAAAAGAGAAGAAATTGGTATCAGCACATGCTGATTCCCGTCGCTTTCCCCTCAGTAGGGTTTTATGCGCCTCATATTTCGACTATATTAAAGTCAAAAATATTTCGACGAAAGCATCTATATCTATTCTATTTCTAAACTTTGTTCGCTGCGTTCCAATCATAATTCATGAACATTTTGTTTTACTTTAATATTTTGAATGAAATATTTTGTAAATATGTTTTCTTACCAAATGCGATATTTTCATCATTTGAGAAGCGGTATATCTAATAATATAAATTGTAAATATAGCGAGATATCTCTAACACAACGGAAATTGATTACATTGTTTTTTATTCACAACAAATTTGAAGTATGGTAGATTATCTCTTATAATACCCTAACATTATATATATATGTATATGGTATATGTAATTGTATTGCGTTCTTTCCAATTCTCACTAAATTTTTATTTCATGTTTTATTTTTCATTCCACCTTCTGGTGAAGGACTAGTGTCCGAGGTGTAAAGACTCTTTGCCACCCATAGCAATCGTAAACCTAATATATTTCTTCATTGTACTGTGTCATTCGCATTCTTGTTTCCGTTTTTGGCATATATATATATTATAAATGATTTCTATTATAGGTACAAGGCCAGCAATTTGGGGGGAGAGGAAATTCGATTAAATCTACCCCTGTGCCTTACTGGTGCTTTATTTTATCGACCCCGTAACGATGAAAGGCAAAGCTAACCACGGCGGGATTTGAACTGAGAACATAAAGGAGTGAAATTATACTGCAAAGCATAGTGTCGACACTTTACCGATACTGTCTATCCACCAGCCTATATTTTTATAAATAAAAGAGACAGTTTTATGATTACAACGACTATTTATTACATGATTCGTTTATACGTATTTCGAACAATTCTGAGTGGTTGGATAATAACCGCGTGATCTGATCTTTCAGACACTTTGAGATGTGTGGTGTTTCAGTTTTTGAAATGCTACTGGTTCATTTTATGTTTGCATAGATATGTAAATTCATATCATACTTATCTTATTGCTAATATCTTAGGCCGAATCAATTTACATTAACATTGAGAGAACATCCTCAAATGATTATATATATATATATATATATATATATATATACAAAATCTCCAAATGTTACAAGTTTGCTCATGTGTCACCAGGCTGCCTGTAGCTGGGCCAAAACCCTTCTTCTTACTCTGATTAAAATCCCTCTGATGTAAAGCGACCGTTATTATAGAGAATACATACTGCTTCAAAATAAAAAAAATCAACTCACACCACACATTAAAGATTGCACTGCTACATCTATGCATTGCACCATCGCGTGTATTTTATTTCAGTTATCTCAGTGGAAAAGAACCCCGCCTCGGTCACAAATGACCATGGGATCTGTACATAGAGCGTTCACCGAAGTACAAGTCCGGGAAATGTTGATTGTGGAAGACCAGTAGTGACCCACGCATACTGATCACCACACTCCATGCTACTGATAATGTCCAAGGGAAGTGCTATATCTGATACAGTTTGCCACTAGTGACATAACAATTCATTTCTAGAGCTGCGTAAACTGGAGCAATGTGAAATAAAGTGTGTTGCTCAGGGATACACCTCCTCAGCCGCACCGGGAATTGAACTTACAACTTCACGATTGCAAGCCCAACGTTCTAAGTACTACTCCGTGCGCCTTCACTTTGTGTTGATATGTATAATCTGATTCAACATATGTATTATTTCGTCAATGTGTCATTAGAGATATGATGATGTTTATATATATATTGTTGAAGCTTTTTAAACTAGCAAATATTATTAATCATTATACTAGATAGAACATTGCGAGATAAACGTTGTGCATCTTGATGATGCGGTTCGTTTTTTTATGTATATATATTCTGGAAACACCTAAGATAAAATATGTGTATATGTAATTTCGTACCACATGAAGTCGGTGGGAGTATCATTTCTTTAGCGGATATAATTCATGACTGCATTATTTAATAATATTTATTTCGATATTGCCATGCAAAGGGATGTGAGAAACTACATATTTAGAAGAAAATAGAACAAAAGATGAAATATGTTTAGCTCAATATATTTATACCAATAACAGTCTTGATTGTCTTATTGTCCAGTACTACATGGAAAATTTCAGGAAATAAATTTCTAGATACAGAACATATCTTGACTGAATGTTTAAGGTCATTCCGAAAAGTATTCAATAAATTGTAAAAAAGAATTACTTGCATAGAGAATATTGAATGAATATTTTAATGTTAATGTTTTGCTATGCGAATATTTAATCAATTTAATTTATTTTTCAATTTATGTTTCAATGCCATTACATATTTTTGCTAAGCTAGCCATAATTGCAAACAGGTGTGAAATATAATATTAAAATTAATTTGAAAATATTTTAACATATCACCAAATTTACGGCTCTAACAGTAATCTATTTGTTTTCCCGATATCTCTAAACATATTCAATTGTTAATGTTAAGAAAAGCATGCATTTTAACGACACTATATCCTTCTGCGTATGTCCGTCAAGCACAATTCCGTCATCCTTTCAATAAAAAAAAACTTCCATGTCTTAATCAATCAAAAGAAGCAGTGTACACGAATCTGCAAGTACAAAGTCACTCGCTTAGATCCAATCCATGCTACATGACCACATATCAAACTATCATAAAGAACACATTTTCAAAAAGGATGGAATACTAGAATGTATTTAAATACAACCCCCCACATATATATATATATATATATATATATATATACGTTATTCCGGGATGGGTCGGAGGTAACCACAGTAAGTAAGGTACTCAGTACATTGCAGAGTATAACAGTTTTAATATGGCTGATGATTTCTAAAGAATAAAACAGTTCTAGTCCTGTAGAATCTCATCTATATTAAAACTATATATATATTACAACTATATATATACTATATATATATATATATATGTATGTATATATATATATATATATATATATATATATATAAGTATAGCTATATATAAATATATATTAAATATTACCCAGGTACAAGTATGAATATAGCTCGATGTAAAATAATAACCACCACCACCACTGCCTCATTATCGATACCGCCGCTATTCTCTCCCACTACCTCTTGCTAAGTAGTACTAGCACAGTACCACCACCACCACCACTGCATCATTATCGCTACCGCCGGTGGCTTGGCAGTATCGGTAGAGGGTCGGACGTCATGCTTTCCAGCATAGTTACGTCCCTTTACGATCTGAGTTCAAATCCCGCCGAGGTTGACTTTGCCTTTCATCCTTACGGGGTCGATAAAATAAAGTACCAGTAATGCACTGGGTAATTGCTGGCCTTGTGCCTAAAGTAGAAAAAATTATCGCTACCGCCGCTATTCCCTCCCACTACCTCCTGCTAAGACATGCATCGTAGTGTCCCCACTAAAAGAGGAAGGCATCACAAGATATAAATAGACTGACTTGATGACCCGGTCAAAAAACCAAAAATCAAAATCAAAACAGCACAGCAACAACGAAAAACGTAAAGAAAAGGAAAATGAAAAGAAAAACAGACAGACAGAGAAGGTAAAAAGAAAAAAAACTAAGTCAGACATTCAAACATTACATTACAAAGAAACTTATGCTTATTCTTTTTTGGGATTTTTTTACCTATTTGTTTGTTTGTTTATTTATGTTCGTCTACATCGTGATAGTGCCACACTAAAATCACCTGGGGTGATGAAAAGAGTGTTTAAATGTCGAACCTAAACAGTTCGAATAACGGTGAAGTGGAGACTGGAATGTCGTGTGACAGAATCTCACCCAGCAGGTGCTCCCTGGCTCAGCAGCAGGGACCTGGCTGTAAACCAAATACTGCTGGTGTCAGAGTAAGAAGAAAAAGGAAAGGGACCATCATCAATTGGACGTAAGAATTGAATAGAACTGTTATGCAATGTTACCTGAAGAGTAACAACAAAGAAACGGATGCATAACATCTGGAACGAGATTGGTCTATTTAAATTAGATGCACAAAAATTGGCCGGGCAGGCTCGGGTAATAAGAACTAATGGGTGGATAAGCGAACAGGAACTGGAGGAACTGAGCATAGAGATTAAGTTGGAAATGGAGAGTGGAGTATGCCAGGCAAACGAGCCAGTGGGAAATGAACGTGAAGAGGTTGAGAGAACGGAGGAACCATCCGAAGCAGACAATGATCTGAATGCTGAAATATATAATACCTGGAACAAGGATACGGCCATTGAGGAGATGAATGCTGACGGGCTAGGACAAGATTTGGTTGATATCCTTAATTTAGTGGTAGATGAATTGAACAATGATAGTGGGAAACCTATGAACCTAAGATTTGTAGACAGAAAAAAGTTAAAAGAAACAAAAGCTAAGGTAAACAAAGTCATCCCATACGTCGAGGAAACAACAAACAAGAAAGATCAGAATCTTGGTGGAAGAAACGACTGAATGGTCAAATCAGGGAAATGAGAAATGACATTGGAAAGCTTGAGTCCCTACTGAATGGAACACTACAAAACATAGACACTAAAAATAGACTGGAAATAAAGTACAAAACTAGGAGGAAAAAGCTAAATATTATCATAGAGGAACTGAAGCAACGCATTGTAGCAAAGAGTGCAAAAATTAGGTGATACGAGAGCAGAGTCAGTCAGTATAGACAGAACCGCATGTTTGACAACAACCAGAAGATGCTGTTTGGACAGCTTGAAGGGAAAGAAAGAGGCAACGACTTGATCCCTGAGGCGGAACAAACTAAGATATTCTGGAGAGGAATATGGGAGCAGTTAAACATAATGACCAGGCAGTATGGATTGAAACAGTACAAAAGGAGAGTAGTGAACAGGCACACCAACAAACTTATTTGAGTATCACAGTTGAAACTCTTATGGGGCAGGCCAAAAAACTAACCCACTGGAAATCACAAGGCCCAGATGGTGTGCAGGGGTATTGGATTAAAAATATAACATCCCTCCACCCGAAACTGACAACCATGTTCAATGACTGCTTGATGTCAGGTGAGGTACCAGAGTGGTTGATAAAATGTACCACAGTTCTGGCAATGAAAGACCGAATCAAGCATAATGATGTTAACAACTATAGACCTATCACATGTCTGTCCGTAATGTGGAAACTGTTGACAAGCATTATGTCTGAGGAAATCTGCCATCACCTCCACACAAACAACTTGTTACCGGACTAAAAGAAAGAATGCCGAAAAAAGTCCCGTGGTACAAAGGAGCAGTTTCTTATTGATAAGATGGTAATGAGGAATTGCAAGAGGAGACAAACTGGTCTTGCCATGGGATGGATAGACTACAAAAAGGCATTTGACATGGTGCCTCATTCTTGGATCACCAAAAGCCTAGAGATATTCAAGGTGGCAGATAACATCAGACAGTTGTTGGGCAAAAGTATGAAGTCCTGGAAAACAGAGTTCACATCAGCTGGAGAATCCTTGGGAGGCGCGAAGATCAAGAGAGGTATCTTCCAGGGAGATACTCTGTCCCCTCTGTTGATGCCCCTGACCATTATAATGCGAAAGCTGAGAGCAGGATACAACTTGGGAAAGGGAGAGCTTACCATCAATCACCTCCTCCTCATGGCCGATCTTAAGCTCTTCGGGAAGAGTGAGAAGGAGTTGGATGTGCTTGTTGACACTGTCCGTATTTTAGCAATGATATATGTATGCTATTTGGTATTAGTAAGTGTGGAGTCCTTGTGATGAAGAGGGGTAAATTGAGCAGAAGCAACGGAATCCAGGTACCAACAGGTGAGATGATAAAGGAAATTGACCCTGAAGATGGATACAAGTATTTGGGTGTTCAGGAGGCTGATGACATCAAGAACAAAAAATTAAGGAATTGAGATCTGAATACATTCGGAGAACAAGGAGCGTATTAAAGTCACATCTGAACAGTAGGAATGCCATAATGAATGCCATAAGTGCAGTAAATTCCCGAGCTGTGTCTATTATTATGTACAGTGCGGACATTCTGAGATGGAATGTTGCTGAACAAAATGAAATGGATAGGAAGACTAGGAAGCTATTGACTATCTACAACATGTTCCACAAGAGGAGAGATGTCGATATATTCTACTTAAGGATATCTGAAGGTACGACGGTCAGGCGGTAGTAGATGACGGACGCAATGTACGCGTTAGCCAACTCCGCTCGACCTTTCAGGGATGGCTTCTTCTCCGCCCATTTCTGGGTGAGAGAAGCCACCCTGTCGTCACCTCGCACCAGCTTTTGTCCGTCTGGAGGTCAGGACCGAACCAGAACCCTAGCAATTTAACCGGTCCGTCCGTTCAGCGCCCGACGAAGCTGCTGGACGGCATGGACCTGCCTCTCCAGGTACCGAGCTGCAGGCCCACTAACTTTTCCCGGTTGATCATTGCTCCTGTTACCGCTTCGTATTCTCTTAGTGTAGTGCCGATCGCCTCGATGTGTTTGGTGTTCGACACCACTACGGTGACATCGTCCGCATATGCTGACACGCATCTTCCGCATCCTAGATCGCGCGGGGCCGCCCTCAACCTCTCCAGTTTGTGCAATAATGGCTCGAGAGTCAATACGTACAAGAGGGACGAGAGGGGACATCCTTGGCGGACCGAGCGCATGATGTTGAACGGTTCGGAAAGGTGACCGTTCACTCTCACCACAGAGCAGATGTCGCTGTGCATGGCAGCGATCCAGCCTCTGAAGACGGGCCCAAAGCCAGCAGCCCTCAGGACTGCCGCTAGGTAACGATGGTAGACCTATCGAAAGCTTTCGACTGATCTAAATTTATCAAAGACCCACCCGTGCCAGGTTCCCTAGCTACCCTCTCTACGATGTATCGCATGAGGTGAAGGTTGTCGTGGATGGATCTGTCGGGAATGGCGCATGTCTGCGCCTCTCCTACCAGACCACCAACGACAAGCGCCAACCTCGTTGCTAGCACCTTGGCCAAAATCTTGAACTCTGTGTTTAGCAGAGTTATGGGCCTAAAATGATCTATGTTATCCCCCTTGTTCGGATCCTTTCTCAGCAGCCGCAACCCTCCTCGGCTCACTGAGCTGGGAATCCGCCCGTTCTGTTGCCAGTTGCAGTAGACGTCCGCCAAGAAGCCTCCGAACAAGTCTGGCATTTGTACGTAAAGTTCATAGGGCAGACCCTCCAAACCAGGCGATTTACCCATTGTGCAGCCAGTCATTGCCTCCCGTACTTCAGCGGTTGTTATCGGCTTTTCGCAACACTCCGCCTCAGTGGTCGAGAGCCGCGGCAGCCCGTCGAGGTAGACAAAAAATCCATCCCTCGATCCGGCCCGCCGCTGCCTCCGAACAGTTGAGCGAAGTGTCGCTGAAAAGCTTCACACATTTGCCCGGGATCGAGTAGCATGCGCCCGTCGTGGTCCACCAAAGACCGGATCTTGGCTTTGTTGCCACGACGCGCCTCCGCCACTCGGGCCCATTGAACGGCTTTCGTCCCCTCGTGTCTGAGAACACGCACCCTAGCTCGGACAACGCAGCCTTCGTGCTTTGCATTGAAGAATTGGTCAAGGGCCAATTTTGCCGCACGTACGTTTGCAAAGCGCCTCGTCTAATTTCCTAACTAATTCTCCCTCTGCTCTATTTTTCTCTATTGATAAAGCCTTACTAAACCTAATGGACTCTATTCTAATTGCTCTTTTCAGAGCAAACCACCACTTGTTGTTGACGATGGCCCCCGTCAACGCCCGCTTAACTAGTTCGCTAATCCGGTCTCTGTAGGCCTTGCGCGCTGGTAAGGACGCGCTTAGCTTCCAATAGCCCGGTCCTCGTCTATGACGCCTATCTAAGTCATAGCACACAGATCACGAATTTGTGGTCCGTGTAGCTGACTATCTTGAATTGTGGACAGCCTATGCTAGACCTATCTATTTCCCTACAAAATACTCTATCTAGATATGATCTGGATGACCCTATGCGATTTGTTTCAAGTCCACATTGGCACATTCGGGAAATCCAATCGGTACCTGTCAGACAGTTCAAAACGCCTGAGCCGGTTAGTGAGACTCTTCCACCCTCCTCCCCTATCCACTAATCCCACACAGTCCCAGCGTGCATCTAAGATCCCGTTCCAGTCGCCCACTAACACTAAAGAGCAGGACGTTCCAAGAAAGGTCTCCAGACGCCGGAAGAAATCAGGTCGCCCTGCTCCTGTCGGGGCATAGACGGCCACTAACCTGAAAGCTTGACCGTCTCCCCTGGTCACGTCCAGCACCACCAACTTACCTTCTGGATCCGGGAGATGGCCCGTATGGCAAGATCCAAACCTCTCCGAAAAAGCACAGCAACTCCTTTCCCAGATCCCGGACGGCTGGGAGATGCGTACACATCGTAGCCGCAGAAGATCGGTGCGAACGCCCGTGCTTCGGAGATTCTGGTCTCGCTGATGGCCACTACATCTATGTTTAGTGACCTGAGGTCGTTGAGCAGGTAACCCTGCTTCCATGACGACCCCAAGCCCCGCGCATTTATGCTGCCTATTCTGAGTGAGGTCATGTTGAAATGGAGTGGAAAAGATGGGAAATACCACTTACCTTACTTCACGTAGAGGAAGAACGGTTTTTCCATCCTTTTCACTGCGTGTAACTCCTCAGAAAGGCTGTCCTTATAAATCCTACTGGAGAGTGCTTGTCGGAAGTCTCCGATGTCTTTGGGGAATTTTTGTTTTAGTGTCATGTACGTTTTCTGTGTGATGCGAGTGATTTGTATGTGTGGAGGTTGTTTGAACTTTTGGGTGGTTGTGTACTATTTTTCTGTGATGCTGGTGTTATATTGGATGTAGTGTAATAATTGGTTGTTGTTCAAAATTAATGCTCTGTAGTGTGTATCGTTTTGGTTGTCTTGTTTTGTTTGCGTTTGTTGTGGGTTTGTTTGCATTTTGGTGACTTTTGTGGTGATGGTGGTGGTGGGGTTAATGATGGTGATGGTCTTGGTGTTTGGGGTGATGGTGTTGGTGATGCTGGTGTGGATGGTGGCATGTCTGTCCTAACTTTTTTGTTTGATAGTTTATTTGTTTCCCTCTGTATTTTGTTTTTGGAGAGGGAAGGAATAGAAATTTTTCTTTGTTGGTTTCTTTTTTTCTTTTTTCCTTATACTGTTTCCCACTCCTCTTCGTCACAATCTGTCTCCAGTTGTGATAGGCCGGGGAGTGGAAAATCCTCCACAGGCGTAAGTTTTGGTTGTGTCGTGGTGGATAGTGTAGGCGCTGGTGCTAGTTCTGAAGCGTTGGGTGGTGGTGGTGGTGGTTTTGCTACTGTTGCTGGGGTTGTTGCTGTTACAGTTGCTTCTGTTGTTGCTGCTACAGTTGTTGTTGCCATCTCTGCTGGTGGTGGTATTGGTGGTGTTGATGGTTGAGTCACTGGGGTGAGTATGAGAGGTGACCTCAACCTTTTAGCCTGAGGGCAGAAAGCCCTTAGGTGGGTTCCTTCAACACAAACGACACACCTAGGCCTTATGCCCTAGACAATTACGGTGAGATGGCTGCCGTCAGTGAGGTGTATTACCTCTGGGATCTCCTCAATGCTTTTTTGGTCCGCTTGTATCTGCAGCTCCATCCCAGATCCGCACCAGTTCTTCTGCTTTTCTTTCGCTATTTCGATTATCTTGGGTTGAATTCGATGCCGGCGAGGACAGCAGCTATTAGCCAGGGAATTTAGATGGCCGGTGGAACGTGGGTGACCCTGATCTTTACGAGACTCTGGCCACAATAGCTTGTGACGTGTGTGAAGTCGTCACTTCTTGCGGACATGGAGTGTACTCTATCCTCCTGTGGTGTTTAAAAGAACACGTCCACGGTTCCATACTTCTGCGCACGTCTGATGTGGGTTTTTTTGCCCACACATGTCCCAAAGCTTTTTGGATTTGGAACTCGGATGCCCGTTCCACTCGGCGCGGTTTTATATTAATTGTTCGATAAGACACGGTGCATAGGCGCCGAAGCTCTATTTTATTAGGTGGGGGGGTGGGGATGAGGCTGACCCTGTACCCATCTTTCTTTACCATTTTTTTGGCTTCTTCTAATTCCTCCTGAGTTACCTGAAATGCTTCGCACAGTTTTGCCACTCTGGCAAAACTCAGGGTTGTTTTCTTAATGTCATTGTTGCTGTTGTTGTTATCGTTATTTTTGTTATTATTAATTAGTTGTGGTGGTGGTGGCGTCAGTGGTGTTCGGTGTGGAAGAGTTCATTTTGGTTGAATTCATTTCGATATCACGAATTAATTTATTTTTTTCTTTTGTTTCTGTTGTCGCTGTGGTGGTGGGGGTGGGGGTTGTCTCGGTGGTGGTGGTGGTGGCGGCTTTAACACCTGCAGTTTTTGGTAATGGCGGGAAATGAATGGCTGCATGAGACAAATTTATATTATTGCTACTGCTTATATTTTTAGTGTTGGCAAACGTAGTCATATTTACAATGGTGGTGTTGATGTGAGGTGTTAGTTTGTGAGGAAGGCTATCAGCCTGGTGTAGCTGTGAGTCGCCCATGATATTTTCAAATACATTTTTTGTTTGATAATTATAAAAGTTAAAATTTTGGGCTCAAGACCCCACTCTTTTTGAGTGTCCTTTTGCGAAAGCAAATGTTGTGACCTTATAAACACTTAACAACAAAACTTGGCAATTTTCAACAACTGAAAACAACAAACATTTGCGTAGCTCACGATAATACGATTTCCTACGTAGGTCGCCAATAATAATAATATTAATAATAATAATAATAATAATAATAATAATAATAATCGGCTCAAATATTCAAATATTCAACTTTGTATTGTACACTGTATATCCAAAAAAAAATAAAATGGCTATAAATGGAAGAAGAAGAACCCCCCCCCCCCTCCTCTCCTCTGGCTACACTATATAGGACAGCGAAACTCACCAACACCAGAAACTAGATACACCACCCACCCCATCATCTGTGTACACTAAACACAACAGCATTTTCACCTTCACCGCCACCGCTCACTACAGCCATCATTACCACCACTATCCCATCACCGCCGCCACCACCCCCTGACTCCTTCACTGCTGCTGCCACCGCTACAGCACCATCACTACAGTAATACGGTCGCATCACCGCCACCACTGCCTCGGTATCGACATCACCACCACCACTGTCTCAGTATCGCCAACGCCGCCAGTCTCTGCTGGCTACCACTTCCACATTATAGAATTCCTACTACTAACAAAGAGGAAGGCATCAAAATATATAGATAGACTCAAAAGAAAAAAGAAAAAACAAACAACAAAAGCAGCACAGCAACAACAGTAAAAAACGAGAAAAACAGAGAAAAACAAAAACAAAAAAAGAAACCCCAAAAACGTAAAGAAAATAAGAATGAAGAGAGAAGCAGGCGGACGGACAGAGAAGAGGGGGGAAAAAGTAAAACTTAAAAAACAAAAACTAAGTCAGACATTCGAATACTACATTACAATGAAACTTATGCTTATTCATTTTTGGGACCCTTTCTGCCCGTGTGTTTGTTTGTTTATGTGTGTCCGTATACAGCGTGGTGATAATGCCACACAAGGGCCAAGTGGGATGGCGGATCCACAGATGGCTATGTAAACATACATTCGCCAATCCTCGATAAGAGTGTTTAAATATCGAACATAAACAGTTCGAATAACGGTGAAATGGAGACTAGAACGTCATGTGACAGACTCTCACCCAACAGGTGCCCCCTGGCTCAGCAGCAGGAACCTGACTGTCAACCAAATACTGCTGATGTTGGAGGAAGAAGAAGAAGGAAAGGGGCCAGAACCAACTGGACGAAAGAATTGAATAGAACTGTTATGCAATGCTACCTGAAAAGTAACCCCAAGGAGAGGGGCTACAGGAGACGGATGCATAACATCTGGAACGAGATTGGTTTATTTAAATTAGATGAACAAAAATTGGCCGGGCAGGCTCGGGTAATAAGAACTAATGGGTGGATAAGCGAGCTGGAACTGGAGGAACTGAGCAGAGAGAATGGCTTGGAGATGGCGGGTGTAGTATGCCAGACAAGCGAGCCGGCGGGAAATGAAGGTGAGGAGGTCCTGAGAGCGGAGGAACCACCCGAAGCAGACAATGATCTGAATACTGAGATAAATAATACCTGGAACAGAGATACGGCCACTGAGGAGATGAATGCTGACGGGCTAGGACAAGATTCGGTTGACATCCTAAATTTAGTGGTAGATGAGTTGAACAATGATAGTGGGAGACCTATGAACCTAAGATTTGTAGACAGGAAAAAGTTAAAAGAAACAACAGCTAAGGTAAACAAAGTCATCCCATACCTTGAGGCGAGGAGTCTTCACCAGTGCAACAATATCCTCAAAGCAACAGCAAATACGGTGAGGAAACTACTTGGTATAAAAGCGAGAGGAAACAACAGACAAGAAAGAGCAGAGCCGTGGTGGAAGAAGCGACTGAGTGGGCAAATCGGGGAAATGAGAAATGACATAGGAAAGCTTGAGTCACTACTGAATGGGACACTAAAAAACATAGGCACTAAAAATAGACTGGAAATAAAATACAAAACTAGGAGTAAAAAGCTAAATATTATCATAGAGGAATTGAAGCAACGCATTGTAGCAAAGAGTGCCAAAATCAGGCGATACGAGAACAGAGTCAGTCAGTATAAACAGAACCGCATGTTCGACAACAACCAGAAGATGCTGTTTGGACAGCTTGAGGGGAAAGAAAGAGGCACCGACTTGATCCCTGGGGCGGAACAAGCTAAAACATTCTGGAGAGGAATATGGGAGCAGGATGTTAGACACAATGCCCAGGCAGGGTGGATTGAGACAGTACAGAGGGAGATCGGTGAGCAGGCACAGCAACAGACTGATTTGAGTATCACAGTTGAAACTCTTAAGGGGCAAGCCAAAAAACTAACCAACTGGAAATCACCAGGCCCAGATGGTGTGCAGGGGTATTGGATTAAACATTTAACATCCCTCCACCCGAAGCTGACGGCCATGTTCAATGACTGCTTGGTGTCGGGTGAGGTGCCAGAGTGGTTGACAAAAGGTACCACAGTTCTGATAATGAAAGACCGAATCAAGGGTAATGATGTTACCAACTATAGACCTATCACATGTCTGCCCGTAATGTGGAAACTGTTGACGAGCATTGTGTCTGAGGAAATCTACCATCACCTCCACACAAACAACTTGTTGCCGGACGAACAGAAAGGATGCCGAAAGAAGTCACGTGGTACAAAGGACCAGTTGCTTATTGATAAGATGGTAATGGGGAATTGCAGGAGGAGACACACTGATCTTGCCATGGGATGGATAGACTACAGAAAGGCATTTGACATGGTGCCTCATTCCTGGATCACCAAAAGCCTGGAGATCTTCAGGGTGGCAGATAACATCAGACAGTTGCTGGGCAGGAGTATGGGGTCCTGGGAGACAGAGTTGACATCAACTGGAGTATCCTTGGGAAGCGTGAAGATCAAGAGAGGTATCTTCCAGGGAGATAGCCTGTCCCCTCTGTTGTTTGTCCTTGCCCTGATGCCCTTGACCATTATGCTGCGAAAAGTGAGAGCAGGATACAAGTTGGGAAGGGGAGAGCTTACCATCAATCACCTCCTCTTCATGGACGATCTTAAGCTCTTCGGGAAAAGTGAGAAGGAGTTGGATGTGCTTGTTGACACTGTCCGTATTTTCAGCAGTGATATATGTATGCAGTTTGGTATTGGTAAATGTGGAGTCATTGTGATGAGGAGGGGTAGGTTGAGCAGAAGTAACGGGATCCAGATACCAACAGGTGAGATGATAAAGGAAATTGACTCTGAGGAAGGATACAAGTATTTGGGCGTTCTGGAGGCTGATGGCATAAAGAACAAAAAAATGAAGGAATTGTTAAGAACTGAATACATTCGGAGAGTAAGGAGCGTATTGAAGTCACATCTGAACAGCAGAAATGCCATAAGCGCAGTAAATTCCCGAGCTGTGTCTATTATTAGGTACAGTGCGGGAATTCTGAGATGGAATGTTGCTGAACAAAAAGAAATGGATAGGAAGACTAGGAAGCTATTGACTATCTACAACATGTTCCACAAGAGGAGTGATGTCGATAGACTCTACCTAAGGAGATCTGAGGGTGGAAGAGGTCTTATCAGCATAGAGGACTGTGTTCAGATGGAGAAAAACAACCTATACAAATACGTGACCTATAGTAAGGAGCCAATGCTCAGAGCTGTACTGAAGGAGGGGACAGTAGGCCAGGGGATACCCAAGGAGGAAATAACATCAAGGAGGAAGAGCAGCCTTAAGGGAAAATCCCTTCATAGTACCTTCTTTGAGAAAACTGAATTTAGAGATCCACAGACATGGAACTGGTTGAGAAGAGGAGACCTCAAAAAGGCTACAGAAGGAATGCTAATGGCTGCGCAGGAGCAGGCCCTCAAAACGAAGTGGTTGAAGCACCATATCTACAAGGAGGAGGCTAGCCCACTGTGCAGGATCTGTGGAGAGAGAGAGGAGACTGTGGCTCACATTGTGTCCGAGTGTAAACACCTAGCCCAGACCCACTATAAGGGCTGGAGACACGATGTGATGGGCAGGGTGATCCACTGGCACCTGTGCAAAGTAAACAATCTACCACATTCTGAGAAATGGTATGAGCATAGGCCAGAGGCGGTGATGGAGAACAGTCAGGTGAAGGTGCTGTGGGATTTTAGGATACAGACGGACAAAAAACTGGAACACAATAGACCTGACCTGGTGGTTGTGGACAAAGAAAAAAGATCGTGCCTGATTGTGGATGTGGCCTGCCCGTTCGACACGAGAGTGCAAGAGAAGGAGAGGGAGAAAATTAACCGATACCAGGACCTAAAGTGGGAGGTGAAAAGGATTTGGAACTGCCATGAAGTCAAAGTGATCCCGATTGTCATAGGCGCACTGGGGACTATCTCCAAAGGTTTCCAGGGATGGTTAAAGAAAATCGGCCCCTTCACGCTTTTTGGAACGCTTCAAAAGGCATGCTTGCTTGGAACGGCAAGAACCCTCCGATACGTCCTGAATATCTGAGGCTGCAGGTAGTGGCTTGATATTCAATCCAACGGACTTTCCAGTTAACCAACATCAATGACTGAGATTCAAGGAATAACAATAACAATAATAATAATAATAATAATAATAATAATAAAATTCCTACTACTAAAAAAGAGGAAGGCATCAAAATATATAGATAGACTCAAAAGAAAAAAGAAAAAACAAACAACAAAACCAAAGCAGCACAGCAACAACAGCAACAAACGAGAAAAACAAACAGAGAAAAACAAAAACAAAAAAAAACAAAAAACGTAAAGAAAATAAGAATGAAGAGAGAAGCAGGCGGACGGACAGAGAAGAGGGGGGAAAAACTAAAACTAAAAAAACAAAAACTAAGTCAGACATTCGAACACTACATTACAATGAAACTTATGCTTATTCATTTTTGGGGCCCTTTCTGCCTGTGTGTTTGTTTGTTTATGTGTGTTCGTATACAGCGTGGTGATAATGCCACACAAGGGCCAAGTGGAACGACGAATCCACAGATGGCTATGTAACCATACATTCGCCAATCTTCGATAATAGTGTTTAAATATCGAACATAAACAGTTCGAATAACGGTGAAATGGAGACTAGAACGTCATGTGACAGACACTCACCCAACAGGTGCCCCCTGGCTCAGTAGCAGCAACCTGACTGTCAACCAAATACTGCTGATGTTGGAGGAAGAAGAAGAAGGAAAGGGGCCAGAACCAACTGGACGAAAGAATTGAATAGAACTGTTATGCAATGTTACCTGAAAAGTAACCCCAAGGAGAGGGGCTACAGGAGACGGATGCATAACATCTGGAACGAGATTGGTCTATTTAAATTAGATGAACAAAAATTGGCCGGGCAGGCTCGGGTAATAAGAACTAATGGGTGGATAAGCGAGCTGGAACTGGAGGAACTGAGCAGAGAGAATGGCTTGGAGATGGCGGGTGTAGTATGCCAGACAAGCGAGCCAGTGGGAAATGAAGGTGAAGAGGTCCTGAGAACGGAGGAACCACCCGAAGCAGACAGTGATCTGAATACTGAGATAAATAATACCTGGAACAAGGATACGGCCACTGAGGAGATGAATGCTGACGGGCTAGGACAAGATTCGGTTGACATCCTAAATTTAGTGGTAGATGAATTGAACAATGATAGTGGGAGACCTGTGAACCTAAGATTTGTAGACAGGAAAAAGTTAAAAGAAACAAAAGCTAAGGTAAACAAAGTCATCCCATACCTTGAGGCGAGGAGCCTTCACCAGTGCAACAATATCTTCAAAGCAACAGCAAAGACGGTGAGGAAACTACTTGGTATAAAAGCGAGAGGAAACAACAGACAAGAAAGAGCAGAGCCGTGGTGGAAGAAACGACTGAGTGGTCAAATCGGGGAAATGAGAAATGACATAGGAAAGCTTGAGTCACTACTGAATGGGACACTAAAAAACATAGGCACTAAAAATAGACTGGAAATAAAGTACAAAACTAGGAGGAAAAAGCTAAATATTATCATAGAGAAACTGAAGCAACGCATTGTAGCAAAGAGTGCAAAAATCAGGCGATACGAGAACAGAGTCAGTCAGTATAAACAGAACCGCATGTTCGACAACAACCAGAAGATGCTGTTTGGACAGCTTGAGGGGAAAGAAAGAGGCAACGACTTGATCCCTGGGGCGGAGCAAACTAAAACATTCTGGAGAGGAATATGGGAGCAGGATGTTAGACATAATGTCCAGGCAGGGTGGATTGAGACAGTACAGAGGGAGATCGGTGAGCAGGCACACCAACAAACTGATTTGAGTATCACAGTTGAAACTCTTAAGGGGCAGGCCAAAAAACTAACCAACTGGAAATCACCAGGCCCAGATGGTGTGCAGGGGTATTGGATTAAAAATTTAACATCCCTCCACCCGAAGCTGACGGCCATGTTCAATGACTGCTTGGTGTCGGGTGAGGTGCCAGAGTGGTTGACAAAATGTACCACAGTTCTGATAATGAAAGACCGAATCAAGGGTAATGATGTTACCAACTATAGACCTATCACATGTCTGTCCGTAATGTGGAAACTGTTGACGAGCATTGTGTCTGAGGAAATCTACCATCACCTCCACACAAACAACTTGTTACCGGACGAACAGAAAGGATGCCGAAAGAAGTCACGTGGTACAAAGGACCAGTTACTTATTGATAAGATGGTAATGGGGAATTGCAGGAGGAGACACACTGATCTTGCCATGGGATGGATAGACTACAGAAAGGCATTTGACACGGTGCCTCATTCTTGGATCACCAAAAGACTGGAGATCTTCAGGGTGGCAAATAACATCAGACAGTTGCTGGGCAGGAGTATGGGGTCCTGGGAGACAGAGTTGACATCAACTGGAGTATCCTTGGGAAGCGTGAAGATCAAGAGAGGTATCTTCCAGGGAGATAGCCTGTCCCCTCTGTTGTTTGTCCTTGCCCTGATGCCCTTGACCATTATGCTGCGAAAAGTGAGAGCAGGATACAAGTTGGGAAAGGGAGAGCTTACCATCAATCACCTCCTCTTCATGGACGATCTTAAGCTCTTCGGGAAAAGTGAGAAGGAGTTGGATGTGCTTGTTGACACTGTCCGTATTTTCAGCAGTGATATATGTATGCAGTTTGGTATTAGTAAATGTGGAGTCATTGTGATGAGGAGGAGTAGGTTGAGCAGAAGTAACGGGATCCACATACCAACAGGTGAGATGATAAAGGACATTGACTCTGAGGAAGGATACAAGTATTTGGGCGTTCTGGAGGCTGATGGCATAAAGAACAAAAAAATGAAGAAATTGTTAAGAACTGAATACATTCGGAGAGTAAGGAGCGTATTGAAGTCACATCTGAACAGCAGAAATGCCATAAGCGCAGTAAATTCCCGAGCTGTGTCTATTATTAGGTACAGTGCGGGAATTCTGAGATGGAATGTTGCTGAACAAAAAGAAATGGATAGGAAGACCAGGAAGCTATTGACTATCTACAACATGTTCCACAAGAGGAGTGATGTCGATAGACTCTACCTAAGGAGATCTGAGGGTGGAAGAGGTCTTATCAGCATAGAGGACTGTGTTCAGATGGAGAAAAACAACCTATACAAATACGTGACCTATAGTAAGGAGCCAATGCTCAGAACTGTACTGAAGGAGGGGACAGTAGGCCAGGGGATGTCCAAGGAGGAAATAACATCAAGGAGGAAGAGCAGCCTTAAGGGAAAATCCGTTCATAGTACCTTCTTTGAGAAAACTGAATTTAGAGATCCACAGACATGGAACTGGTTGAGAAGAGGAGACCTCAAAAAGGCTACAGAAGGAATGCTAATGGCTGCGCAGGAGCAGGCCCTCAAAACGAAGTGGTTGAAGCACCATATTTACAAGGAGGAGGCTAGCCCACTGTGCAGGATCTGTGGAGAGAGAGAGGAGACTGTGGCTCACATTGTGTCCGAGTGTAAACACCTAGCCCAGACCCACTATAAGGGCTGGAGACACGATGTGATGGGCAGGGTGTCCACTGGCACCTGTGCAAAGTAAACAATTTACCACATTCTGAGAAATGGTATGAGCATAGGCCAGAGGCGGTGATGGAGAACAATCAGGTGAAGGTGCTGTGGGATTTTAGGATACAGACGGACAAAAAACTGGAACACAATAGACCTGACCTGGTTGTTGTGGACAAAGAAAAAAGATCGTGTCTGATTGTGGATGTGGCCTGTCCTTTCGACACGAGAGTGCAAGAGAAGGAGAGGGAGAAAATTAACCGATACCAGGACCTAAAGTGGGAGGTGAAAAGGATTTGGAACTGCCATGAAGTCAAAGTGATCCCGATTGTCATAGGCGCACTGGGGACTATCTCCAAAAGTTTCCAGGGATGGTTAAAGAAAATCGGCCCCTTCACGCTTTTTGGAACGCTTCAAAAAGCATGCTTGCTTGGAACAGCAAGAACCCTCCGATACGTCCTGAATATCTGAGGCTGCAGGTAGTGGCTTGATATTTATTCCAACGGACTTTCCAGTTAACCAACATCAATGACTGAGATTCAAGGAATAACAACAATAATAATAATAATAATCACAGTTATTGGTAATTGCGGGAAATGAATGTCTGCCTGAGACAAATTAAAAATATTGCTACTGCTTATATTTTTAGTGTTGGCAAACGTAGTAATATTTGCAATGGTGGTGTCGGTGTGAGTTGTTAGTTTGTGAGGAAGGAGTGACTCTGAGTCATCAATGATTTTTCAAAGAAAAATGTGTGTTTGATAATTATAAAAGTTTAAATTTTGGGCTCAATGCCTCAATCCTTTTGGGTGTCCTTTTCAGATAACAATGTATGTGCACCTATATACAGTTAACAATAAACATTTTCCATGAATGGCAATTTTAAACAACTGAAAATAACAAACCTTTGCGGAGTTCACGATGATACGATTTACTACGTAGGTCGCCAATAATAATAATAATAATAATAATAATAATAATAATAATAATAATTGATCCTACTTTAGGCACAAAGCCAGCAATTACCCAGCGCATTACTACGATTTACTACGTAGGTCGCCAATAATAATAATATTAATAATAACTCAGAATGTCAAATATGTGGCCCGTAGTAAACAAGCTGATGTTGACAAAAAGCACACCCATCAGTGGCTACGTGGTTCAGGGCTAATGGCAGAGAGTGAAGGCTTCATCTTAGCTGCCCAAGATCAAATCATATTGACTCGTAATTACCAGGCCAATGTGATTAGAAACGGCATTAGCCTAAATTGCCGATTCTGAAATGCTGGGGTGTAAACAGTTGATCACTTAGTCTCTGGGTGTAAAGTGTTAGCACCAGTAGAATACAAATATAGACATGACAGAGTTGGCCAATATCTACACTGGGTAATATCAAAATCAAAGCTGAAGACATGTGGTACAAATATCACTCTGAGGCTGTAACTGAAGGAGAAAAAGTAACAATCTCTGGGACTTTCCTGTACATACTGACAGGACCATAAATGCAAATAGACCTGACATCATTATAAAAGATCAACATAACAAGGTCTGTTTGTTGATAGATATGAGCATCTCATGTGATCACAATATCACGACAAAAGAATTTGACAAGCTACGAAAATATAAAGATCTGCTTATTGAAATTCAGAAAACGTGGCACTTCAAGGCCGTTACAATACCAGTGATTGTGGGAGGACTGGGAATGATCAATAAAGGAACAGAACAATATTTGCGAATGATTCCTGGTTTACCCTCTCTGCACGAGGTGCAACAAATTGTTTTGACTAGTACTGCACACGTATTGAGAAGAGCACTATCTCTGTAACATTGACATCCCTCCATGTATTTATATATACATATGCACATGTGTATATATGTATACTGCTTTTTTTTTATAATTATAATTAATGTGCTGTATTACCAATGCACACTGTGAATTTATTTTGAAACATGAAAGCAACAAACGATCACACTCCATTACAAAAATGCACAAAGATACAATAATGAACTACACATTTCAGAAATTCCTTTTACTATTGAAATGAAAAATACAGAAAAAGCAAAGTAGGTAAAAGTAACAGCAAAGAAAGAACTACTAAAAAAACTGGCTAAGAAATGACAAGAAAAGCCTCAATATGGAAAATACACAGAACGAGCTAACAATCCTGATGTTGACAAATCGTTGACCCATCAGTGGTTGGCATCCGCTGGACTGAAATCGGAGACTGAAGGACAGATTATATCAGCACAAGATCAGTGCCTGGCGACAAAAGAGTATCTAGCCAACATCTTAAAACATGGATGCAAACCATTATGCCGTGTATCTAAAAAACAACCAGAGAGCATTGATCATATAATTTCAATGTGCCGTCCTATAGCTCCAACCGAATACATAAACAGGCACAACAGAGTGTCACAATACATACATTGTGTAATGTGTAAGCATTTTCACCTGCCCCATCAAAAGAATTGATGGGAGCATCAACCACCTCCCGTACTTGAAAAAGGGCGCATCTGAATTTTGTGGAACTTTAGCGTACAATCAGACCGAAAAATAGATGCAAATAGACCTGATATAACACTGACGGACTTTAAAAAGATGGTATGCCTGCTGATTGGCATGACCATTCCTATAGACAGGAACGTATCAATAATAACATTTGTTAATTTGAGTACGTATAAAGACCTAGAAATAGAGATTGGAGTAAGTTTAAAGACCTGGAAATAGAGATTGGAAAATGTGGATGTTGAGAACATAAACAATACCAGTGGTTGTAGGCGCTCTAGGAATAATACCTAAAGGGCCCAAAGATTACATATCTCAAATCCCAGGAAAACCGTGTATAGAAGAAACACAAAAGATAGTACTAATGGGAACTGCCCATATGCTAAAAAACGATTCTGTCCATATAAGTACATCACAAAAGTAAACACCTAAAGATATATGTGTATGTATGTGTATGTTTGTTTCTTGAACATGGCGGACCTAGATGTGACTTGGTGATAACAGGTATACACATAAAGCGAGAAAAATGAAAAAAAAAATAGTAATGATAATAATTGTTTCTACTTTTGGCACAAGGCCAGCGTAATACTTGTACTTTATTTTATGGACCCCGTAAGGATGAAAGGCAAAGATAACCTCGGCGTGATTTGAACTCAGATCATAAAGGGATGTAACCCTATGTTTCAAAGCAAGGTGTCCGACTCTCTACCGATACTGCCATTCCCCCGCCTCTATTAATGATAATAATGATTTATACTATAGGCACAAGGCAATCAATTATTCCAGTGTATCACTGGTACTTTATTTTATCCACCTCGTAAGGATGAAAGGCAAAGTTAACATCGCCGGGATTTGAACTCAGACCATAATGGGCCGTAACTCGTTCCTGCAAATTATGACGTCAGATCCTCTACCAATACTGCCAACCACCGCCATAATAGTAATGATAATAATTGTTTCTACTTTTGGCACAAGGCCAGCAATTAACCAGTACATTATTGGTATTTTATTTTATGGACCCCGTAAGGATGAAAGGCAAAGTTAACCTCGGCGGGATTTGAACTCAGAATGGCAAGGGCTGTAACTCTATGCTTCACACTATGGCGTCCGAGCCTCTACCGTTACGGCCAATCCACCGCCCTAAATGATAATAATAAAAATAATTTTGTATTTTTAAGACTAGGATAATGAGTTGTGTGTATTTCAGTGGTGAAGGCCTTCTTTTATCCTTACTGGAACCATATGTAAGGCAAATATGTCTTGCGGGATTGTGACACTGTGAAGAGTTGGATCTGATGACGCAAAACAGTTTATCAAACATTCTACCAATCAGCCGTCGTGTAACGTGTCCAATATGCCTATCCATTAAAGTAGCCAGGTAAGATTTTCATTATCGTCACGATGCACAATAATACCGTATTTATCATTACATCCATACATAACTTTCTTTATCTAATTTCCCTATGTTGTGTCTGTACTAACTCATTCGTTGTTCGCAACTAGCAATCTTTTTTGCAATATCGATCCTGATCCAATCATCTTCACTTGGGATACATTTTCTAGCGACAACTTTCTAATAAGCTTTTACATCAAATTTATTTGATCTCAAACTAATTCGAGTCAATGATAGCGAATATATATGCATTCATTTTTAAAAGTACTTCTCATATCCCCAGAGCCCAGGTACTATGTATGTGTTTAGTTTTAATAATTTGAACTGTATAAGGCCTAATTCTTTTTCATACAAGATAAGAAATATATCATGTATTACTTTGAAGTGAGGATTCAAAAACTTTATTACTAATTATTTATAAAATTATATAAAATCTAACTTCGTTTACCTAAAATCTAACCTCGACAAAATCATCTCGTCATGAACTGTTTTCTCCCGTCGATACTATAGTGCAATGTTCCTTTGTTCTGTAACGAAGCTCAATTATACTGTAGGCATCTCATATTATTAGATAAATCGATATACAACATAAACTTACGCTTAATAAATGCATTTACGCTTTTAATAACATACCGGGAATATTTCCATAGTGAGATGTTTTATATTAAGTATGATGATGCATGCTCTATTTTAAATATTAAATTTAATTTATGTAAAAACAAGACAAAGTATAAACAGTTTATGATGTTAAGTTAAGTTATAAAATATGGTTACAAAACACGACATATTTACTCCATATATTTTGCTTGTATTAATACTACATATTTGAAATATTCCATAACATATATTTAAGGTCATGTATATTTAATGAGTTGCACTCTTGATTACCTGCTAAGCACTTATCGCTTCATATCTCATACCGTAATAAAATTAATATGTCTTCTCTTTATCAGCTTCAAGGTGAATAGCTAACCACTAATTTCACTAGCTGCATCATTTTCTATTATTTGCTGTTCTTTTGTAATATGTTGTTTCTATATAGATTTATCTTTTCCTTTCTCTAAATATGAAGAAGCCATCATTTAAAAAAAAATCTTGCTTTATTAAATTATACAGTATACACCGCTTGTGATATTACTCTATTTACGTCATATATTTCAGAAAGGTTGAGTGAAATATAATCTGAATAGTTGTATGTTAACATTTTGTAATGAAGAAAATATGTATATTTGCAATCACTACAAAGAAAATATAGGGGAGACAAACACAATTTCACTTATAGGGGTGATGTGCACAATCTCGAAGATTTTATTTCAACATTAATGAATTATACCTATGCAGAAACATTTCAGCAGCCAAAGCTATTGTCATTTATTTGCTGATAAACAGAAGACAATATAGTAGCGTCGTTAGAACGTCGTATAGGTCAACAGTGACTTTTATCCTCCCGAGTAAAGAGAAAATTATTCGTCCCGTACTGGGGTTGATTCTTGCTCTGTATCTTGTTCTTATCTCCTCTTGATCACCCTCTTTCCTTATGTTGTCCTTTCTGGACGACATTGGCCATATTCAAATATAGAGAAGGAATTGACTTAGTAAATCTAACGGCAAACTCCAATAGATAAAGACAGAAAATAATTGTCTATGATTTAGGCGCAAGGCAAACAAATTTGGGGGTGGCGATAGCCGATTAAATCGATGCCAGTTTCTTACTGGTTCTTTATACTATTGACCCTGTAAGTATGAAAGGCAAAGCTAACCCCAGCGGGACTTGAACTCAATACGTAAAGGGCCATAACTGTATACCGTAAAGAATGTTATCCGACGATCTACCGATAGGGTAATGCCATTCCATCACCCTATAAAGACAAAAATTAATAGTAAAGAATAAATGTCATACATTTCATCAATATTGTTTCCTATAATCCCTTTTTGGTGTGTCATCAAAAGGTGTATTGATGAAGAATTTAGCATAGTTGTAGTTCTTGTGATACATTTATTTGCATTTCAATATATCAGAATGTTCGATCGTTTTCCTGTATAATAATTTCGAGAATATTACCCGCGTCTGTATGTCACCTCTCTTTCATATTGTAGCTTAGAAATTTCCCGTAGGCCTGTCTATTTCTGTATGTGTTGAGAGAGATCCTCCTAGCCCACATGGTTGATATTAGATCTTATTGTGTCACGTTTTTGTGGATACGCCACCTCATATCGACTAACTGACCGAAAAATATGAATCCACTAAAGGACAAACTGATTTTCATAACAATCTATAATCCCTATTAAACTGACAGACTGTATTTTATGTAACTATATAAGGAGGAAACTTCGTATTTCGTTCTACTTCTGTGCAATTAAAAAGCGCTTTTAATATTTTTATTGACTCATGTTGTCTCCTCTTATGTCTACCAAATATAATAACCATCAAACTAAAATCTGAAAAACCATCTCAGCCATCCTCTTACCTTCATAATGGGGTCTAAAGTATAATTGTTTGGGGCATATTGCTGATATCTGTTAAGAAATCACTAAAGTAAAACTGCACTATGGTTGCAATGTTCGTCATAAAGTGGAGATCATTCATACATTTGCATATTTTCAAAATAGCTAAGCTAAGACAAATTGATTCCTTAAAATAAACTAATGTTTACAAGCAGCTGTTACCACTTCCAGGATGTCAGCAGATATTGTCAAGTAGAAATATATACCTGAACAACACCGACTATGAAGAAGACAAGTGTTACACATCACAAGTAAGACAGACGTGTGATAGTATAAAAGCAATAAAGCGTTAAGCTGATACTTCTATGAAAACTAATATATAACTTCCATTAGCATGAATATTGTCAGGAAGCTTCCATAAAACATCTTCTGGGCGTTCTGTTAAATAAAGCGTGAAACGAATGTACGACAAAATCAGTAAAACAAATTTAAAAAAAGGCTTGATAATAGAATTTAGACATGCTCTAATGTACAATAGTTTTGAAGTCAGTAAACATATGTGGTAATTGCAATACTTTATGGCAAAGTAAACGCAGAATGGAATATTTTAAAGTTAATGCTGCCTTAAGATATTGTATTATCTCGGGATTAAATTAATTTTCAGCTTTTTTGATTAATTTCATAAACTCTTCTACGATTCTTTGAATTGTTCTAATTCATATTTACATGTTGTTGCTAATTATGAAGTAGAATTAACTCTCGGCTTCAAAGATTACTGCTTAACATTTTTTATTTTTTATTTTTTTCTATTTCTCTTTATATATTTATATTAATTTGTGAATGCGTGTGTATGTAGGTTCTGGATCAGTTGGTTCACATATACCCTTCATCTCCTTGGGCTCCTTAAAATGTTGTATATGTCAATATAGTTACAGGTTAACCAAAGTATTCACTTTCATTTCCACCTATCTAACGGACCTATAGTCAATTGATCCTATAGAGTAATTCTAATATAGTGTAAATCAATGACCATTTTATTACTATTTTCGTAGAACATTATCACTACCCAGAAACACTAATAATCCTCACATATTTACAGTTTTCTACAAGGTTACTTAGATCATTTGCCCTTCCAGCCAACTCTTCTATAATTACAGGGGACTAAATGTAATTACTACTGTTATATATACATGCCATATAAGGATATATATATTGTTATGCTAACATATATTTGTGATTTTTGAAATTTAGTAAATGATATTGCATTTTGGAGAATATATACACGTACACAGATACAGGCCCGCACACAGACGTACATACCTATACATGCGCACCACATACCCCATTTATAGAGGGAGAGAAACCAAAATCCAGAGAAGTCCCTATAATGGTTTTAAATATATATAGTAGATATAAACACGCAGTGCAAATATGTATCCTTAACACAGATTAAAAAGTTCAGCAAAGAATTTCTGCCTTCAACCTAAAATTGGATATTTTGGGCCTGAGATATATCAATTCGTGGACGCCGGTTAGGGTTAGGAAATTAATACAAGAAAACTTCGACTATATAAACAGTTAACATTTTCATTTGGTTAAACATACAGATAAAGAAAGTAGTATGGATTAAAAATGATATGAATAGAAAGATACTAGCAGAATGGCCCGGCGTTGCTCGGGATTTGCTCTAGGGTTCTTATATATTTGATATATATTTATCCTCATCGAACCTCGTGAAATAAATACGTATGTTTATATTTTGTTATTGTGTATGCAAAAATATCTGTACAGGAATATATAATTATATATATATATATATATATATTAAAATAACATTAAAGTTTAAGCAAATAATCGCTGATTTCACCCTTAACGGGATCTTCTGAAACTAAAAAATCAATCTGTGAACGCAGAACTAAATATTTCGAAAAACGTTACACATTATATGTATATATACTCACACTATATATACATACACACACACACACACACACACACACACACACACACACACACACACACACCGCGTCATAATGTCGTAATACAGACAGCAAGACATACAGACATATATTATAAGGGCGCAACGTTATATCTATATATCTATCTAAAAAGAGAAAGACTAAGAATTATAGAAAGAGCTAACTAAATCGCCTAATGCGGTCCCTAGGGAAATGAAAATTTGAATTTTCTTTTCTCAAATCACTCACAGGACCATATATATTAGCTGTGTAAATCTTGAAAACAATCGGCTGGGTGGTTCTCGAGTTTTAGTGACCTGACAGACAGACATTCTCTGTTTTATATATATAGACTAGCGGAAAACCACCCGATTGCGGATTTCTGCCAGTCTATATATCTAAAACAGAGAATGTCTGTCTGTCAGCTCACTAAAACTTGAGAACCATCCAACCGATTGTTTTCAAACTTTAGACATGAAATACTTATAGTTCTGTGAGTGTTTTGAGCAAAAATGATTTCAAATTTCCAATGCCCTAGGGACCGCATTAGGCGATTTAGCGTTCTCTCTATATAATTCTTAGTCTTTCTTTTTAGATAGATACATAGATATAACGTTGCGCCCTTATAATATCTGTCTGCATTACGTCATTATGACGCGCTCAGTGTGTGTGTGTATATATGTATCGTAATGCAGACAGCAAGACATAGCTTTCCTTCCTCTCTTCCAGCCCCTCTCTCTCTCTCCCTCCCACTATCCCCCTCTTGTAGTCTGTCTCTTTCTTTCACTCTCACTCTCTCTCTACGCGTCGGACAGACAGACAGAGAAATTGCTGGTTATATATTATAAGGAGATATGGGTAACACGTGAAAACGTTCATTTCAGATACGGAAAATTACATGCAAATTGAATAATAGACAACTTATTAAATCGTTAAGCATAGACAGAAGAATTAGTTGATGCTGTCAAAAAATCGGGAAGCAAATTATCAGAATATTTGCTTGCTAACATGTATGGAAACATTGTTTAGAGAAATGATGTGATTAAACGTATCAATACTGACCCTATACGTCGGCCCTGCGGCCCAAAAGATGAAATGATTATTAAATACTACTACTACTACTACTACTACTACTACTACTACTACTACTACTACTACTACTACCACTACCACTACAACTACTGCTACTACTACTACTACGAATACTAGTAGTAGTAGTAGCAGTAGTAATAATTATTTCATTTTTTTGGCCACAGGGCCGACATATAGGGTACAATTTAATAGAAGGGGACAGTTTGTGTTTTGCACAGAGATCGAGTAAATATATAAAAAACAATACCTATAAAGAAAAATATACAAGCAATGGTTCTCCAATAGGGGGGGGGGGGGATTACCAGCTAAGGTGGACTCGAGTATCGCACCAAATCTGAACCATCCGACACTTCGAGGGAACACGGGAACGGCACCCCTTTTCTTCTCTAATTAACGGATTAATGGCGGATGCTCAGAAGGCTGGTTTTAGAGGAGATATTATCAACACTTTCAGCTCCTTGTAGCAAATGTACTAGGTGGCAGTACTTCTCTCTCTGCCCTAATCTTCCTTTCCAAGTGAAACTTGAAAAAGTTGATGAAGGATTGGTCGAAAAGAAAAGTGTAAGTCTTACGTCCTTTCAACCTGGTACACTACAAAACCTCATTCGTTACCGCTACCAGAGAGATGAAAATGTCCTGATCTTCCTGGCCAAAAGAAGGAGGTGGGGCGATCATCACTATGGACCTGGTCGATAGCCGGATACGTCCTAAACGTGACAACAGCTGTTCGACATACATCTACAAGTGCGTGCAGAACGCTATAGTCGCTCTACACGCATCTCGGGCAGATCCGTCTGACAACACTTTCGTGCCTCTAGAGTTTATCCCGAACCGGCAGTGTCTCCGATTCCGGTAGCACTGCTAAGCCATGGATTTTGGAAGTTATCCATGGTACCTGGGTCGAAAGACCACCGAAACAGACTGGTCAGTTCAACTTCATCGACACACTAAGCCTCTCCGTGTACGTTGTCCCACATGCAAACCGCTATTCTTCTATAGAACTCGAGAGTGAAAGTTCCACTGACCGCGTTGCTCGCTTGGTAGATGGCAGTGAGTACCGAGCAACATTCCAGATGCTAGGTGCCCAGTCTCTGCCTCTTTGTGATCAGGATAGCAGCTCAGCTGAACAGGCGAGTAGCGGAAAGTCCTATCTGACAAACAGCGACCATACGTTTTCACCGTTTAGGCATGGTATCTAGAGATATCACAGCCTAAGCGCATCATTAGCCTCGGTATGCTCAGCCCTCCGCATAGTTGGTGCAGGTAGGAAATGGATAACCTCACCAACGGAACCCATCTACTCCACAAGAAGTTGAAAAGGAGTCGTTCCAATTTGGCGAGGCGCGAACAGAGTCAATGCATGATGGCCAGACGCTTGAAGATAGCGGATGCGATGTATATGTTCGCCACCTCCACCCGGCATTTCACTGACAGCTTCCGCTTAGCTCATTTCTAGATGAGAGTGGCTACCCTGTTCGTAACTTCGTCCCAATTCTTATCCGCCTTCCAAACTAAACCCCATGAAACTTTACCGGTCCTTCCGTTCAATACCGAGCTGCAACTTCACCGATTTTTCCGGGTTTAATTTTGTTCCTATTAACCTATCATATTTCTCCAAGAATGTCCCAACCAACTCGATTTCCGAGGTGTTTGACACCATCCGGGTGATGTAATCATATGCTAACACACCCTTTACGATCCCGATCTAGTATGATTCCCTGCAACAGCTCCAGCTTCCGCAGTAACGTCAATATTTACAGAATGGAGGAGATAAGGTACCTTTGACGGACCGAAAGTGAGATATGAAACGGTTCCGAAAGATGGGAAATTAACTTTGTCCACCGAACAGATGCCGCTGTGCTTGCAACGAGCCTGGTTCTGAAGACGGGAATGAAACCAACTGCATTGAGAACAGCCTCCATGTATCGATGCTTGACAGTATCGAAATTTAAGATTGATCTAAATTGAAACGAGCCCCACTGAAGCCAGGTTTACACCTTACATTCTCTATGATGTATCCCATGAGGTGGAGGTCGTCGTGTAGGACCTGGTCGTGGGCGCGCAAGTTTGCGCCTCCTACCTAAATCCTCAACAATAAGCGACAACCACTTGTCCAAAATCTTAATCTCGGTGTTTTGGGCTTGAAGATATCTAATGTGTCTCTCTAGTTCTTGTCTTTCCTTATCAGCCTCACTACGCTCCGTTTCACAGAACTAGGAATACTCTCGTTCTGCTTCCAGTTGCAGTAAATCGTTTCGAGGAGATCGGAGAACACATCTGGCATATCTACGTAAAGCTCGTGCAGCCAATTAGGATATCCTGAATCTCGGCTGAAGTTATCGGACTTTCGCAGCGCCCAGTTTCAGATGTCAAAAAATGCAGAAGGCCATCGCTATAGGGACTTAAATCCGCCACCATCGCCGACCATCCACTCCTTCTGAACATTCGTGTTAAGTACTGGCCAAAGGCCTCAACCATCTTCCTGAATTAGTCAGCTCCCGTTCCTCTCGATCTGTCAAAATCCGAATGGTGGTTCTATTACCACGCTGCGGCTCTGCAACGGTGGCCCATCGAAGGGCGGTCCTTGTTTCTTAGAGCACACACCTTTGCTCTGAAATGCACCCTTCGTGTTTCACATTGAAGAAATGGTTGAATGTCACTCCCGACGCTCCCACGTCATTTACAAATATGTTTGAGAAACTGTTTTTACATGTATCGATTTAACTGTTAGTAAATCAATAATAAACGTTGATTTCCAGCTTAATTATTCATAAGTATAATAAAATAATGAAAGAAATGAGTGTGTTTTACAATTATTTCTGGCAATATTAGAACAACATGACTCTCCCGAAATATAACAATATCTGTTTCAACACACCATTTCATATGAAAAAATCTTGTAAAACAAATACATCACCGCATTTGCTCGTAATGTTTCGGACATTTTCCTATCTGCGTCTACTGATTGATATATCGCAGTATCAAACGATCCCGTTTTAAGGTGAACGCAGAAATCGCTTGCATATACATTTAATCTGTGCTAATAATAATAATGATAATAATAATTATGTATATATATACATAATTATATTTTCCTGGAGTTTAATACCAATGATATTAATAAATGGAAAATAAATTTATAAAACTTTGGTACGCCCTCATCAGATAAAATACAAAATTTGTTTTATAAATAGTGACATACCCCAGAAACCAGATCTTATGGGTTCAGGTTCCGTTTGGATCCAACCGGTAGGTCATGCTGCTAATGAAACTAATGAACCAATTTAGTTTCCGTTCCATGTTATTATTATTTAGGTAATTAATACAACAGTGTGTTAGTTTATTAACCGGATGGTGGTTTAATTGTCATATTTATTCATCACTGGCATCTAGAACTATACACTTTATATGACAATGCTAAACAATGAGTTCTATCAGTAATTCAAAGAAACGAATTGTGTCACGATGAATCACCCTGAGAAATATATGAATAGCTCAATTTTATGTGAAAAGGTCAGATAATTACACGATAATTTTACGAGAAATGAATTGCTATGATTGAATACATTGGAGGAATCTTCGTCAGAAACGGTTGGGAACAATATAAATTAAATGTTTTGCATACACTTTTTTTGTATGATTTGAAATTTAGAAATGTAGGAATGCCAAACCCAGAAAATATCTTTCACGACAGTCGGTCCCTACAAACAATACCTCTGGGTAAAATACTCCAAGAGACAGAAAATAGTAGCAATCAGCTATTGGCTATATTTTATTCGGTTTTCTATGTTACCTCTGCGTTTGAGATTCCATAGCAGTCGCTGAAAATTCTTTGACCATCTTTAATGTCTTCACACTATTGTACTGGCTATTTTGTATCATCTCCGCACATGAGCACACCAGTTTTTATACACATACTCACACACACACATATACGCACATACACACACTCTCTCTCCCACAAACACACACACACGCACATATATATATACATAAATAAATATATATATATATATGTATATAGGAAAATGTTTGACCCCGACGGTAGAGCTTTTTTATTACCCACTCTACTACCCTAAGTATTAACTACTATGGTTCCTTATGGTCCATCTGTTCCTTACCACACCTCCTTCGTTATATATATATATATATATATATATATGGGCGGTTTAAATGCGTGTGATTGGATAAGTTCTTATACGTGTGTATAGTAAGCGAGGAAGGTGTAATGTCTCACAGGTATTATGGTGTTTAACTTCCCCACTACCTTCTGAACTAGTTTTCGTAACGCCATCCCAATTGGCTAGTGCGTGTTAATGGGTATATGAATAATTCTCTTAGGGAATAAGATTGTCTTCTCCATGTGTGATTTCCTTTGAAATATTTTTGATATTTCAATCATGTAATATGAAAAATATACTAAACACTCTATATGATTATTATGATTTCTAGATATAAATTTGTATTAAATCGGATATTTACTTAGGAGCTTTGTTGTCATTGACAGTGATGTTTTACTTATGATTTATCTGGTGCTATATTTGTCATATTATCCATCTGTAGGTTCGATGTTATTGTCATTTTATTAAGTTATTTTATGTTCTTCATCTCATTTAAAATATATTGCAAAAACACTCCTGAAGTCTGATGCATTTATTTTCTATCACTAAAACCACTACGGTTTTGTTTCTATTATGTCCACTATTCTACAGCTCTTTGTTTAGTTCTCTCCTTTACTTGCATAATCTAAGATGATACCGATCTAAACCATTCTTTATTTCTATATACATTGATCAATATTTTATATATTAAATTCAATCTTGTACTCCGAAGCGTCCTGCTGTATACAAGGTGTGTCAAATAATGGAAAATTGGCGCACAATATATATTGCCTGGAGCTGCCTAGTTAACTGTGATGTCTCCTCGTA
>OZ024742.1:50691347-50771347 GCA_964016885.1 Eledone cirrhosa | reverse complement strand
TGTCGGAGAGCGACCGGTATTTGAGGAGTATGGCGCCCTCAGCGCGACATGCAGCATAACCTGGGTCAGTCGCAGACTGCACCAGGTTGCGGCTGCAGAAAGTGTCGGTGCAAGTGGCATCCCAGACGAAGGGTTTGCTACCAAGGAACGTGAAGATGGTCATGCCATCTGGCCTTTTGCGCTCCCCTCGATCCAGCCCCACCGGCACGTACTGAGAAGGGAAGCCTGCAGCGTCCAAGCCATGCTTAATGATCTCGTTGAGGGCAGCATGGCGTGGAATGCGGCCGGCACTGTGACGACAGAAAAGCGGATGGAAGCCGAAAGAGTCCACGGTGGAACCACAGCGACATTGGTGTGGCTGGCAGATCCGGAGGCTGAGCCTCATGGAAACGCCGATGCGCAGGCTATGGTTGTCTAGCTGCGTGCCAGTGGAGAAGGAGGGCAGGGCATGGAGCCAGGCACCACTGTGGGGTTTGGAGGCCGCATGAAAACAAGCAAGGCGGTGATGGTCGAGGCCAGGCTGCACTGGATGGTATCGCAAGTGCGTTAGGGAGGGGGGACTTGAAGTCAACAAGGGGAGAAGGAGGAGGGACGTCTACTGGGCTAAGTCCTAGCTGGTCCCACGTCTCACAGGCGGCCTCGCGTTCTCTGAACACAGAGAGTTATGTTGTGTTTTGAAGAACCCAGCTGACGAGGACGCGGCACGAGGTTACAGACGAAAGATACGCCGGCAAAGCTAGTGAGATCGAGGACCGGAGGCCAAGGCCGGCCATATCTGACAGGTAAAGTGGCCTTTTGCCACCCTATGTCGTCAAACCTGACGTTGCATACCTCATCGGCTGCTGCTCGGATACAAGTTTGAAGGTCAGCGAGAAGAGATGTCTGGGTGTATCACGGAGCGCTGCGGAGTTTATAAAGGAGCTTCGGCATGGCGAAGCCGTTCCTCAGCAGAAAGAAAGCTGGGTGGCTGTCAATCAATCCCAGTCGGCACGTGACAGTCTGGAGTTGTTGAAGCCTGGACCTGATGGTGGAGCAGATAGCCGGCCGGTTGATCCGTGTCCCGATGATGAGGACGTCCTCTTTGGGGGTCACCTGAACCTGGCGGTGAATGGACCGCACGACCAAGACGGAGGCTGAAAAGCTCGCTGCATCGAGGCTGACATTCACCACTTCCTACTTGGCCAAGTTGACATGGAGGCCAATTCCCGCCAGCGAAGGAACCACCGATTGAAGGTTATGGCAGACCGTCCGTACGGGCCCACCCAACGTAGCATCATCCAGATACCAAACGTTGAGAGGGGCCGTGATACTCCGGGCGATGTGGTCAATACCAAGGGCGAACAGGAGGGGTCCCAAAGGTTCGCCCAGTTGGACCCCAGTAGCCGAGTTTATGACCGTATCAGCAGCAAGTTGCATGCTCGGGGCTCCATATGACAGGGAGGCCAGCGGGTAGGCAGATGGGGGCTCGGCTGAGGCAGGCCTCGAGCAGACGATCCCGGCGTAAAGAGTTGAAGGCATTCCTCATGTCAAGCTTGACAATGAGGTGCCTGGAGTCCCTGGATGCAGGTTCCGATGGGCAGCTGTTGAGGAACTGCCTGGTTGCATGAGCGGCCCCCTCACAACCACCGGACACGGCGATACCACGTTTCACCGGACTAAATTCCTCACTCAGTTCGTGTCTTACGGACTTGCAGATCACCTTGGCAGCCAGCCTCCAGAAGACATTGCTCACAGAAATGCCACCATCTTTCTTCCTGAGAGCGGTCAAGCTGGCCGAAAAAAAAGAGGCCTCGGGCGTAAGGTTCCAGAGTGCCATGGATGAGCCTATTGGTGAGCCCCACAATTGCACTCAGAAGGCGGCGCCCGGTCTCTGCGGAGAAGGGGGATATCAACTCCTCGAGGTTGCGTGGTCGGAGACCATCAACACCTCGGTAGCTGCTAGCTGGGAAGGACCTGATGGCGGACATCAGAATCCACGAGGAGCAAGTGGGGGTCGGGTAGGGGTATGGGTCTGAGGTCAGAGGGTGGCTCAGGGTGTTTGAGTCTCCAAGTAGCCAGGACCTCCTCGGTGGTTTGGAGGACAGTGTCCTCTGAGGCAACAACTCTGCGGCCGTGACACCCCCCATGAAAAGCTTGGCATTTACCTGGTTACGCAAACGCTTGACGCTGGCCTCGGGGCTGGAGGATAGGCGGTATCTAAGGGTGGGGTGTGTGGCGTCCTTGGGCACGCTTGGAATAGGCGTTCGCCCAAAGGCCGAAACATTGGCCATGATGAAGGCTGCTGTTGATCGACCGCCCCGGTCAGCGCCAGCGCTGGGGAGGCCGAGGGTTGGTGAGCAAATTAAAACAGCCGCACCCAGTCACTGTCTCGATTGGTGTCCAGGGCGCTCTCAATCGAGGAAGCGAGGGCATCGGCTACCGGCACCCGTGCCACTCTCGGGATCCTGAGTGGTCTCTTCCGGACCTGCCTGAGCCTAGCGATGTTCACCAACGAGGCTTGGCGCCAGGCAAGCTCGCTGTCCCAGCTGGTGGTGTGCCAGACCGCCGTGGCTGGGAAGCCGTGGGGAAGAGGCAGCTCCTGCACCTCGACGCTTCTAGGGCGTTGGAAGCTCGACGAGTCAAGCCAACGCAGGTGAGGTGGTGGACGCAGCCACACCCCAAACAGTTCCGGCCTCTCTTCCGTTTGTTAGTGGTGCTGCAAGTGCTGCATGTGTTAGAGGGATGGGGGTTGCGTGTGGCCGGGAACTGGGGTACCGAGCGGCATCAGGGGTGGGTAGCTGGTGTGTGTGGGGGGAAGGGAAAGTGCTGGTAAGAGGGCCTCCTAGCTTACCTATATATATAGAGGTGTCAGAAAACAAGAGAGAAATGAAGGGGCTGCAAGGAGGGGGACACACAGGAAGGTAGAATGTTAGTAATGAATGAGTGAATGGATGAATGTACCAAAAAAAGGGTGGGGGCAAGGGGTTGTTCCCAGCGGAAAGACCCAGAGTTCAGCACGCACACATGCGAACTTAGCAGTTTGTCATAGGGCCTTGTGCCTGGAGATGAGTTACTGTCATCCTCGTTGCCTTCCACTTGTTAATAGTGAAGATTGCAGGTGAGATGTTGATGTATACACATGTGTGTTGCTGATGTTAATGCCACAGTTGTTGTATTTGCCTTCCTCTTGTTAATGGTGGTGGTGATGAAACCGCTACCAGGTCGGGCTGCCAGGTATTATGCTAAGGCTCGAGTGTCTTATTTTAATGAAGATGCGGGGTCGATGTTAGTATACTGTTGCTGTCGCCTTATTGACCGGAGATGCGGGTCAGTGTCTTTCGGCATCATTTGGCAGCACAACGGCAAATAAATATATTCTTTATTTTTTTTTTTGTCTTTTCTTTCTCTCTGTCTAATCCGATTCAAACATTTTGGCAGTGAATTGGTGGTCGGTTTTGTTTTGTTTTGTTTTATGTTTCCATTTGTTTTTATTTATTTCTCTCGCTCTCTCGTATGTTTCGGTGCGTTAAATTTGTGAGGTTCCTAGGAGATATTATTTGGTGGATTGGCAGTATCGTTAGAGGGTCGGACGCCATGCTTTACGGCATAGTTACGTCCCTTTGCGGTCTGAGTTCAAATCCCACCGAGGTTAACTTTGCCTTTCATCCTTACGGGGTCGATAAAATAAAGTACCAGTAATGTACTGGGTATTTGATGGCCTTGTGCCAAAAGTAGAAACAATTATTTGAGGTTATATTTCCATTCTAGGAGGTATTCCATCATAACAGCACATACTGCTTCCCAGCATCATGGATTAAACTATGAGTTAATGCCGCGAATGTTTGACTATTGGGTAATCAGATAATCCAAGCGTAAAATCATCAATGTAGATATGGATAGAGCCTACGAACTACAATGTTTAATAGTTTGCGACTAGTATAACAGCGTTGTACGGCTCTCATTCAATGGGATGAAAATGCCTGTAAATGGGTATGCTTGCTCCAAGGAATGGCATACTATTAGCATACCACATACATGTATGAGTATATATGTATGTGGTATGCTAATAGTATGCCATTCCTTGGAGTAAGCATACATATATACATATACATATATACTCATACATGTATGCCCACGTACAAATGTGTGTTGGTATGTCAAATACACATATATATGTGTGTATATCCGTGTGGGGAGCAACACGTGTTGGTATGTTTTTAATTTTTATTTCTTCTCTCTTTCTAATCCGATTCAAAAAAAATTATTTGGCAGTGAATTGATGGTCGTTTTTTTTGTCCCCCTTCCTCTTATTTTATTTCTTTCTCTCGCTCTTCGCGTATATTTTGGTACGTAATATTTGTGAGGTTCCTATCAATGGTTAATAGCATTTATTCTTTGTGGTTATGTTTCCATTCTAGGGTGTATTCCACCATAGCAGCACATTCTGATTCCAGGAATCTTGTATTAGGCAGTGAATTAATGCCGTGAATGTTTGGAACACATAAGTATTTGTGTAATGGGTAATTCAAGCATAAGATCATCAATGTATGGCAAACAAATCTTAAATAGAGCTTGGAGCAGATATTACGTTAAGAGAACATTCAGACAGAGTGGATGTGGGAAAGTTGAAAATGTTTACCTCGTTGTGTGTTGAATTTGTAGTTCCAAACATTTTTTTTTTTCAATCACAGGAAAGTGCACACACATACATATATGTATATATACATGTACATATATTAACGAACTTGTATTTCACGTTAAACACAGAGGGACATCAGTAAATAATAATAACGATATTTAGATATGAAAATATAGATGTACATATCTCTATTTCGGGGGTTATTTTTTTCTTTGTGTGTGTGTTGCTGATGAATCTAGCAGAGCCCAAGAAAACAAGTCTATCCTTCAAGACACATCTACTGCGAAAACCAATTCGTAATCTTTAAAGCATATGTGTTTCAACGCATCCAGCTGACCTGTTAAATAATTCTATTAATAAATCGTACCGGTGAAGAAGAACGCAGCATGATTTCCTGAGATTCCAGAATTTACATCATAGTTTTGTAAAAGAAAAATTATAAATATATAATTTAGTCTTCACATTTATTATTACTACGTCAATGGGTTGGCAGTATCGGTAGAGGGACGGATGTCATGCTTTGACGCATAGAGTTACGGTCCTTGCCATTCTGAGTTCAAATCCCGCCAAGGTTAACTTTGCCTTTCATCCTTACGGGGTCGATAAAATAAAGTACCAGTAATGCACTGGCTGATTGCTGGCCTTGTGCCAAAAAGTAGAAACAAGTATTATTACGTGTATATATATATATAAATTTATAAATTAACATGACAGGAATACGGATACGTTGGATTCTCTTCATTATTTATATGTTCCTGCAAACATAATGCACATTTCATTGGCTAGGTTACGTATGAACCTGGTGACATATTACTCAAGGAATGGTAGTAAACATATTCCAAGAGGTTTATAGGGGAAAAGTAAAGAAAAAAAGCAGAGAAGAAAAATATGTTTTTGTTTTTGCCTCAGAGGCGAAAGTGGTAGTCTGTTGTCATATTGGCTCCTATATATATATTTAGTAAAATAACAGATGAAAGTTTAAGCAAAGAATCGCTGCTTTCACCCTTAACGGGATCTTCTGAAACTAAAAAAGTCAATATGTGAACGCAGAATTAAATATTTAAAAAAACTTTGCAACTGAAGGAAGAGAGTAAGACGATACTTTCGTTCGTGGAAAAGTTCCCTGGCAAAGAACGGAAAAAACGAAGATAATACGTCATTATTTGGAGCAGTGAAAACAATTAAACGCAAAAACAAAACCACGTTTATGGTATAAATGAAGTCGTAGACTAATATTCTATTAGGTTGTTCATGGAGACGTTCTCTAGCAATGAACGGAAAAAACGAAGATAATACGTCATTATGTGGAGCAGTGAGAACAAATACACGCAAAGACAAAACCACGTAAATGGTATAACAGAAGTCGTAGACTAAAATTCTATTTAGGAAACCGAAAGATTCTCGGCTTCAGAGTTAAGAATAAAGTAAATAAAATAATTGTTCTCCCCGCTCCACATAATGACGTATTATCTTCGTTTGTTTTCGTTCGTTGCCAGAGAACGTCTCCATGAACCGCCTAATAGAATATTAGATTCTTTGCTTAAAATTTAATCTGTCATTTTAATAAATATTTGCTCTACGGTTCTTCTATATCTGATATATATTTATCCTTATCGAGCCCTCTTTGGATTTTAGTCTTCAAATTTATTATTATTACTGTATATATATATATATATATATATATATATATATATATATATATATATATATATTAGAAAGTGAGTTTTTTTTTACAAAATGAAAAATAACCGAGGTGTCGTACACGAGTGAAAGTATAAGGAATAGAGATGAAATCGAAAATGCAACTGGAGTCTTATTTAAAAAATATATATATATTTATTTGCTTCCTTTACCGATTTCGCAATTCTTCTGCTTTTCAAAAGTAGAGTTTGAGATGGCGGGTCTGAGATTTTTCTCATAGATGTGAGAAAACCCACAGGCCCTCAATGTCAACTCTACTTTTGAAAAGCAGAAGAACTGCGAAACCGGTAAAGGAACCAAATAAATATATATATTTAAAAAAAAATAAGACTCCAGTTGAATTTTCCATTTCATCTTTTTTCCTTATATATATATATATATATATATTGGTAAACGGAAAATAAAATGCTGACAAATTGTTCACAGTGAAAAATAGTTTAATTAGGAATAAGTGAAAATTAGTAATAGTATTGGTTAGTATTCAGTTTTGGTTTTAAGTTTTACCGGTTGCGCATTTCTAATGCTTTTCAAAAATAATTTTGAGATAGAGCGTCCGTGATATATATATATATATACATATATATATATATATATATATATATATATATATATATATATATATATATATATATATATATATTAGTACAGCGTCGATAATTAATGTTATTTAGAAATGCTGATGAATTTCTTGTGTTGATATGTTGTTTAGCCGCTCCTATATATCAATCGTTTGATGCTTCAGTTTCTCTGATAAATATTTAAAATATAACGTCACCCTCTATTGAGGACATTTATCCTCATTTGTTTACAAAAATGTTCATACATATATATATCTATTTCTCACCCCCTCTGATTTTCTATTTCCCTCTCTCCCCCTATTTCTCTCTCTCTCTCTCTCTCTCTCTCTCTCTCTCTCTCTCTCTCTCTCCCTCTCTCTTTATATATATATATATATATATATATATATATATATATATATATATATATATATATATATATATATATATATAAAACATGGGGAGAAAGAGGAAAAATGCGTGTATGCACATGGGTTACATATTATAAAATTAGTCCCTCATCAGTGATTTGCCAACCATCATTGGTATTTCATCGCATTAAAAATCATATACCTTAGGTTGGTGCGAGCAATAACTAAAATAAGCTATTGGGACAAGTGAATCGCGTAAAGCGAGTGAGACAAGTAAACAACATAGAAGGAAAAGCAAACCGAAGGTAGGAACAAAATCAAGCAACATGATGGTTATCCGGTCAGCATAAACTGGGTGAATTTCATGAGCGGTTAGAAAACAGACCGTCTGACATGAATGAGATGTGAGAAAGAAAGAATCTCACTACTAACGAACGGGAGGAGGTGAGAAGAGGAGAAACAGAGAGTGAGTGAGTGGAAGTGCGAGGAAGAGGTCAGTCGAGAGAAAGTGTAACTGACAGAGGGGGCGAAAGAAGGTGAGAGAAACAGAGAGAACGGGTGAGCAGAAAGAGAGAAACAGACAATCGCAGTCGAGGTAAATATGTATACAAAACATGGGAATAAAGAGGAAAACTGTGTGGTTGCACATGGGTTACATATAAAATTAGTCCCTCATCAGTGATTTGCCAACCATCATTGGTATTTCATCGCATTAAAAATCATATACCTTACGTTGGTGCGAGCAATAACTAAAATAAGCTATTGGGACAAGTGAATCGCGTAAAGCGAGTGAGACAAGTAAACAACATAGAAGGAAAAGCAAACCGAAGGTAGGGAAAAAAAGCAAGCAACATGATGGTTATCCGGTCAGCATAAGCTGGGTGAATTTCATGAGCGTCAGAAAACAGACCGTCCGACGTGAATGAGATGTGAGAAAGAAAGAATCCCACTACTAACGAACGGGAGGAGGTGAGAAGAGGAGAAACAGAGAGTGAGTGAGTGGACGTGCGAGGAAGAGGTCAGTCGAGAGAAAGTGTAACTGACAGAGGGGGCGAAAGAAGGTAAGAGAAACAGAGAGAACGGGGGAGCAGAAAGAGAGAAACAGACAATCGCAGTCGAGGTATATATGTATAAAAAAACATGGGAAGAAAGAGGAAAACTGCGTGGTTGCACATGGGTTACATATTATAAAATTAGTCCCACATCAGTGATTTGCCAACATTCATTGCTATTTCATCGCATTAAAAATCATATACCTAAGGTTGGTGCGAGCAATAACTAAAATAAGCTATTGGGACCAGTGAATCGCGTAAAGCGAGTGAGACAAGTAAACAACATAGAAGGAAAAGCAAACCGAAGGTAGGAAAAACAGCAAGCAACATGATGGTTATCCGGTCAGCAAAATCTGGGTGAATTTCATGAGCGGTCAAAAAACAGACCGTCCCTCGTGAATGAGATGTGAGAAAGAAAGAATACCACTACTAACGAACGGGAGGATGTGAGAAGAGGAGAAAAAGAGAGTGAGTGAGTGGAAGTGCGAGGAAGAGGTCAGTAGAGAGAAAGTGTAACTGACAGAGGGGGCGAAAGAAGGTGAGAGAAACAGAGAGAACGGGGGAGCAGAAAGAGAAATATATATATATATATATATATATATATCACTTATTTTTTATCATTTGTTTTGTTTTGACCTGTTTAGCAGGATTTGGTTTTTGGCTTGGGTGGTTAATGCTTTCTTGACCACCTTTTCAGTTTTGTATGGTTTCTTAACACATTGTTTAACTCTGGTTTTTTAACTATTGAGCACTTTGCCAGTATCATTTCTGATTTTTGCGTTTCGCTTCGCTTTTCCTGCCAGCCGAAAATGCGATTCTTGGAATCTTTATTCATATATATGTGTGTGTGTGTGTGTGTGTGCGTGTATAGATGTAGGTATATATATATATATATATATATATATATATATATATATATATATATATATATATATATATATATATATATATATATATATGTATATATATATATATATATATATATATATATATATATATATATATATATACATATACATATATACAACAAATAGCTAAGAATCGTGGCAGTGGTCGAGATTTATCTTTAATAGGATATCTCAAAATACGAACGAAACCATGGTAGGGACGTAATCACGGTAAGCATGTACGCATTTCTTCTAACTTTAAATTTATACCTAATTTAGATGGTTGACGGTATATTTAGTCAATTTCTGCACGCTGTTGAAATGTTGGGTAAATATTCTATTGGGGTCATCCGCGAAGAGGCCGCTTTGTTTATTTATCAAATATTTCTTCATAGGAGCCTTTATTCTTATAGCCTGGTCTAATTGATTTTTTATGTGGTTAATTATATGCTAATTGGGAGAGGAAATAGTGTATATATTTTATCAAATGATTCTATGGATATAATTTATGATATATATATATATATATATGTGTTTGGGTGTGTGTGTATTTATATAAATATATGTGTGTGTCTGTGTATGTGTATATATATATATATATATATATATATATATATATATATATATATATATATATTGTTTCCGAGTGTGTACACGTGTATGTGCATGTGTGTGAGTTTATTCAAAAATACTATACGTAGTTTATGACAACATGAATCGTAGCGTACTGGCTATTATTTATCATACTAACGAATTTTACAACGATATAGGGTAAATGTTATGAGAAAGAAATCGTTAGAATGGGCGAATCTCCAAGTATACAGATTGTGTCACAGACAACCTATAAATCTAGTGATTGTCGTTTTTAAATTAATTATACATTACAACGCCTTCTGTAATATTAGTTGCTCAAAAGTGTCAGTAATCAGGGAATAGTTTCTTAACTTCCTGTTTTGTTATTTAGATTAGATTTCACATAAATAAATGATATGTATCGTAAACTTGATCTAGAATTGAAGAACGTCGATGGCTTTATTATTCATTTTATCACTGACAATTATATTATTAGGTTATCTGAGGCGTTGAATCTGACAATTTCTTGAACGTTGGAGAAAATCCTATATCGTATTATTTATGCTATTTTACGATCACACTTTAAATCCTTCCTTTCCTTTAACCCGGAAGGATGAAACAGGTACTTGACATGGAAATCGATTATAATACACTAAAGTAAACCTGGGGCTTGTGTCATTTTAAGAAACTTTCGTTCATTTTACTCTATTGGTTTAATAAAACTATTTTGGCGTCTTCCCAGACAAAGCAATTGTTATATCTGTGAACTGAGTGCCAATAATCTATAATTATAATTATTTAAGTAAGCCGGTTGACATTTGTCAAACCTCTGTAATATCTCACACTGTAGCTTTCATATTCTTATTCAGAATAGCATACAACATATAACCATACGAGAATGGGGAAATATTTAGGATTTGTCTGGTAAATTTTACCTGTAATTTTTACCAGGCGACTAGTCAATGTTCATAATAAACCTTATTCCACATATGGTGTAGATAATATGGACGCTAGCACCAAAACAGATTTTGTAGATGGTAGCTAAATACAAACATATAGATCGACGTCGGGATATATAATTTGAGGATGGAAAAGGGAGAACATATGAATAAATAGACTATGCTAGGAATGCTCTAAATAGTTAAGAGCGCGACATTTGAAGCCTGTTTGACAAATATATGACACATGGGCGTGCACACACACACACACACACACACACACACACACACACACACACACACACACACACGCACGCACGCACACACACACACACACACACACACACACACACACACACACACACACACACATATACATACACACACAAACACATACAAACATAGACACACAGCAATATCCAATTAATTATTCGGATAACAGAGAACTTGACATAGCCCCACATCTCTTTCACATAAATGAAATTGCTTTATTGCATATTGTATAAGAATTCATATTTGTTAATATAGTGAAAGGCTATATGTAAATTACCACAGGGTCGATAAATGAACTGTTACTTAAATCGGCAATCTACTGCTCATTACCAGGGGGTTATTTCTGCCTTAGAGTTAAAGTCGTCAGGGTACTTTTATCAGATTGTTCAGAACAGCGTTGCGATTTCTGTCTAAAGTAACTTTGTCGTATGTGAAACAATAACTATCAAAATTTGTTAACAATGCTAGGTCTTTTCCAGTTCATGAATTTGCATTCGTCAGGTTTCTAAATTATATTTTGTGGTATTTTCAAGAGATCTCTACATGTTTCATTATTTTCTTTATACTTACTAAACCATGAACTGATTGTGTTTAGCCTATATAGTTTCCAGAAGTGTTCTGATTATAAAATTAATACGATTGTAAACATTGGAATCCTTTCAACAAACGAAATTACACCTTAAATAATGGAGTAAAAGAAACCATATTAATGAAACAAATAGTTCAGGTAATATTATGCCATTGAAACAATATACATAAGTTAAACGGTAGCAGTATTATAGTGACATATTCTACTTAGTCTTCACGGAAGGATTATGTGTTGTCAACTGAGATATATCAATTGCTGCGTGTTTCACACACACACACACACACACACACACACACACACACACACACACACACACACACACACACACACACACACACACATACACACACACACACACACACACACACACACACACACACACACCCACCCACACCCACACACACACACACACACACACACACACACACACACACACACACACACACACACACACACACATATATATATATATATATATATATATATATATATATATATATATATATATATATATATATATATTCTGAAGCCATATTTGCATATATCATCAATTACTTGGTCATCCCTTTTACGTAAATTCTCGCATGTCAACTATTCGTTAGGGATTTTGTCTTTCACTTTGATTGTTGACCTATGGCATTGCTCGTAACTAGAATTAGTTACACTGAATGACATTCTTGCATTTACAGTCGACTTCTACATCAGTGATGCCATTATTTATCGTTTTAAGCCATTCGATCGACCGATATTATGCCATGCAGTGTTTGGTCCGGGTCTATATATTTGCGTTCCAATTCCCCCAACTTTGCATTTCATCATTTGGTGGTAGATAAAATAAAGTATCTACCGATATAATCAATATTCCGTTCACCTTATATTGTTGCGTGTTCTGTATCTATTGTAATCCTGATTTCAAAATATATTGAAGTCATCTATAGCACCAGCCGTATCTTCGATTTCCTGGGATTTGAGCAGTATATGTGTTTTGGATATTTAGGGAGCTGTTGATACTGCAACAGCTTCATTTTGTTATCTGATTTGTTTAATTGTGTCCGGTGATAGTTTAATGTTTTGTCGATGTGAAATGTGAGGGATGATGTTTTCTTTCGTTGTTCGTATACCGTTTATGTTCCGTAGTATTGGTGGTATGTGTTTCAATGTCGGAAGGGAACTATGTAGCTTATGTTGCGTAATGGAATAGCTGGATTAGAACTATATAGATGTGAGTTGCAAGACTTGTAGTTCGGGAATTGTACTTTTGAATGTATGATTTGTAGATGTATAGCGATAGAGTAACGAGTGGTGATTGTGTAGAATATATGTTATTTGGTTTGTAATATACAATTTTGTGCTGGTTCTGTAGAATATAGCTACAACTTATGTTATACTATTACGTAGTGATTGCGTAACATAACCACTTTTATCATTGTCCCCATCATCACAGAAAATATTGCTAATAATGTTGACATGAATATATTCATTTTTATTACTCTCGTTTATAGTCTCATTTGCTGAATTGCTCGGTTGGCATCTAGCTTCCTTGTTTGTTCCGTGTCCTTCTCCATGCTTAGTTTAAGGATATATTTTGTTTTCTTAATTTCGCTTCATAATATAAATTACGAGGCAAGGATGTGTATCGATTTAATCAACTACACAATGCGCAAATATAAAATGAACCTGAATAAATATGACAATAGTCGACCTTGTGTCCAATTAAGACGTCATTATTTACAACAATAAAATCGTCTATAGTTGATATTTTTCTTGTCATTACATTATTGTTATTCTACACAACTGAAACGAGAAAACATATATACCATAGAAGTTTAATAACAACTCTATGTTTTCGACATTCCTTCAAACCACTACTGATGAACAAATATCTCTTTTTAATTTAGTTTCAATTTATTTCGCAATTGGTATTTTGCATAAAAGTCCTTCAGAAAATGCAGAAAAATGATTAAACTGATACATATGAAACTATGCCTTGTGGTTTTGTGCTAAGCTTCAGTTTAGTTACTTTTTCCTCATAGCCGGATATCAAACGATTTACATAAAATATTGAAACATTTGAAAACATGAAATAATTTTAAGAAATTCTGTGAAAACATATCTGATACATTTGTATCCTTTGAAGTTTCCATACATAAATCCTTAATGTATATCCACATAGAAAACCACCAAGGGGTGAGGGCGAGAGATGTAAGTGGGTGTACGTTGAGATGCGTGGCGTGTATATGACGTGTAGAGGAATGAAGGAAAGAGCGTAAAGGATAAAAATAAAAATAACAACACGAGAGAGAGTTACCTTGGGAGAGATTTAATTGTCCCTATATATTTCGGATTCACATCCATCAACTGGGGTTTTTTTCCGGGGTGGGGGAAAGGTTGTCTGTCGGAAAGGTGCGAAACGTTTCCTCCGCGGTTCGTTGTTTTGAATATATATATATATATATATATATATATATATATATATATATATATATATATATATAATGGAAACATTTGAACAGGAACAAAAGAGAGAGGCAGTACAACGAATGTTTATTAATTTCACGCTCTGGAGAGTGGGGTGGTGGTGGGGAACGACGTTTCGGGCAAAAGTCCTTCCTCAGGTGAGAAGTGTGTGGGAACAGAGTTCAAAGGGTGTGTAGGGGAGCGATGGAGAGACATATAGCGAAAGGAAACGGTGTATATATATATATATATAAAGGAAAATGTGTGTGTATATATATATATATATATATATATATATATATATATATATATATATATATATACACATATATGTATAAATTGGAAGATTCAAATATATACATCGAAAAGATATATAGACAGGCATAGTGATCATAGTTAAACATGTTTTCATGAGACATGAAAAGATTTTGTAATGAATTATAATTAGGAATATGTTTAAACTTTACTGAATGATGGCAGACAAAATCTCATTAAATGATTCAGAGCTGGTTATTACTTTGTATAACAATTTATTCAACGTTGTAGATAACATTGTAAATACATATTTACACACGCAAACACTCACACAGATTGTCTTCTAAGAAATAGTCGAACATTTTTTTATTGATCAACTGTCGCAGGTTGTTTTTAATTAGAAGTTGTGAGGAGTGTCTCTGTACATATAATTTCTGATTCAGAAACGTATTTAAGTAATTTGTTATTCTCAATCTCTCGTATCATACAGATGATATATACGGTTTCATCTCCTAGCATATCTGCTAGTGTATTCTATGTTTCTCATCATTTTGTTAGTTGCAAAAATTAATTATTATTTAGCGTGAAGCTGGGACTAAATTTCAAATCCAGTTAGATATCCAATTTGGATAGAGATTAGGTCAAGGGCAAGTTGTGATAGTTAGAAAGTCAGACAGATGCATTGTGTTATTCGGTCTGGGACTATGTGCTCTTTGCACTCACATTCCGGAGAAGGCAAATTTCTTTTTCACACTTGCCAGTTCGATAAATAAATTATCCGTGCTGTAATAGGTTCTTTCTTCCTCATACGTACTCTGGACGAGCAGGTATAGGAAGAAATACATTTAGATAATCCATACATCCCCCTCCCCCCACACATATATATATATAATACACACACACACACACACACACATATATATATATATATATATATATATATATATATAATTTAGAATATATATTTAATGACAGAGAAGTATTATATATCGTTTGAGAAACACCTAGTATATAATTACTTTAGGTGGAAAAAGTAATATTCTTGAAAGTACGTTGGCTCCATTAGATCTTTAGGCGTGTGGAATTCGATCCAAGTAATCGATTTTAAATTACCGACTATCGATTCCCGTAAAGGCATACGAATGAGAGGAATTGTCATTAGATATGCCCTACACTGGACAAAATACCTTTATATATGTGAAGATGCGAGAGACTAGTTAAGCTTCAAACCACATGGTCCCGATAACCTTTTAACGACGAGGGCAGTTATAAATAGGACTAGACATCTAACATGCTAGAAAGTGCAGTGCGATATCAGTCACATCGTATCTCGTTGCTCTTTCTAGCAGATAAGTCATCCTGTTCTATTTATATCTGCCCTCATCATTAAACATTTATCGGCACCATGTGGTTTGAAGCTCATTAAGACTCTCGCCTATCAACAGATGTACAATTATTTTGTACAGTTTGGTAAATATCTGAAAACAATTCCTCTGATGATTTGCTCCTGGTCTTTCTTTGGATTTACCGGAATCAATAATCGATTATTTGGATCGATTTCCACTTGCCTCTATTTCTGTTGACTCTCTGAAATCGACCTATTAGGAATATTACTTTGTCCACCTTAAGTATGTATATTTTTTCAGAATATTATTTGTATTAAACATATGTATAAAATACTATGTGTTTCTCCAACGATAGATGACTCATTCTCTCTCGCTGAATATATCATTTGAAATTGAATCATTGGGATCTAGGGACCTAACAAACTGCATAATAGGTAGTATGGATGTTGTGTCCCTGTATCCATCTATTGACGTGGATTTTGCTGTGGAGAAATGCGTAGAAATGATCAGTGAGAACAATGTTGAGTTCCGTGGGATTGATACCAGTGAGCTGGGACTCCTACTTAAACTTACCTATAGTAATAATTACCTAGACACATATGACCTTAGAAACCTGTGCCCTACAAGACCAGCAAGAGGCAGACCACCTACCATTACCTCAATGGCCAAGAAAACCCACACAGATAGATGGAACGGGTGGACCAGAGCCATACGGACACCCGAAAACCACGATGAACTGAGGAAAATTATTGCACATGCGGTAGGGGCCAGCATAAAACTAACCCTTAAGGAACATATGTTCAAATTTAATGGAAAATCATATGCCCAAGAGGAAGGGGCAGCCATAGGTGTTAGCATTGCAGGCGACATAGCTAACTTATTCATGGTATGGTTGGACAGTAGACTTAAACTTAAACTTAAAGAATAATTAGAAGACCCCTTAACCCTGATAATGTACTCCCGCTACGTTGACGATATAAACATCGTAGTTAAGACACACCCACTAGAGAACAGTCAGGAACTAGAGAAAAACACAATGGAAAGCATCCAGCAAATAGCTAACTCCATCCACCAGAGTATTAGAGTTACTATAGACTACCCAAGTAAACACCCCAACCATCGATTATCTGTACTAGACACAGAGCTCTGGTTAGATACCATTAATAACAAAAAACAAATCCTCCATTCCCATTATGCCAAACCCATGTCTTCCAAACATCTGATCCACCGAAACTCGGCTGTTTCGGACCATACCAAAATCAACATACTGATTGCGGATTTGGTACGGGTGATGAGAAACGTGTCCCGCATGTGCAACCTCGAAGAACTAGAGAGACACATACAACACTTCATCCACCGTATGCAGTTCTCTGGTTACAATCAGAGAGATAGAATCAGAGTGTATAGAGGAGCCAGAACCAAATGGGAAAAAATGGTAAATAATGACACAAATGGGACCTGCCCCATGTATAGGAGCAAATTTTGGAATAGAATAAAAATAACTAGGAATAAGGCTAATAGAATAAACTCATGGTATGATAGCAATAAATACCAGAGTGTAATGTTCATCGATACAACCCCTAGAGGTGAATTAGCTTACAAATTTAGAAGGGCCCTAAATAAACATAAACTCAATATTAAGATAGTAGAAAGACCAGGTACCTCCGTAAAAACACTTATTAGCAAGACATACCCTTTCAAAAGACCCCCTTGTATAGATAAGAAATGTATAACCTGTAAAATAAGCCCCCATATTTACTGTAAAACTAGAAATGTAGTTTATAGCATAAGATGTACTGAAGGACAATGTAGAGACAAAAATATAGTGTACATAGGTGAGACAGCTCGTAGTGTAAGGGAACGGATAAATGAACACTGGCGAGACCTTCAAGATAGTAAAGAATCATCTGTACTCTACCAACATGCTAAAATAGAACATAAAGGTAAATTAGAGAACATAGAAATAAAAATAGAATCTACACACAGAAAAGACGCAATGTTTAGACAAATCGCAGAGGCAATAAACATAAAAGAATTACAACCAAAATTAAATAGAAAATATGAGTGGAACAGCAACATCACAACTTACAATTAAGGACAAAATGAAAACACACACACACATAGAACAAACAACCAACCGGTAACATGTAAATAAACAAATAAATAAACAAATATAAACACACACAGATACCCGGATGTGGCGCATGCGCAGACTGAGCACATAACACACACGCAGAAACAAAATGGCGTAGGACAGAACAAAGGAGAGGCACAAAAACAAAGAAAAAAATCCCCAGTCACTGAAGAGGTCACATAATGTGTGACGAAAGAACTTTGACAGTATATAAACAACAATCTGGTTGTGGAACCAACCAACCAGAAATTTATAAATTCCTAAATTTATAAATTTATTATAATAAATTGAAGGGAAACAACTGGTGCGTGTGTCTCCTATAGGCAACATGACCCTCCCAAAGTATAACAATATCGGTTTCAACACACGATTTCAGATAAAGAATCTTGCTAAACAAATTCAGAAACGAAATATATATATATATATATATATATATATATATATATATATTAATGAGTTAAACAAGATTCAATGAGTACATCAAAGAGAATGAGTTTTACAGTAGATTGGGAGCACTCTACAGTATTAAGTATTAACTATTTAACATCTCAGGGTATGTCATGTATCATTATATTTTGTCTGATGATGACGTACTGTTGTACCTCTGAAATATGTATAATAAAATTTAATTCATCAAAAGAACATCTATTTTATTAATATTTGTATTTTAATATATATATATATTTGAAAATGTGTGGAAACCAATCACAGAAAATAATTGTAATAACAGTCAATCACTACAAATAATAGTTGAGGATGTCTAGTAAAATAGTTGTACAGGCAGACAAGACTAGTCAGAGGCTCCTATGGACAAGAGAATCTAAATTTAAAAATACCATGATTCTGAGTCACCTATAAATTATGATACTTCTTACTGTCTGAATTAGGATGGCATACTAAACAGATTGAGTTTAGGTATTTTTCTCTATGAGATCTCCTAATTTTTAAGCTTGTACATGATCTTTGTTTCTACTTTTGGCACAAGGCCAGCAATTATCCCAGTGCATTACTGCTACTTTATTTTATCGGCCTCGTAAGGATGAAAGGCAAAGTTAACCTAGGTGGGATTTGAGATCAGACCGTAAAGGGACATAACTCTATGCTGGAAGGCGTGGCGTCCGACCCGCTACCGATACTGCCAACCCACGGCCCTGTACATAATAATTGTTTCTACGTTAGGCACAAGACCAGCAATTACCCAGTGTATTACTTGTACTTTATTTTATCGACCCCGTAAGGATGAAAGGCAAAGTTAACCTCGGCGTGATTTGAACTCAGAATGAGAATGGCCGTAACTCTATGCGTCAAAGCATGGCGTCCGACCCTCAATATTCTGAAGTTACACGAGTGATGTAAAAAAATGTGACAAATTCATTACGCATATACTAGAATGTCTCTTAAACAAAACACTTGCAAAACATTTCCTTTTTTCATTTTCACTTATATTGAAACACGTGAAAGACTAAAAAAAAACATCCTACATATCTCTAATTTTCTATAAATATGCTCTTTTTGTGTGTGGGGATTTTTGTATATGTGTTGAACTACCTTCGATTACAATGGTGAGGATATTTTGAACAGTGAAGCTGCATCCACGTGAAACTAATATGCATGTGGCTGATACTACGACATATATCCTAACTCGATTCAGAATTTATGTATCTAACAAAATGTTTAATGTGTATGTTTGCGTCTCTGTGTCTGTGTGTTTCTGTATAGCAGAAGCCAAATGTTTACAAGACACAACGAATGAGATAACGGTGATAGTCATTATTATATGAAGTAAAATATTGTTTCTTGTCTTGGCGAGATTATAATTAATCTTATTTGCTAATTTGGTATTAGGCTTCAGTAGATAAATATATAATAACATGGGTATGTTTGCTTTTGTTATGCATTCCAGAAACATGAATAGAAAATCATAATCAAATGTCTGTATACATACATACACACACATATACACACATACACACACATACACGCACACACACATACACACACATAAATAAATAAATATATATATATATATAGTGACGAAACATAAGTCAATTGCATGAACTCATAATCCTTTATTTACTGCTATATATATTTCGATGATAGCCATTGAATGGCTATGACCTCATCAGGCAGTTAGTCAATTCTTAGATATGCCAGCTCTGTGTTTATGGTGTTGATGGTATCAGAGCCTTGGGACATATGTATATATATATATATACACACATACATACATTTATATGACGTTTCTAATTTATACATTTGTGTATTGCATGAAAATTAACACTAATATACAAGACATATTTCAATTTCTTCTCATACCAGATGTATTTGCTTCAGATTTTTGCAACGGTGGCAAGGCACAAAGACACACAGACACAAACACACACACACACACAAATGCAAAGTGAAAGGAAACGCAAAAGCGTAGAAATGCTGGCAAGCGCTCAATAGTTAAAAAACCAGAGCTAAACAATATGTTTAAAACGCCATATAAACTGAAAAAGTGCTTAAGAAGGCATTAACCACCTAAGCCAAAAAACAAATCAAGCTAAACATGTCAAACATAATAAATGATAAAAACCTGGACCCAAATGGAATAGGTGGTAAAATCCAAATGCAGGGTTTCTATGACCCCTAAATAAATAATACTGTCTGCTTAAAACTATAACCTTTCAGCATAGAGATCGATCAAGGAATTACACGTTATCAACAGGTAATTTTGCTCTGTAACCAACTTTGCGAATGACGCAGAGCTTAGTAAACGCACATGAGTAAGTCACAATGGGAAATTCCCCATATTTTGGCAAATGAATTCAGTATGAGTATATCTTACAAAACATTGCATAGATAGCACAAATCGAATAAGCACACAAACTGGTAGTTTTTAAAATAAACTTAAGCAATTAATCTGTCAATAGAATTATTAACAGGTTAATTGTAAGACTCGGGAGATTAATACAATTATGATTCAGCGAGAATCGTATTTCGGCCGGTAGAAAAAGCGAAACGAAACGCAAAATTGTAGAAATGGAGGCAAATATATATATATATATATATATATATATATATATATATATATATATATATATATATATGTATATATATGTGTAGGTATATATCCTGGATGAAAATGTTCATTTAGTCCAGAATTAGCCGTCTAAACAGCTTGAGTTCAGCCGTCGGTGTCCTACTCGTTCCTATATATATATATATATATATATATATATTCTAATTGATATCAATTCTTACTACACCTCTATTTCCCCTATCCTATTAAATAAGGCACTTATAATGGCCATGGACAATAGTGACCTGACTAGACACCAGATTGATGTCATACTTGCGGCTCGTAAAACACTAATCACCTTTGAAGACCAATTATGGACCCGCAAAGATACGCAAAACAACTTCGACATTACCATGGGGTCTAGTGACTCGGCGCAGGTCACTGATTTAGTCGGCCTATATTTACTTAACCAAATCCATAAGGACCTTCCTTACCCCAACGGTGGTTTGTAACGCGACGATGCACTTCTACTTATAGATTATAACAAATTCAATATAGAAAGAACTAGAAAACTATTGCACAAAACATTCAAAAACTATAACCTTAGTATTACCATGGACAAAAACACTAAAAACGTCAACTTCCTAGACGCCACACTCTACCTAGACACAATGATATATGCACCTTTCCACAAACCTAATGAAAAACTCATTTACGTAGATACCAAGTCTAACCACCCTAGATCTATATTAAACTCTATCTCTAAGGGAGTATCTAATAGAATCTCTAATCTATCCTATGACGTAAACATATTTAACAAAAACTCGCAATATTATAATCAGGCATTATCTAGATCAGGCCATAATATAGAGATCGAGTTCCTACCTACAAAAACGCATAGCTACAACATTACTTCGCACAACATGTCCATGAGAAAATTTAGTAATAAGAATGGCAACCACACACACACTAATAGGGATGATACTAACAAAAGTAACCCACACCACAGAAATTACCATAGTACCATAAAAGGAAAGAAATCACCAGACATAAAAAAAGAAATAGAAGAAGAAATAATACATTTTTCAACCCTCCTTTCAATCTAAACGTCTCTACCAACCTACCTAGGGCTTTCTTCTCACTACTAGATAAAAACTTCCCATCCGGCCACAAGTACCATAGCCTTTTAAACAAAAACACTATTAAAATCTCATATTCTACTACGCCTAACTTAGCATACCACATAGCTAGTAGCAATAAAAGAAAAATTAATTCTTACTTCCAACAAACTAAATCACAACAGACAATAAACCTTCAAAATAACATTATAACAACTAACCCTAATATCAATAGAAATAATAGTAATAGCACTAGTGTAAACAATAACGCTGAGAACGGCAACCCACATAGCCATAACCCTATAGCTAACATCCAGACTTCTACACAGCATATTAACCGGCAGACTAACACCCAGAATAATTGTAACTGTAGATCAAATAGAACCTGCCCTTTAGATAAAAAATGCTTAACCAAGGATATCATATACTCATGCACAGTCACAACTAACAACTCTTCTGAAACCTATATAGGCTCTACTTCTAACTGCTTCAAAACTAGATACAATTCGCACCTCCACTCTTTCTAAAAGCACAGTCTAGCTCACTATCTAGCTACATACACTATCTAAAAAATAAAAATAAACTATATACACTTAAATGGGAAGTGGTAGGTAATGCGACATCGTACAAACCACCTCATACATTTTGTAACCTCTGCCATACCATGATAGAGACCCATACTATCATCTTCTCTAACCAAAATCTCCTTAATAAAAAATCAGAAGTGTTCGCATCTTGCCAACACCGCTTCCGACATTCTTTCCAAAACTTTAAACCCTATATATAACAATGTCAGACTTGAACCCGTCACCACCTCTAGCAATCAGTATCAGTGGCACACCTTACACCTCATCTCCACACCCATTTATACACTCTAACGCAAATAGTGGCACCCTTATAGTACATTTTACCCTGGAGACACCCCAATGTACCTCTACTTCTGATATATTGGCCTTGAATTACTTGGACTACACTGCACAAATATATGATTAATATAAACTGTAGGCACTGTATTGGTTGTGCTAACATGTTCCTGTGCATAGAGTGCCACCATAGGATAAATAGATGATTAAGTAATTAATTTATTATTAAAGGGACTATATACTCTATATGCTGAGTACAATGAATTATGTACATGTGATATATGAGTTAGGAGTTTCTGTATTGCTTGATGGCCAGATTAGTGTCTTTCTATGAGGGAATTGGTCTCCGGACCACCCTGGTGATATTCAATTTTGCCAAGGATTCAGACATACAATGACCCAGAGCTTACCGGGAGTCATATATAGTAATAAGAACCTGCCAGGTTCTGCGGGTGTACTACACTTGCAAAGATCATTGATTTGGAGGTCTGACTCTTCTTATAGATTGTTCAGGTGTGGCACTCCATAATGGAAGGTAATTACCCTGATATGAACACCTTTAGTACTTCTTAGTAGACTACACTCTAATTCATAGATAACAAACCTAATTTATATATGAGTTGAGAGTGTATGTATTGCTTGATGGCCAGACTAGGGTATTTGTATGAGAGAATTGATCTCCGGACCACCCTGGTGATATTTAAATGTGCCAAGGATTCAGACATACAATGACCCAGAGCTTACCGGGAGTCATATATAGTAATAAGACCCTGCCAGGTCCTGCGGGTGGAATACACTTACAAAGATCATTGATTTGGAGGTCTGACTCTTCTTATAGAATGTTCAGGTGTGGCACTCCATAATAGAAGGTAATCATCCTGATATGAACACCTTTAGTACTTAATAATAGACTACACTGTAACTTATAGATAAGTAACTTAATTTAGAAATTGGTTATAACCTCAAATGATAGGAACTCACTTCAAACACAATTAATGTAATTTAAGATAATAAATTTAACTATGAAAATCAGCTAGTTACCTCCCCTTACGCATTAACTCCCCTTACACATTAACTCCCCTTAGTCACACACACACTTCCGGAATATGAAATGTCTTCTCACACAACTAAAACATCCTGATCTATTAATCAAAGTAAGAAACGACAAGATATGGGTTATAGCTTGACTCTCCAGACACCCAAGGCTGAATCATCGTGGATTGTGTGATAGACCTGTAGTCTATATATTGCGTTTCATGGATTGTGTGAGTGGTGATGTGTGCGAACACAGTGGTGCTGTTTTGCCTATTTTATAATATGTTTTGTGATATGTTTGATATTTTGGTGTTTCTCTACATTCGGGATTGTATATCATACAGGTGTATGCGAAAAAATGATTTAACAATACGGCCCACATGATAATATTGATTGCCTGGTTTAACTGCCTGATTCTACAAGTAACAATCTGCCGCACTCTAATCCTGTATGAATAAGACACGCGTGCATGCTACACGTGAGATTGTTTCATGCACTGACTACTCTAAACTTTCCTCTTGCTTTATCTTCATAAACTGCCAATGTTTTATTTTTATTTTCATTTTTATTCTTATTTTTATTTTCATTTTAATCCTTTAACCTTTATATGTAAATTGGCATGCTATATCATTATGATGGATGTCAACCCAGTGTGGGTCAATATATGCATAAGTTTTTATATGTCTCTTGTGTTGAAAAGGAGGTGAAGTATGTTATAGATCACTAAATAGTTGCTCCGAAGAATCCAAACCTCGGTTTGGAGGAAACAATTGTTAGCAAATAAATGATTTAAACTGAACTTTGATTATTGTAATCTCTCTCTCTCTCTCTCTCTCTCTCTCTCTCTCTCTATATATATATATATATATATATATATATATATATATATATATATATATATATATAAATATATTTATCTTTAATTCGTTTGGAAGCCTCGACAATGCAAATGGGTAAATCTCCGGGTAACAAGGTCCGGTGGTGGAGCGAGAGATGTAAGTGGGTGTACGTTGAGATGCGTGGTGTGTATAATATGTGTGAGATGTGTAGAATGAAGGGAAGAGTATAAAGGATAAAAATAATAATAACAACACAAGAGAGAGTTACCTTGGGAGAGATTTAATAGTCCCTATATATTTCGGATTCACATCCATCAACTGGGGTTTTTTTCCGGGGTGTGGGAAAAAGTTGTCTGTCGGACAAGTCCGGAACGCGTCTTTCGCTGTTTGTTGTTTTGAATATCTGAGGTATTCGTCAGAGCGCGCATGCGCGTGAAATGGGGTCGGTCGTACAGAGGTCAGCGGCCGAATGAGGGAGTGGGATGGCGCTAGCTGTCAGTCCATTCTGTGCCTGTTTGTTAAATGTTACTGTGTGTGTGTGTGCATGTGTTGTTGTCTCGCTTGAGAGTGTGTGTGTGTTGTTGCCTTGTTAATCCGTATTGGCAGTGTAGTATGTTCGTATGGTGGAATGCTACTGTGAGTGTGCGTGTGTGTGTGCGTGTGTTGTGTATTGTTGCAACGCTTGTTAACTTAAACCAGCCATTTCATTTCGCTTCTCTCTGATCGGTTGTTTATATGCGGTTGCAGTCGTTTGATAAAAAGCGCTTCCTTGATACATACGTGCCGACGTTTCTTTCAGTCGCTAGAATTGTGACAATGGGCCTTCCGTCTTTGTTTCCGCATTTGTCTATGTGTTGCCGGAAAGACGAGGCCCTGGTTTTAGTGTGTTCCTTGATCCGGATGTGCAAAGGTCGAATTGTGCTACCTATGTAGTATTGGTTGCACCTGTCACATTCTATCTTATACACGACGTATGTGCGTAGGCAACAGTTAGCATGGCGTATCGGGCAGTCTCTGAGGGAGCATGCGTCAGTAGATTTTTCGGATTTCCTGGAGAGGCATATTCGCAGGTAGGGGCTCGAGTCGGCCAGGTGGATGTCGAAGCCCCCCCCTCCGTATAGCCTCGCGGATAGCGTTGGTGGTTTTCTCGCCCAGGTGTGGCATTTTAAGGAAGCACTTGCCTTGGGTGCTTCTCTGTCTCTTGCATCTGGTGTCTCCTATTCTGTCTGTGTCAATCCCGAGGTTTGTTGGTATATTTGGTCAAGGAATCCGAAGTAGGTGTTTTCGACGACGATGGATAGGAGTTGGTGGATGTCAGTGGTGGTGAGCCCGAAGCAGTGTAGGTCGGTAGATTGGACGCGTTCCATTAGTATATTGACGGCCGGGAGTGCCGGGACCTAGGTGTAGAGAGCGACTACATCAAGGCTGAAGGCATATCTGTTATTCCTTCTGGTGTCGGGATCCATTTGATGCAGGCGCTTCAACACCTCCTCGGAGCTTTTAACGTGTCCCGGCAAGGTGTCTAAGATGGGTTTGAGTATTCTGGCTAGGAGTCATGAAATTTTGTAGAGTGGTCCCTCCACGCTCGATACGATGGGCCTTATTTTCAGGTCGGGTCCCTGTTTGTGTGTTTTCACGAGGTGGTAGAAGGCGGGTAGTCTGCTGTTCCTCGTGAGGAGGTTGTATCTCAGCTTCTTCAGGAGCTTCCGCCGGTCGCAGATGTTGGTCCAGGCGGAGTTGATGTGTTCTTATATCTGCGCGGGAGTGATTCCCGTGACCTTGGAGTAGAGGTTGTCATCGTCAAGGTGTTGGCGGGCCAGGGTGTTGATGGCCTCTCTGCTGCTGACGCAGTATTTTTTTCCCTTGTCGGAGGGGAGATAGATGAGGTTCTTCGATTTTAGGTTGGAGAGAGTGGTGAGTTGAGATTTGGTGAGGTTATGTGTTGTGCGTGTGTGTGTGTGTTTGTGAAGTATATCCGAGATGGAGTGTTTTAGCCTGATGAGTTTAGTGTCGAGTTCGTGGTTGATGGGTGGGGGTGGAGTGGGTTGTCGGGGTGGTAAGTGGGGAACTTGGGGTGGGTTGTGTCGATGCTGTTATTGTCTGTGGCGCTGTTGATAGCGGTCACCCATTTAAGTTGGTAAGCAGCTCGACAAAAGTTGGCCTCGATGTTGAGTTTGAGTCTGTCGTCGAGACGTAGGTCCGAGGTGTAGGAGTTTCAGCTCATCGCTCGTGAGAGTGCCGGTTAGGTCGGTGACCAGGTGCGTCGCATCGTTGAGGTATGGCTCGGTGTTGGCGGTTGCGGCGGTGGCGGTTGTTAAGTTGTTGTTTTCCACGTGGTTCTGGTCCGTCTGTTCGTTAGTGTCGATGTTCTCGTTGTGGCGTTTCGACAAGATCCACTCATATTTTCGCTTGAGCCGTTTTTTCTCGTATTGGATTCTGGAGTGGTAGCACTGGTCGATTGCTTCAGGGATTTTTAGGAGCAAGTCTCCGGGTGCTATTGGCAGTCGATGTGTCCGCTCTGAGAGTGTCCGCTTATGGACGTGTAATTGGCGGTTGAGATGTCTCAGGATCTGTTTAATACACGTGCGATGTATGCGGTTAGTGGTGTTTTGGAAGGCTGGTGTACGTAGGCTTACTGGTAAGCAGATGTTCTTGATGGTGTTGGGGATGACATCGTTTTTTAGGCAGCGTTTCAGGAAAATAATTTGGCAGCCAGCGTTGGCCCATTTCTCCGACAGTCTAAACAGTTCCCTTACGGATGCAAACAATTCCTGGCTCAGGTGTAAGGATAAGAGAGTATTGAAGTTTGCTTGAAGCATTGTGGAACAATAAGTAAATATCTTTAAGTCGTTTGGAAGCCTCGACAATGCAAATGTATATATATATATATTTGCAGCACCGTTTAACATCTATTTGCCATGCTTTTATGGATTAGATTAGTCAAGTGACTACATCTCGCAAATACGGTGGGGTTTTTTTTGTGTCCTTTTCTACAGTTGGATGTCTTTCCTAACGTAAACCATAGTTAGCTTCCTTTCGTGACACAAGAATACCGACTTACAAACTGTACAGTGTGCGTTTTTATGATAGTGGATGATAAGTGAGGGCCAAATATAAATAGTTAAAATATCTTCTGTTCATTTGCAATATTCATTCCAATCCCTACAGAAGAAACACAAATATACCAGGCAAGTGATGGCGTCAATATATCCGTTTATACTCTCTCGCAAAACATATATAGCGTTGTATCCATGCTAGAAATCATAATTGTAATTTATTGAAAATGAATACCATGAGATATCAATAAGTGATGTCAGAGTATCAACTTCGGTTTCTGAAGATGAAAGACAGTATAATTCTGTAATATCTTGTTAAGTGGCATATTTAGGTTACAACGGAGATCACCATTTACCACATGAATAATATACATTAGACTCAAACGCACGCATGCACACACACCCACACACAAACACACATACATCGCCCCAACGCACACATACACACATATATATATATATATTGATTAGTAATGAACAATCCATACATCACGCATGTCATAAAGGATTTCTCTAGAGTAGCGTTTTTATTTACTTTTATGATTCTGCAAACTATTTCTGTACAAATAGTGTTTTCTCGTTATCTTCCATCACTTGCAGAATTATTTTTTTCTTCTGTAATTTATAATATATCTCTACGGCTATTATCGCATATTCCATTAAGAGAAATTGATGTTATTTAATGAAGTTATTGTTTTCTCTTTGTGGTTACGAAAGGATAATATAGCTGCCAATAATATTAAGACGCAGCAATGAAAAAAGGGGGTACCAAATACCCGAATAAATTTCCTTTTGTGGTATTTAGATAATTCTCATTTTGTAAATGGTTCAATTCTCACCACAATATACATAAAAGTGACTTTAAACTATTTGATAATCTATATATCAATCAAATACAGGATGAGATTAATTTCACTGCATTTATGCAAATGTGTAAGCTTTTCCGGTGTATATTAATTTCGACAAAAAGACAGCACATATTGTGTAAGGGCAAATTTGACGAAATTAACTGCAATAATGACTTGTACATTTATCGGTCTCTGATGAATGAACGGTAAATGTGACCTTGGGATTTGCACTCAGAGACATAACAAAAGATGCAAGTGCAGTTTATCTGCCGCTCCACCAATTTGATCATTCACTCAAACTTGAGCAAATGCTATGTTATAAATTTCTTCTTCTTCTTCTTCTTCTTCTTCTTCTTCTTCTTCTTCTTCTTCTTCTTCTTCTTCTTCTTCTTCTTCTTCTTCTCCCACTTATTCCAGTAAAAGTCATGGGTTCAGAGACCTCAAACACGCCTTCCAACGGGTTCTTTCTAAAGTAACCATCTCCAATTTACCCGACTGAATCCGCAAGACAGACCAATCGAGCTCATGGATATTATCTATCCATGTTGCATAGGCTCTACTGTTGGGTTTCCTGTCGTTTTTTTTTTGCCCGTAAAATCTGCCCAGCCATTAATTCCTGAGATATTCTAGCTACAAGTCCTAGTATCGTAGCTGTGACATCTCAATTCAGAGAAGTAATGGTTCTACCTTGATCGATTATCTGATCTCCGATCTACACACTCCATCTAGAAACGTTTTTTAACAGACCCTTCGGAGGTACCCCATTTCGGCCGCTTCTATTCGTTCTCGTATTCGTTATGGTCATACATCTTGGTCATTCCTACCTTGCAGCCCTCCCCATCACATTCATCATGTGCATGTTGGAGATCACCTTCTGACGAGTTAAGTAAACCCACGTCATTCGAGAATTCCGCTCCACTGATCCTACACTTACCGGCTGCGCATATTTTTCCTGTTCATACACGTTATTAACAGAAGAGTTCACATTACTCGTACTTCGTGCCGAAAGCTAACTGAATCTCGACGACGTACTTTGCCAGATAACACTGACTTTACCGGTGAGGCTTAACAAGGAGATACATCTGTAATTGAAGCAATCTATCTTGTTTTGCTTTTTGAAAACTGGGATTATAACTTTCGATTATTATTGCTTAGTTGTCAATCAAGAGATCCAGAGCACATTGCACAAACCATTCAGACTGAGAATACCTTTGCTATTTAAGGCTTTTAACATCTCGGACTGAAAGTCTTCCTCCCCTGGAACCTTGCCACATTTGACCATTTTAATTGCACATATGACCTCAGTCTCTGCGAGATTAATAATCGTCCGATATTCGCCTCATGTACGGGAGAGAATTCTGTTGTGACTGTGTTTAGAAGATGAGCAAAATATTCTCTCCACCTCCCGCAGATGCGCCTCTCTGAAGAGAGGAAAACTCCACACGCGTTACTAATAGAAGGTTTGGATGAAGCTTTCTTATTTCGAAATCGACGGATGGTGTGCCACAACAATTTGTTTACCAATCAGAAGTGGAATTACGGATTAATCCTAAAGTTCTTGTATAACTTAACTTTGGACGCCCTTACTGTCTTTATTACTATATTTCACAAAACTGGTGACGCCAATGCAAGGAGTACTTATTTCCAAGCCAAACTTTTCAGGAGACCATTTCTTTGCGCAATCCTGTGCCACAACAAGATGCTTTTGCCCATATTATTTAACAGCTGATACAGGTATTGCTGAGCTAACAATCTACACACATCTTTTTAAGTCCTCAGTTTGCTGAGAGAGTTCTCTGAAATTGCATGCAATATTATCAGCATACCTGGGTCTGACTTCCTTATCCATCAACTCTTCCTACAGTAACCTGTAATTCGATCTGAACCTACCAGTTTCCTAGCCTTCTTTTCTTAAGTTAGTCTCTATTTGCAGATAACAAAATGGTGATCAAGAACTGAATCGAAGAGACAATGACAAAATCAATTATCCGTGATTCCATTTAGGGCATGTATATTTATGTATGTATTTGTGTTGTAAGGTGTTTATAATAGAGTACACTTTGCAAGAAGAGAAGTCTAATATAACCTCGGCATTCGTATTTAATCGGGTCGCCATTCCTTCTAATCAGTCCTTTAAATATCAGGTTGTTTCTGCCATCATATGCATTGAAATCCCCCCATTAGGACTCAGCTTTAGCTGCATCTCACACTGCAGAGACTTCATCAAGAAAGGATCTATATCAACACACTTTGTTTATTGCATAAACTTGCACCATACACAAAGTGCTTTCTGTGGGCCTAAGTATTAACTGGCGAATCCTCCCTCCTTGTGGGATCTAGTCCATAACATTCTGAGAGCCGGGAGCTCCTGAGTATCATTACGTCTGCCTGTGAAGGCATTTCTGGCGCCACAACTAAATAGCGGGCTGTGAAAACTTTCTTAGACGCTATCTGCCTCCTTATTGTTTCAGCCCCACTTGTAATTTTCCTGTAATAGTCCGGGGTCGCCTTTTGGACCACCTGTATCACGTTAGTATTGGAACTATCCATTATATATGGTGGCCGCTACTTGCGACACATTCCCCAGATGCAATAGATCTTCGAAACTATATTTTGCTGTAATGTCTTACTTAAATCGAACGCTAACAATATTACCTTTGTCTTTCATCATTCTATGTTTGTTAGAATAAAGTACCAGTAAAGAACGAAGGACGATACTATTGCCTTTTCCATTCCTTCAAATTATTGGAACTGTTCCAACATTAGAAATAATCATTACTATCATCACTTTGCTGAATCAGTCAATCACCTGTCAACATGACATGTGTTATTTGTTCCGGCATGTTATTTTCGATATTCAAATCTCCCATGGGTCAACATTGCTTTCTGTTGTTCTGGGTTGAAGCAATGATGTCAAGTGTTAATTTAATCGATCTAATACATACTCTACCAAAATGTTGGCTATGTGCCAATGTATGAAATGTTATTTATGTGATTTTGAATGAAAAACGTGACAATAAAAATATATTTGTGACAAACTTTACTATGTCCTTTGCAAAAATTAGAAGCTTAAAAAATAATAGTTAAACATAATTTAGCATATTTCTCTTTATTTTTCATCATACAGCTACTGGTAGAAATTTGACTTTCGATGAAATAGACAATAATAATAAACTGGGGTTCATCAGTTTTTCTTCAAGGCAATAACATTAAAACAACCCATGAATTATTGTAATGATAGCACATCACAAAATATATTGCTGCATGTGTATACGTGTAATAAAGCATGTCATACTCCTCGCTCTTAAAGGTACCAGTATATAATTTCAAATGACATATATTCCATGTTCATTCGGTTAATGTTTGAATGATACTTGTACGTTCGTAGATGAAAATATATGTAATGCATATTCTATTCGATAATTCTACATCTATATGTTACCAAACTTGGCAAGCGTTTTTCGTTTCATTGTAAATAGTTGAGATATGTTTTGGAAATAAAAAGATGGCATCATACAATATATAAACATGATCATTTCCTTCATTCTCTGAATTTTAGCAAAGATATTTCTATCAAAATAGCAATAGTGGGAAAATTTAGACAGATTACGATCGTTTGCCATCCAATGCTGGTTTTGATTTGCTTTATATTCACACTAATATAGCAATGAGGTGGCAGTGGTGAAATATATATGCCACTATTCTTCAAATTACATTATAAATAAATCGATGACAATAGTGATAAGATTTGTTAGACATAGTGAACCAGATAGGATTATATAATCTAAAATTGCAAAATGATCAAACGCCTCCAATGTGTCCGTGTATTTTCGGTATTATGAATGACATTAATTACCAAACCGACAACAATTCTGGCATCGTTTCTCAACTGTAGACGTTAAAAATACACCGCATCAATAAAAATCTATTCTGATTCCGTGCGTACAAAATTTATTCGATTAAAAAAATGGCTTTGTGCTTTAATTGTCGTTGTATAAAAACTTTGCTTTTGTTCTATGTGTTATTGTTGGTCAGAGAAATATATATATGAAGATAAACTCACGATGTAGTGAAGTGTATTAAATGGAGAGATGACTGTCTATGTAATATTTCTTGCATTTTAGTTTCAACGCACGTCTCTTCCCATTAATATAAAATATCTGACTATATGTATTTTCATCGCACTACTATTCAGTTTAAATTCTGCCCGAGTTGATTAAGTATTTTTCCTTCATTGGCGTCGATGAAATTGCTCACATTAATGTTATATTTGCGCACGTATGTCAGTTTGCAAAAAAAAAAAAAAAAATTCAATGTTTCAAACATTGAAGCGTCTTGGGCGAGAATCGGTTAAAACGTCATTGTAGCATTTGCCCTGGATCTGTACACTCTGAGTTCACATAACGTAAAAGTCAATTATGCTTTTTATAATCCCGGCCTTAAAATGATAAGCCGAGTAGGTATTAAATGTGGTTTAATCACGTTGGCACTAAACCAAAATATGGTGTATTGTGTCTACATAAGGAATCAATGATTGTGTTAATATTGTGGTCTACGTAGTCTGTAATGACACGGAACGAATAAATGATCTGTACTGTGATAAAGTGTAGTTTGGGGAGATTCCATAATGTATACATTATGATATAGGGACTGTATTTTTGTTAGACCATTACGCTATAACTTGTTAGCGTATATAAAATCAAATATATAGCGCTCTATGAGGATATAGTCAATATACCAATCTCTTAAAGGCAACAAATACCCATCTGCAAATTATGCATTTCAGACATGTTAGATTGTGAGAGAGTAGATTTCGGATAAACTTACTATTCGTCTTTAGATATGTATTCTAGATTATTACTGGAATATTCTAAAGTACGACGCAGTATGCATTCTTTATTAATACAGATTAATAAAGCATTCAACATACTCATATTTTTTGTAATTTATTTATTTGGCTATATGTTACGCGCAATATTCTTATATCTAGTGAATAATAAGTATATCACAACATTTTCAGAAGGTATTTATCAGTCAATAACGAGCGAAATACATTATATTATAAATATCTCTAGGGCGGTGAATTGGCAGTTTCGGTAGAGGGTCGGACATGCTTTCCAGCATAGTTACGTCCCTTTACGTTCTGAGTTCAAATCTCGCCGAGGAAAATGTGCCTTTCATCCCTACGGAGTCGATGAAATAAAGTACCAGTAATGTACTGGGTATTTGCTGACCTTGTGCCAAAAGTAGGAACAATTATATTATAAATATCTCCTAAAACGTACAAGTATTTAATTTCAGAAACCCGCAACAGGATGTAATTTACCAGCGAAAGGTCTACATTTAATTCCAGTATTTTCTGTAAAATTGCTTCAATCTCTACAAGTATACTGAATCTTCACTGTGTATGAGGGGGTCGGAGACTGGTACACTATATATATATATATATATATATATATATATATATATATATATATGTGTGTGGGGGGGATTGGGGGTGCGCGTTTGTGTGTGTGTGCGTGTGTGTTGTCTGAGATCAGCTCCGACGAAGTCATACAAAGACTACATCAACTACAACCTAACAAACTTAAACTCAAGAGATATGCATTTAGCCTCGTCATTATCTCCCTCTACACGTTTATCCAGCGGTCAACCTAGTCACCAAGTGCATCATTTCATACAACATACACTGCTTTGACCTCACATCACAAGACATACATTAGCTTCTATTCGTCATCGTAGAAAATACATATTTCTTTTTCTACCACCACGCATACAAACAAACACCAGGTCCACCCATGGGGTCCAGGCCTTTTATCCATCACCTATAACCAACTGGAACGTCGAGCGCTCAACCTCTGTCATTCCTTTGTTTTCTTCAGCCGATACATAGATGATATACTTATCTTCACATCATCCCCTGAGGAGGCCGACATAATATCTACGGCATTTTCAAACACAAATAACAACATACAATTTACCACAGAAAACCTCGATATAAATGGTTCCTTGTCTCTGCTGGACTTCCAGCTTAGAGTAACAGAAGAAGGTACTATATACACCAACTTCTATAAGAAAGCTAGCAGCAGAGACCTGTTTGTGCATTATAGATCAAACCTTACACTTGGTGCTAAAACCGGATACATAAGAAAGGAAATTTCGCGTCCCGAAATAAATGTAGCAAGACCAGATCACTCACTCTGCACAATTCATAGATGTACTGAAATCGGACGGATACTCAACATCAACATTGAATCGACTTAAGAAACGAAGGCGTCGCAAGCATAAGATCTCCTCTATCACCTGCTTTATGAAACTATCACATTTCAGCGAAAGCATAATAACAACTATCCGCAGAACTATCCGCAAAGAAGGACTGGACATACAGTTAGCACACTCCTGCCCATCACTGAGTGGATACCTGTCTCAAAAGCAATCCAGAGACAACAACAATCAATGCTCGCTGACTAACTGACTGCTCTATCCGCGATACAGGTATGTGCCAGCGGAAGCATGTGGTATACCAGATTGAATGCAACATATGTAAGGATTTCTACATTGGTAGCACGACTCGAGCACTCCATACTCGCATTAAAGAACACCACAGCACACGCGCATCCGCATTAAAAAAATACCTCGACAAATTTAGAAACATCAACCAACATATTACTGTTGCCATTAAAGCCAGTGATAGAAATGTGGGCAACTTAAGAATTAAGGAAACCTTGCTCATACGTCGACTCAATCCGCATATAAATAATAGATTTGAACTAAGCACACAGTACTTGACATAAAAAGACACACCCACATGCACACAAACAAAACAGCTCATATATAAAAGAAAATTGATTTCACGAAATACTATATTGGTAATTGACATCACTCACGTGGAAAGCGAAGTAACCATCGAAAAACGCTTGAAAACGATTTAGAAAATATTTAAGTCAAAATTTTATCTGAAAAAGGTATAGAAAAAATTTGATATACAGGCGGTCAGGTGAGCTGTACAGATCTGTAGCCAACAAGCATACGAGAGACAAAAACCACAACATAGAAGGTATTATCTGTGTTGAGGTTTTTATATTTCATATGCTTGTTGGCTACGGATCAGAACAGCTCGTCTGATAGCCTGATTATCAAATGTTTTTTTAAAGCCTTGCATCTTCTAAATACGTATAATAAAATAAATTGGGATGGTCTAAAGTAAATGTCTTTCGCTTGGAAGTAATGGTAGAGGGTCAGACGGCATGATTTGACGCATAGTGTTACGGCCCTTGCCATTCTGAGTTCAAATCCCGCCGAGGTTAACTTTTCCTATCATCCTTGCGGGGTCGATAAAATTAAGTTACAGTACTGCACTGGTTAATTGCTGGGCTTGTGCCAAAAAGTAGAAACAATAATTATTATAATAAAACTCCGGTTAAGCATCTACCATGGAGTGCTTGAAATGTGTTATATATAAGTCAGCTGAATATAAAGCAGCTAACTCATTTTCATTGAACATATAGATATATATACATGACAACCCTTAATTTTAATTTTGGATATATGTAAGGATGTATATATATATATATATATATATATATATATATATATATATATATATATATATATATATATATATATATATATATATATACGTGTGTGTGCATGGGTTGCTGTGTTGCGTGTGTTTCACAAACTCTTAATTATATTTCTAATATTTACAATTAGTTGACTTGCACTAACATAAGACGTGTGCTGTTAATTGGAAATCGAACAGAACGATGTGAATTTTATTATCACTTGTGATACATTCATCAGGATAAGTTGACATTTATTGCTACTTGTTTTCATCACATAGACAATTAATGGCGTCGGTAAAGACAACTATCAATTCAGAGGGATTTTCGTGAAAATCACTTCATCGCTGCTTTAATAATCTCTTCCTTTGGCAGGAAATTATTGGGTATGTAATGGTAAACATTTCAATATACCCACCTTCGTATTCAAATCACAAAATACTGTCACAGCGTTGACGGTAAAGGTTTAGCCGGCTTTCTATGGGTTTGCAATTCACGAGAAACTTATATATAGCCGGGTGGTGAGAAATAATATAATGCAATGGCCCCTGTTTGAGGACATTATGCTTTTACGTGAATTGAATATTCAATGCTAAACGTATGTAGTAACAACGATAATTATTGGGTATTGGTGTAGTATGCTGAATGCACACACAAATATAACCACATGCACACACACACGAGCACCCCCCCCCCCCCCACACACATATATATATATATAAAATATTTAAGTCAAATATGTAAAATTTGGCTTCGTTTATAATAAACTAGCAGAAGTGCCTGGCGTTGCTCGGGGTTTAATTGCTTTAAAGTACTCTTAATGATTCCACTCAATTATGATTATTGAGACAAAGATTGATATAAGTTCCCGCCCAACCAATCGATTTGCAACGGGATAGAAAGCCCTGCAAAGGGCTTTGCAACACTCTCAGAAGGGGGTAATAATTGAATGTGAGGTGGCCCTGAAAAGGGCCGTGTTATCGTTCTCACAAAGGTAAACAATTTTGTAGGAAGTCCTGGAAAGCGGTGTAAAACGTTTGCAGGTGAATAGGGCCTCCTTCCTCTTCCACCAACGGCAGTGGACGTGCTGTCCCGAAACTTCATGCTCTGTGAAATCAGATTGGATGCCCTATGGAGGAAAGAGGGGAAATAAGCATGGGTAAGTAAACATGGGTAAGTTTGAAAATATACAACAATAGCATCTAATCACCATACGTCAGACCGGCAAGACTGTAGTGGTGCTGAATAGAGGAGTCACAGCACCTCTCTGTAGACCACATTTTTTTTCTGACATTGGGCGCAAGAATAAGTTCTGCTTGCATCCAACTCTTGAGCATGCAACATATAATTGGCGGTGGGAGAAGCACGGATGGCCTAAATAGAGGCCTGCTGTTGTTAGCGTTTGGCCATGGGACTTGTTGATTGACATCGCGAAGCAAAGTCTAACAGAGAATTGAAGTCGCGCAGAGTACAGGGGAATTCCTTACCTGATGGAGTTAATGGTATTCTGGGTATAAATACGTTTTCTCCAGCACCGCATCCCGTGAGAATTGTGGCTTCAATTACATGCGACAGGAAGTTTTTTACCACTAACCCTGTTCCATTGCAGAGACGCGGTATTTCAAGGTTCCTCAACAGCATCACTGGAGCCCCAAATTTGAGGCGCAGTTCATGAGGTGGCAGTGCGGAGAGGTCCAAAGAATTGAGGAATGTTGTGGGAAAATCGTCAACATCACCTTTGTCCATAACTGTGGCCACAGATTTGTAGGTATGGAGGTTACCAGGAATGCGTTGCAGAAGGTCCTCATTGATTTTTGCAATAGAGACATTTTTGGGAGCTAATATGGCTCTATCGCACAGACAACTCGTATTTTTGTAGTTGATGGCCATATCGGGAAAGACAGAGGCTATGAAGTCGTCAACAGCTTCAAAAACGGTGCTTACTTGCGAGACTGCCACTTCTGCAGCTGCATCTGAAGGTGCAGTGCTGTCACCAACTGTTAAGAGGTCCTTCGAGAAGTCGGCTGACAAGTGGTCGCCGAACAGTTGGGCTCTCATGTTTGTTGTGATGGTCAGAATTATCACTTCCTGCCACAGGGGAGATGACTTAATGCAAGCCCCACAGTGTCGGCCCTGGTGGCTTTTGGGACAACTGGAAGAGTTTATCGAAAATCGCCAGACTGCAGTAGAGGTACTCCTCCCATCGGCCGGTTGCATTCCCTGATGTCTCGTAGGGTCCTGTCTAACGCCTCAAGGGACACTTTATGGGCCATTCTGCATTCGTCTCACACAATTAGCTGGTTTCTTTTCAAGACTTCTGCTTTGTCCGAGTCCTTGGTGATATTTCAGGTTATTGTGTCGTCTGAAGTCGCGTTGAATGGTAGTTTAAATGCGGAATGAGCTATCCTACCTCCGGGCAGCAGAGTTCCGGCAATCCCAGAAGAAGCCACATCCAGGACAATTCCTTTTTCCTGTCGCACTTTGGTGAGGATTTTAGTGACAAATGTTTTACCACCTCCTCCTGGGGAGTTCGAAAAGAAGATACCTCCTGTGCGTTGACGAATGGAAGTTCAAACTGTGTCATACGCCCGCCGTTAGTCCTGCAACAATTTCGGCTTGTTTCGTTGATGAACAGTTCGAGGGCGTCGACGTCGTAGGCAGTTTCCTGAATTATGCTCGTCGGAAGTTTGTCCGAGCCCGTTCGCTGAATTTTTGGCAGTCCATAGAATGGAAGGTAATTTCCGCCGGCAGTTAGGATTTTTTCCTCGATGTCAATGAGAGCTTTGTTGAAGAATTCGTCGCTGAGTCGTACGTCGGAATGAGGGAGTAGCAGTTTTCCTTGGTGTATGTAGTTATCGGAAAGGTCCTCTTTGTATTTCTCCCATAAGGATACAGGGTCGCATAGCTCGCATGTCTGCAGTAGCACCGCAAAGAGTTACCGAAGACTTGGCGCTGAGCGTATTGTAGCTGCCTCCGCCAATGTTGCATCCCACTGAGCGCCATCTTCCAGTAGACCCCGTCTAAGGCAGGCTGCGCGAAGCATTCCTGTTGGTTAGGATGAATTGTGTAGACTCTTCCAGGGTAGGGGAGATTTTAATGTCTGGATGTCCCTCGACGGGTTGTCCTTTCACCCTTCTTAACCAAATTCTGTTGTCTGTGTTCCAAGTGCAGTATGATGGCACCTAAGAGTAGAAGAGGGTCTTGGCGAAGGGATCGTTTCGGCATAACTTAAAAATTGCCGTAAGTGTGGTGTCCTTGGGTTCCTCTGCTATCTCAGCAGCGGTGGAGGCGGTGAAGTAGACTCTTTGACCGTGTTCAAGGTGCACCGCGAACTGTTTGATTGGGGGGTAGTTATGGTGTATTGCAAAGTGGAAGAATCCCCAGAATGCTTCATTACTGCTGATGTATCGGCCGACCTGGTATCGAGTGATTTCGTCTCGTTTGTTCTCCATTGTAAGACCGAAGGACGCAGCATCGAACCCCGTATTGGTGTACATGCATACGTACTTTTTGATTTGACGGAGTGGCAATATTCAACGTTAATGTGGGAGTAAACATTTTAAGTAGAAGTGGGAAGTAGGGTACTATCCACCGGTTGTTAACGTGGTGATGTCGGGTTTTCGCAACTATTCCTCCGGCCGCTTGCTCCCTGCGGCGGTATAATGGGTAACCGTCGCCACCTGTCTGTGTTTCTCGGAGGAATTGCCTTGGATACCCTTTGGTGCACCTTATTTCTTTAATGCATGGCGAATTCAGGTTGAAACCGTTTGCGCATGGCCCGTGAATCATGTGAGCAGTGACGATGTTGTGGAGCACTCTGTCCAATTTCGGGTCGGATATTTCTGCTGAAATAATGCTGTCAATGATGTTTGCGTTGATTTTCGTTATTAGCCAAATGAGTAGGTGGGCGTGTTGCAGGCCTCTCTTTTACCACTCAACGGTGTATACGTAGCACCTAACAGGTCGAAAGGCCTTAGCTGATTATATGAGTTCAATAAATGTTGTCAATTTCAAGTGGAAGACTCGTGCTGAAAGGTCGTGTCTGTCTGACGCCCTTTTTCCGGGGAATAATTCCGCAGTAATTTCAGTCCACTTAGGGTTGTAATGTAAAGTGATGAAGAGATCCGGGGTGCCGTAGAGACGCACGTAAGTCATAGCATCCTGTGTGCGTTCACTTGTGTATCGAGGACTCCCAATAAACGTCGACGGAAGGATACAATGTTTTCCAAGGTTCTCGGGATCGACGTCATTCCTTACTCCATCCCGTAAGTGAATGTAGCTGCCCAAACGAAGGCGTGCTTGATTTTTCCATATGTAGCACAGCCTTTCAGATACCATCTTTGCGCACGCGTCTACAGCAAGTTAGTTGAAGAGTACTCTTGCACGGTGGAGGTGGTTAAAGCAGCCTTCGCGGACCATGAATCGGTAGGCGTAGAATTGTATACAGGAAACAGTTTTCTTGCTGTTGCACAAAGGAATTACAAAGTGGTATCCGTCGTCACTGAATTGGAAAAGAAGGTGGTATTGGAATGCGTCGTAGGACATATGCGTCTCGCTGATCCTTTGCAGAGTGTTGTCCCTACACTGACGTATGATGTCCCGCTTGTTGTACTGTTCTCCATGAAGAATCACAGCTATTTCATTGCACGTGGGAGCGTTAAAGCGGCAGGCGTGGGTCCCAGGTGGTTTCCAGTCAGCGTCGATTATAATAGCAAAATTTGGCGCCGGAGCGCCCTCCAATTTAAAACTGCAAATGTAGTTGTTGTTTTCGTGCAGTTTTCTGAAGTGTTGTTTTCTGAATGCCCAACATAATGTTCATCTCTGTGCCAGGCGAAATTAAAGCGCGTCGTTCCGCTAGGTTCAAATAGTCAGTGACAAAGTATAGCTGTAGGAACTTGGGCTCTCCGTCTGTCCTAGGCAAGAGCGAATCGATCCTGTGGTAAATTTGTCCTTGAACTTTATAGGTAGGCATGAAGTCGTCCTCCCGTATGATGTTAGCTCCGAAAGAGGTCATTTGGAAGGTAGCGCTGTATCTCCTGGAACATTGAAGGAAGTGTTCCGACTCCACTGTGGCACCGGTCAGTAGAGACTTCAAATGTTGTGGTGGTTCCAGTAGAGGAGTCAGTTTCACTTTGCCGTCAGAGCAGCACATCCCCGAAATCTCCCCAGGCCATTTTTTCGCCCGGCAAGATTGGCAAATGACGATCCAATCTGAACTTCTAGCAGCAGTGCATAGTTAACTGTAGGGTCATAGTGGAAAGGCTTATGAGACCCCTGAGTTCGGAGTACCTCGTTGAACACTCCTGGTGGTTGCATTGGCGTTTAGTATGTGTAATCGAATTTGCGCAGTCTCTGACGCGCGCACAGAAGCAGTTGAATCGGCGTCTGGAACGCTGCCCTTCGTCCTCACCAGCACGTGACGCAGCAGTTCAGGCGACATCTCTTCCTCGTCGTCTGGAACGCTGTGCTTCGTCCTCACCAGCACGCGCCGTAGCAGTGGAGGCAGCATTTCTGCTTCTTCGTCGAAAATATTGTTCATCATTTGGCGCTGCACGTGCAACTGCAGTTAGAAATGCATTCCCGGAAATGCGAATGCTCCTCTGTTCTTCTGTCTCGCTTGACCGGGTAATTGCATTTCGAGTAGCATTCTGTGACAACCGAGTCAAATTCTCGACAGATTACTCTGTAGCTCTTCTTTGTTTGTCACCATAAGCAGCTTTAGTTTGGGGTCTAAGCCGTGGTCTTTTCTTGGGGGGCATGACCGTAGTGTCAAAGTATGTTTTAAAAGTAAGTTTAAAAGGGGAAACAGAAAGTACTAATTAAACCGAACACGTAAATATTTATGCAGGTAATGGAGCAAAAAGGGGGAGTAGCGAAAAAATTCAATTGAACAGTGAATAAGTGGAAAGTGAGTACTAAGTAAGTTGTAGCAAGAATGCACTTCAAATAGTAGTTAGGTCAAACCTGTAAGCCGAGCATGTCTGAGTTATAACACAAAAGAGTGTAAACAGGGGTGATAATTTGGAGCACATTGGAAAAAAAATCATTAAAATCGGGCGTTCCTGAAAAAGGTTTTCTCGCTATTTCTTTTTATCAGAATATTTATATTACTTTTTTTTCTCGTATTGCCAAAAAGAAAGAAAAAAAAATTACAAAAAGGACAACAAAATATAATGTCTTTGTTGAGATTCAAGTCCGTACGTCGGCGTCTGAAACGTTGCCCTTCGTCCTCACCAGCACGTGACTCAGCAGTTGAGGCGGCAAGAGAGAGTTAGAGCATGTATTTAGTTTTATCGATTTTTTTCATAGAAGCAGGACATTTTTGGCAAAGTTTATGTCCCGTTAACCATCGTCGGTTAATTTGGATCTCATTGGAAAAAACTCATCAAAATCGGTAGAGAAATGTGGAAATGCATAAAAATCATACACACATAGAGACAGACAACTTCAGTTTTATATATAGAGAGATTATAGATATATTGCTATATATATTTCTGTGACAGCCATCATTGGCTGTAACCTCTTCAGGCAGTCCGAATTTTTGTGGAAAAGACAGGTACACATGTTGTTGAAGTGTGTTTTACTCCGTCAATACATCGATATGTCTAGCTCATGGTTGTGTTGTTATTTCTCTGGGCAAGTGGAATCATATAAGTTAGAATAAACGAATTTGGGCATCATAGGACACGCTCGCATCCCATTGGTCAGCTGTGAGAACATTCCTCAGTCTATAGACATTTTTCTGGGGCAAGACAATCTGTTGTAGTTGTTTTTGTTTAAGACCTCCTCCATTGTGTTGGTAGTGGTAGTTGTGTTAAGGGATCAGCTGGCAGGTCAGCGTTAGTGTGCTGTAGCTATGTTCAGAAGAATGTGTGTGTGTATGTTGGCATCTATACTGCCACCACTTCTAGTGTGGGGGGTGCCGAACAAATAAAAAATGCGTGTGTGTTACAACCAATATCAAAATTTGAAAGATTAGAAAAATATTAACTGAAGTTGAAAAGCTGTGTGTCAGAATCGAAACGTGTAATGAATTACAATTCTGACCAATGCGATGCGAGCGTGTCCTATGATGCCGAAATTCGTTTGTTCTAACCCATATGATTCCAATTCCTCAGAGAAATAACAACACAACCAGGAGCTGGACATATCGATGTATTGACGGAGTAAAACACAATACAACAACATGTGTACCTGTCTTTCCCACACCAATTCGGACTGTCTGAAGAGGTCACAGCCAATGAGTACTTTTCAGAGTACTCAGACTTGTTCATCACCACCGTTCCATTTCCCTTGTCCGCTGGAAGTATTATGATGGAATTGTCGCTCTGTAGTGTTTTGATAGCGAACTTTTCTTCCCTAGTGATGTTTGGTTTGGGAAGTTTCGCTTTCTCTAGTAACTGTCTCACTTTCCACCTTAGTTCATCTCCCTGAGATGTTGATATCCTTGTCGCTATCTATTCAATAGGGGCTATTATGTCCAAGTATGGAATGTTATTGATGGTTGTCGCAAAGTTGAGACCTTTGTTTAGTACTGAAAGTTGGCAAGTCTCATCAGTGATGGTAGCTACAGCAAAGTAAATAAAGACCCAACTCTGAAAACAGAGTGGAAGTTGTCACAGGTCTTAATCAAGAACAAAGATCACTTCATACCAAAGGAGTACATACAACTGACCCAACACTACAGTAAGCTACCACACATGTACGGTTCCCCTAAGATTCACAAGGATGGTATTCCATTAAAACCCATAGTTCGGCATGTCATCCACTGAGCCGCTTCCTTATGGATATGATCAGTCCATTAGCAGGTAAGTCAACATCGTATGTGAAGAATTCAACCCAATTCACAGAATTGATGAAGGATACCCCCATTGGATCCAACCAGATGGTGAGTCTAATTATGGTAAGTCTGTTCACCAAAGTCCCAACTAATGAAGCACTATCAGTGATTCAAGAAAGAACTAGTGACAGACACCTATTGAAAAGAACGCACTAGTATACCAATGGGAAACTTGATAGAAATGTTGAACTTCTGTCTCGAAACTACCTACCTCAGCATGGACACTGATATATATCGACACGAGGGGGTTTAGCTATGGGTTCGCCATTATCACCAATAATAACCAATCTATACATGGAATACTTTGAGAATTAAGTTTTAGGATCAACACCACTAAAGCCAATTCTATGGCGATATGTTGATGACACCTTCATACTCTGGCCCCACCAAGAAGAGGTTCAAGTACTGCTAGATCATGTGAATTCAATAAAGCCATCCATACAGTTCACAAGGGAAAATGAAAAAGAAAATCAGCTAGCATTCCTGGATGTATTAATTACACGCACTGAGTATGGGTTCAAGACATCCGTACCGCAAGCCAACCTTCACTGGACGATATCTCAACTACAATTCCCACCATCCATACAGTGTAAAAAGAGGGATGGTTTAGTGCCTAAAACATCGAGCAAAGAATATAAGTAGCGATCCTGATACACACCACGAATAAATGATCAAGCTAAGTAATAATTTGTTAAGCAACGACTATCCAAAAAACATACTATCCTCTCCAATTAGGAAGTGGAGAGAGGATGAAACCCAAATATTGACCACAGTCTGTCTAACCTATGTAAAATGCCTCTCAGAAAAGAGACAAAAGATGTGCGATCCATATGACATCAGGACAATATTCAAGAGTAATACAAAACTTTGCAAATATCTCCTTCGAGTAGAACCACGAATAGAATAGAATATGACCAAAGACTGCGTGTACTCCATCCCATGCATTTGTGGTAGGTCATACAAAGACGAAACAGGCCGCCCCCTCAAAATAAGAAGAACATTGTAAAGCTGTGACACGAGGAGAGATCGATAAATTTGGTATAGCTGATCATGTACGGAAAAAAGGGAAATCACCTTCCCCTGCTGGATGAAGTTAAAATAATAGACAGAGAACACCACTGGAAAACACGAAAACTAAAAGAGGCAGCACATATGCTAGGACACAATAACCTCCTAAGCAGACCTAGTGCAGATATGAGTAGTATATGGGAACCGGTAGTGAGGAAGGATAGAAAAATATCAGTTTATAAGCCTTAAAAAAAAAAGAAAAAAATTCAAGAGGAAAAAAAGTATTTAAAAAGCGGGCTACTAACCTCAAGATTCCGAGTACAATTCTAGGCAGTGACCTGAAGAAATAATAACATCATTAGGACACCTGATGAAGGCTGGAGAGTACATCAGCCGAAACGTTGTGTTAACAACAAAGAAGATGAGGACACCTATCCGTCCAATATATATAATGTAAATAATTCCTCGTCTCAAAAATATAGAACAGTATATACATATATATATATATATATATATATATATATATATATGAAAAAGTATGGCCCCGACGGCAGAGCCCAAGCCGTTTCGACGGCTATTTCTGAACTAAATTAGAATTATTAGCCTGGTGAATAAATAGCCGAACTTGTCAAAGGGGTACTTCCTTATATGGGAAGATTGTAGTTGTCAAGGGGATTGGTTAAAATGTGTTGTAAACACAAATAATCTATCATGGCATTTGGTGTGAGGTAGGGGTGGCTGAACTTGCCTGTAGAACAATAGAGGAGTGAGTGGAGCGGTCAAGCGTTGAAAGTGATATGTGTACAGCAGATTCTAAGGATAGTTATGAAGTGGAGGAGGTAGGTTATAGGATAGGTAAATCGAATGAGAGTAGGAGACAACAAAAGATACTAGAAATAAATAAAAAAATATATAACATTAGATAGTGAGAAATGAATTAAAAAAATCACAATGCTATTTTACAATTATAGGTTAATAAGTTGTGAATAGAAAAAACTTGTAGAAATTACAAAACTGATACAAAATTAAATGGGTTTAACACATCTGCTATAAGTAAAACGTATTCGGCCAATTCTAACTTAAAATTACAGGGGTGGGGTAACTGATGCTACAAGCCCCGATGGGCTGCATCGGGGTAAGCCAAAGGGGAAAAACAGACGAGGAAGAAAATAGGGGATGGTAGGAAGTGATAGGATGAGACAGGGGGAGGAACAAGACAAACAGGAAAAGAAAATAGATACATCTAACTTATTCGGCAAGTGTGTGTGTGTTGGGGTCGTTATAGGGTTTGCGGGCGAGGTAAGGCCTACGCAATCTGTTTTTGCATGCGGTTACCAATTCGTCTGTCTTGTTTAGGAGTTGGTCCTTCGAAAACAGCATTTCCTCCTAGTATAAGTTACACGGACGGCGTCCTCCCGTGTAAGAGTTAGTTCTGGACAGTAAGCTCCATGTGATATTGTAGGTTATATTATTAACTTGGAGGTCCCGGATGTGGCCCGAAAGTGTAGTGGCATGTCGCTGGACCGGGTTTCGGAAAGTATATCGGTGTTGGTAGAGACGGGTCTCGAAGTCACACACGGTTAATCCTATATAAGCTTTGTTGGAGGTGTCCGTCCTCACGTTGTCTGTAATGACATTACAGACAAGGAAGCAAGAAAGTAAGCAATCACAGACTTTTAGTAATATATAGATATTCGAAAACTTCAGATTTACATTAGATATAATAATGATAAATGCTTAAACTTGAATCTGCTATTTTAATATATATATATATATATATATATATATATATATATATATATATATATATATATATATATATATATATATATATATATATATATATATATATACATATTGAGGTAAGCGTATGTGTGTATGCGTAAGCGTACAAGCACAGATAAGTAACTAAGATACATCCGAAGTTCAACGATACGCATGTGTGGAAGCCAACGCAGGGAAAGAATCAGACAACAAATACAACAGTCGTTATAAATGTAGATCCATAATTCAATCAATGTTCAAAGTCTATACATTACCGTTATTAACTACCAGTTGACCATTTATAACTCCACGGATAGTGGTACGATGTGATAACAAACAGAAAACCTATCTAGAGACGAAAGCATGATTATGCTTGTGTACATCTATATCATAAACGGTAGGCAACCGACGGTCGAACTCTTGCCGTTGAAACAGCTAGTTTCGATTTGTTATAATATAGTCATACTCTACTATCTCAAGTGTTAAGTACAAAACCGGTTGGCTCTCTCTTTTTCACTCCCCCCTCTCTCTCTATATATATATGTATATATATATGTCTATGTGTGTGTCAGAGTGTACATATGTATATATATATACAAATATATATATATATATATATATATATATATATATATATATATATATTAATAAGAGGAATTCCAACTTTGTCTGATTTACTCGTTTTATTTACAATCCTTTAAAATTTATAATGGTATTATAATGAAATAGTATGATAGAATATTACATTCTAAGTGTTAATTGAATATATATTTATATATACCAGCAGATTTACCTGACGTTGCCCGGGGTTTGAAATTATGCTAAGAAAATACAGCTAAGAAGTAAAAGAAGAACATTATTTGTCCCCACCCTGTCAAAATAAGCAGAAGTCTTCAATAATTAATTGTTTCTACTTTTGGCACAAGGCCAGCAAATACCCAGTGCATTACTGGTACTTTATTTTATCGACCCCGTAAGGATGAAAGGCAAAGTCAACCTCGGCGGGATTTGAACTCAGATCGTAAAGGGACGTAACTATGCTGGAAAGCATGGCGTCCGACCCTCTACCGATACTGCCAATCCACCGATAATTAATGCAAACGAATAAATTTGCTATCGATGTTTTATTGCTCAACGTGGGTCGATTTGAAAAATGTTTGTGATGTGACCATCTTAGGGAAAGGTGCAACGTGCAAATAAAATTTGGTCAAATTCGGTTGGGAATCGTAAAAGCATTAGCTTTTATATATATAATAAAGATATATATATATATATATATATATATATATATATATATATATATATATATATATATATATATATATGTATATATGTCTATGTGTGTGTAAGTATGTATATATATATATATATATATATATATATAGGAACCAGTAAGACCCCGACGGCTGAGCTCAAGCCGTTTCGACGGCTAATTCTGGACGCCACTCTACTACCCCAAGTATTGAGTACTTTGGTGCGTTATGGTCCACCTGGTTCCTTACCACATTTCCTTCGTTATATATATATATATATATATATATATATATATATATATATATATATATATATATATTGTTCTCCTGCAAATTCACTCGCATTTCTTGAAAATTCCAGAGTATTTTCTGTCTTCTGTGAAATTATGAAATTTATATATTTCTGTTGCATACATTTGAACGAATGATAGAAACACATTTCTCAGTTCTTAGCATCGGGAAAAAAATATCGCACTGCAAAATTTTAATGTGCTATAAATAAATGCAAATGTTTTTTGGGGAAATACAAACCTGAAAACAATCTGAAAAGAAGTTTTTCGATAAAATTCTCTAACACTTATTTAATAGTCAATTTTTTTCAGCAATAAATTGGATGCTGCTGGCTATTTCTATAATGATTTCTTTCAGTACACTAGTACATATATTAATATTCCTGTTAACCAGCATCAAAAAGATTTTTGGAACATTTTTTCAGTTTCTTTTGTAACTATGAACCTCAGAACTTTTTATCCAGACATCCATGATAAATACAAATTATAACACATTTCTATATTCGAATCCTTTGTTAAATTTCTATATGCTGGCTCTAGATATGTTTCCTTTGGTTTTGTTAGTAAAGGAATTTATATTAAATAGTTATTTGTGTTTGAACAACTCACTTTTCTCATTACCATGTGAAGCATTTTTTTTCTAATATTAGTAAGTACTTATAAAATTACAAATATTTAAGTTTACAGCGAATGAAACGTCACACATGTATTACTTTTATTTGTGTCACGTAAACACAGCGAATCAGCTGAATCATTAGAATATGAGACAGAATGCTTCCTGGGGTTTTTTCAGCACTCAGCGGTTTCACATCAAATTCCGCCAACGTCAACTTAGCCTTTCATTCTTTCAATATCTCTCACTTTTCCCTCTATATTCTTCCTCTTTTTCACGCGCGTCCCCTCTCACTCTCACTTTTGATCCTTATCTTTCACAGGCCGTACTTGTCTGTGCTTATAACTGCGGACGGCGATCTTCCCGAGTGTTATTATATGCCCTAATCTCGCTGGTGTTTACATTATATACATATCAATATTTCAAAATATGTTCTAATTCATACTGAATGCAATAGAGCAACCATTACTTTATCGTCTAATCTACGGGAAATATCGACTAAAATGTATTTCCTTCAGCTGAGCGTGTTAGAATAATGATACATTTAGTATGATTTTTATTCTAGGAGCTCTTTCTACAAAGACAATGATGAAATCACACAGCTGAGTTTCTACGGAGAAACATACTTATCAACCAAAGAATTATAGCCATAAAGTCATCCCGGACAGGTTATAAAGAAGTAATAAAGTGCGCATTTTATAATTTTGTAACTTATGTCTGGGAAATTCACACCAAGGAGAAAGGTTTGTAAGTGATTGTCGGACAAAAGAATATTAGCAAATAAATCTCCATGAAATCACACATTGTATGAGGTGCATTTAGAAATAGTGTCTCCGGATTATAATGGTTCAAATAACTGTGCTCATATTTTGCTTGGATGAACATATACACCAAAATGAGAAAAGAATTAAATATTTCATCTTCATGGATGAATTTCTGATGAATGTATTTCTGATCTGAGCAACCAAATCTGAAAAGCGGCTACAGCAATGCGATCGACACGATATCATTTCTCGAAACGAAGTCTTCAATGTACGTATTATCCTAGATTTAATCTTTTATAATAACTTCAATTTGTGATTGAAGATATTCTATATATTTGTTATAAGCTGATCTATGCTTATACGGTTTGACATATACCAACGCAATCACACGTCAATGAAATATTGTTTCATCCTATTCATTCGGGTCATTAATTTGATAGATTTCTCTACAAAATAATTGTATTGTATTTCTCGAGTTATTTACTAGATTGCGTGGATAACGAATCCGATTAACGTTGGCGTAAGCCGGTGGTAATTAAAAAATTAACGAAGAATCTCCTATATCCTATGGTTGGAACAATAAAACCAGTATCTAATTGTCATCAGTATTATAAGAGTAAAATGTATATATAAATACATACACATATAAATATAAACACATATATATATATATGTATGTATATATATATATACATACAACCCGGAATAACGTATATATATATATATATATATATATATGTGTGTATATATATATATATATATACAAACACAGGCAAAGATACATCCCCCACGCACACACTCTCTCTCTGTCACACACACACATACACACAGACACACATACCCCTCCCTCACACATATATATATATATATATATATATATGTTCGTGAGTGAATACTAACCGCATTTACGTTTACATATATAGAATATAGAAAATGCGAAGTTCGGTGTAGATGTAAAAGAGTTCTTTATTAACAAAGCTGTGATGCATATTTCAATGATATCTTGACTCTGTAATTGTTCAAACACGTAACAGTTCACGCGAAACCCTCAGACAGCATCTTTATATAATATCTTTACGTTTTCTAGGCAATTTAAAGACAAGTGAATAGACAGAAAAGATGTTTTCATAGCCGATGATTTCGGCTATGAAAATATAATTTCTGTCCGTTTACTTGACTTTAGATGGGACTGCCTCGGAAAGGTAACCTTATTACATAAAAATACTGTCTGATATATTAAATACTGATCACTCCCCCAGAGCCAACACAAACACATCTGCAACAAGTCCATCTCAACAAGCACCACAACTGCCAACACAACCACCATCGACACCAACACCAAGCCTATTAAAATCACAACCAATCGAAACTGAACGAAAACACATAAACACACAAATCCTATAGTAAACAATAGCATTTACATCAAACATTGTGTTATCAAGGAGGGTAAATAAAATATTAATGTCCCTCAATACGAAATGAGGATATAGAGGGAGAGGTGGATATTATCGCAACTAGCATTTTTTAGATGCCTGAAACACTAATAATGATGCGAATATCTCTAGGTGCCTACAAGATCATCGGGGAGAGCCTCCCCCATGACGTGCAAACTCGTATTATAACGGCCACGATTATGATTTTAATGTGGTTTCCAAAGGAGACCACCCGATGCCCAACAGCATCCGGGGTATAAGTACCCCCCCCACTTTCTTTTTCTTTTACTAAACCAGCCACCGTTGGAAATCTAAGAAAATTGTTTATAAATTGTCATAGGTTGGGGTCATCCTGGATGAAAATTCCAAAAATGAAGCCACAGAACCATCATCCCCATCAACAATCAAGAGCCATAGAAATCTTCCAAGGGGCCTCTCAACACAGCTCTCCCTCTACTCATCATCCAAACCTACACACACACATTCACACAGTCCATCATACACTCACACCACAACCACCATCTAAGTCAAGTGCCTCAGACTCAGAAATTTTCTCGTTTCTGAGCAAGAAACATAAAAAATAAAATTAAAAAACATCCTGCAATATTCCTACGGACACAACGACGCCCAGTCCAGAAAAATCAACAAAACACACTCACACCAAACACCAGACACACCCACTTATATTTCAGCAACTACAATACCAAAACCACATTCGGTAACATAAACACCACATATAGGTCACCAACAGTAATACAAATTCAATAATCCATAAAAGGAAACATGCAACAACAAAAGCAGAGTCACTCAAATTAAGGAGCAAACACACAAACACATAAGTTTGTGATAGTGAAGAGTGCAAATCAACATATGATATTCATTTTGCACAAAGAGAGGACATCAAGACAGGGGACGAAATATTTGGCACAGGCACATTCAAATACCAAAACACGACACTATGTCCCTACAGGCATAGAAAAGCATATGTGATCCCGAATGCAAATGAAAGGAATAGGGCATTGAAAGGGGTTACCAGAGTTACCCCAACTATATATGGATAACAAACTACTAACCCGCTATTCATTTGTACTTTCTTCACTCTATCCAGTCAACATTTCAATTCTAAGAGTTCCATGAATACATGTACGTAGCCTTTGATTGGCCTGGAAGAATTGTCGCTTTCTCAACGACCTCAGGTCTCAAGCTATAGATGTGATGGCATTCATCAAGACATGTGTATCCGACAATCGCACTATTTCCCCCATTTTAACGCTTCAGTCGGCCTGAAATGGGTGGTAAGCGTGGGTTTCGAGATACAGATGATCTGCAGAGTCGACTCTGGCAGTAGGATGGTGGTCAATATCTGAGCAATTGCTTTGGTTCTTTTAGACAGGTAGTTGCCTGTCAGGACGGTTGGATTTCTTCAGAGGTCTGGACGCCTTTCTAGGAATATCTCACTCTTTACTGTCATACTGTCAGCGGGGGAATGGAATGACATGTTAGACGCAGGCTGATACTGTGTAACAGTATCTGACAGTAGGGCCAACTATCCAGCAAGTGGCGACTAGATTTCCGGAATGCACCTGTATTGAGCTTGACCTATAGCATAGGCTCATCTAGATCACCCAATCAGGGATACGACGCGAAAACCTACATCGGCCAGATTGGCAAATCAGTTGAGTCCCAGTCGACAGGTAGTGGAGCACTCTCAAGAGAGCGATTAGAGTACAATTAATGCCATTTAGGAAAGGAGCGACAGGAAAAAAGCAATGTGAGGGAGTTAGTAGCTAAATAAGAAGAGTCGATTATGAGTGGCATTGCAACGGGCTGGCTTGTTGGGACAATACCACTCGCCCAGATCATCAATAAAGGTTTCATTGTCTGAGTTAACACAGCGTCACTATGAAATGAGGGAATGAAAGCTGTTCGATGGACCGAATGCCTCGGGCACTGCATGGCATTAAATCTACAATTCGATATTTGCCGGGCACGTGCAGCTCAATTACATGCAAAAGAGTGCAGCTGTTCGCAGCATTTGCACGAATGTTCGAGGCAGGTAGTCAGTCGGAGATAGTACAGCAACTACATCAACAGCCTGTCACAACTCTCGCCAATTGGTGATGTGCGTTTCACAAAACCAGTAACAATAGCAGAAATACATGAATCTCTGATCGGTGTAGATCAATTTATTTTGATGGTCTGCCCCATGAGATTTTGGTAGACTCGCTGGAAAGGTTCTCCGATTACATTGAACCTGTCTACTGCAACATACAGCAGAACGGGAGAATTTCCAGTTCTCTGAGTCGAAGTGTAGTAAAACCGGTGAAGATCGAGGAGAACGAAGGGGTAGTTACTGATAATTTCCGCCATATAACACAGTTTAAGACCGAGGGTAAAATGTTAGCCAAAGTGTTAAGAACGAGGTTGTCGCTTGCCGTAAAGAGTCATGTAGTGGAGGCGCAGACCTGCAGAATCCCGACGAGGTCCATACACGATAACCTCCACATCATGCGATATATGATAGAGAGGATAGTGAGTAAAGATATCTTTTGTGTGGCACTGATTAATTTGGCCCAATCGAAAGCTTTCGACTAGCATCGAGCAAATTAATTATGCTTATCATTAACATTAATACAATCAATAACTACCAATTAATAAGTTAGTGTCAAACTGTTAATATCAGTTATGCCAATAAATCCATATTCCCACAGTCAGTTTTATGAACACTCAGAATTGGGATAAGATCTTCAGGGCGTTTGTAGAGAAAAGAACACAAGGAAAAATAGGGTATTTTCCAGGGACCCGAAATGCTGGCAGTAGTTAGCTATGTATTTGTGATTCTGCCAGTGGCTTGAAATTAAGTCGCTGCACCTGGCCTTGTTGTGTAAAAGAAGCGGGATGTTAATGGAGAAATTAAACTATTCTAATAGATTTACAAGATCATACTATTGCAAGTCGCTTTGTGTATCTATGGAACAAATTATCTACAGATATTAAGTACTGAGCAGCCATCGGCTGTCGAAATAGACGAACAAAGTTTCAAACCCTGCCGAAGATACTGCAGGTGCATTCGGTTTCACAGTCTCCAACAGAGAAGTCAAACAGTCTCCTGGAGTATGTCACAAAACAAAGGCAAACAAAAATTCCCTGAAATTACATACGTTTCGAAAACATTCGTCGACTATTTCCTCTTAATTATTATCCCAAACACTAATCAGATATATAACTGTACGTGGAACACAATCCAGTTCTTTAAAAAGAATATTATACATTGCCAAGATATATTTATTTGTTCATTCAGTTAATATTTGACGGCGCCGTGTATTTTTTGAACACCGTTCAAACAAACCCGGAAATATAAAGTTCAATTGATAAAAAGAAAGAAAATATAGGGGGAAAATGTACTCTCTATCAACGAACATATTGTATCTGCATTGTTGAGTTCACAGCAAATTTATAAATATTGTGAGAGAATACAATCATGGCTATCACATTGACGAATATGTATTCATTAATCATTGATGGCAGTGAAATCAAATTAAAAGTATTCCTCATCATATAGCATAGTTTCACCGAAGACCTTTAATATTCTGTGGAATATTTATTCAAGTCCATTGTTCTCTGTTCAAACACATTGGTGACCACTAAATGAATTACTACACTATTGAACTTAATTCATTGGTGTACTTGAAATATGTGTCCAAACAAACATATAAGATGTAGTCATATTCTAAAGGCAACGTAAAGAGTCAAAGATTGTTCTAGATTTACCATTATTTCATGTATGAGATCAAAAGGGAAAAACGCAGTTATTGGTATCGAGTGTGAATATTAATTGCACGATAAACACTTATTTTATAATTTCATAATTTGTTTGTTATTTCCGAAATGAAAGTTTGGAAAACAAAGCACTTTTCATTTCATAATTAATTATAATGCGACGGTATCCGTGTAAAATAAACGGAATTGCTATTTTTGTTCATAAGGTTAGCGAGGTTTTGGATGTGAAATCGTGTGTCGAAACAAATATTGTTATATTTGGGGAGGGTCATATTGTTGTAATAATATTGCCAGAATTAATAACACACTGATTGGTTGGTTTTCGCTTGTGTATCTTTAATATCAGTTAATTCATTAGCTCCTCAATGTTTACCATTGACTGACCAACAGTCAAAAATACTGATATAATATAGATATAAACACATATATACAGTCTAACAAAGTGCTTTCGTTGCACATCTGCAACATCGTCAGTGGTGCTATTATGTTCCTCCTGTTGTAATGCATATTTACGCCAAAGATGTTTATATATATATTATATCTGTATTTTTGACCGTTGGTCTGTCAATGGTAAACATTGATGACCGAATGAATTAACTGATATAAAAGATACAGAAGCGAAAACCAAACAAACAGTGAGTGTGATCTGTTATTAATTCTGGCAATATTATTACAATTATATATATATATATATATATATATATTTATATATATATATATTTGTGTGTGTGCATGTGTATGTTCGTTTGTGTGTGTGTGTGCGTGAGTGTGTACACACACACACACACACACACACACACACACACACACACACACACACACACACACACACACACACACACACATATATATATATATACATAGATTATTCAACATATCAATAAATGAAAAATATTCTCATAACTAAAATATATATTTTATTATACATATTTCAAAGGTACAATGGTGTTTCAATACGTTTTCATCAGATAACATATATGAGAGATTGGATATGCGACATACCGCTACGGTTTTGATTATTCAATTCCTGTAGAGGTATTGATTAATCAAAACCGTAGCGGTATGTCGCATATCCAATCACTCATATAGTTTATCTAATGAAAAAGTACTGAAAAAAATATTGTATCTTTGAAATATGTAAGTTAAACTATATATTTTGGTTATGAGATTATTTACCATTTATTAATATTTTGAATAATATTAAATATTCCAGAAAATCTGTCGAGTGCTTCTAATCTATTGAAACATTGTATTCGTTGAATAATAAACGAACCATATAAACTTTGGTTATATATATATGTATGTGTATGTGTGTGTGTGCGTGCATGTGTGCGTATGTGTATCAGTGTGTGTGTGTGTGCGAGAGTGTGTGTAAAGATATACACACACACACACACACACACGCACACGTATATATATATATTATGTGTGTGTGTGTGTGTGTGTGTGTGTGTATGTATGTGTGTGTGTGTATGTATGTGTGTGTGTGTATACGTGTGTGTGTGCGCGTGTGTGTGTGTGCGTATTTTCTGGTTACATGTTGTGAAGCGGTTACCAATTTGCAAATTTCGTAGCCCGATACATTGATTATACATAGAGAAATATTTACTTGCATTCAGATACACGTTTTCCAAGACTTACTTTCAACTAACTACGTCATTTTAGGAGTAACACACTTAATTACACTATTCGTAACAATCTGCCGTTTTATAGGGGGTGGTAGATTGGAGAAAGGTAAATTATTTGAAATATTATTCACAATTTGTATGTGTGTATATTGTTGGTTAATAAGAGATATGCAAATACCGGAATCTGAATAATTGCTTCGTTTTTGTCCCTGTCAACATCACAACCTGCGAAGTACTACGTGCCCGAAGTGCTTTTTCCTTGTTAAAATAAGAAAGCGTGCATCCGTCCAGTATCTTTGCATTACTGACTTGCGGAGTTCTGTCGAGCATCTGTTGTCGCGTCTATAAATCGAGTCCATAATGAACATCGATCTGCCACCTTCTTTCGGCCGGGAGTAGCAATTAATGTTCCTCTGTCTGGCGGCGGTAGCTAAAAATGTTGTGTCGTGGACCGGGTTGAAAGGAGTGATGACGGACACTTTTCTCTTCGGTCAATCCCTGATCAGCTTTTTCAACTTTCACATGGAAAGAAAGGTCAGGGTGGAGAGAGAATTGCTATCCCCAGTACATTTGTTAAAAAGTGGGCGAATATGGGCAGAATGGCACGTGTGAATGGGCCTACTCCGAGAATGCGCCTCCGTTTCAACATTTAAGTAACTTTCTCTAGGCCATTACCGAATACTATCTTTGTCAGTTGTCTCAGGCAATTCACGTACAAATTGACCCTACATTCTTTTCTCCCATCTATTCAAGACGTCATTCAGTCTGTCTTGTTTAACTTATTACTTTTCCTTTGCTTCATCAGTTTAGGAACAGTATCATTCTTACTCCAGCCACGAATCTCTTCTTTGAATACGTTGTATACCATGCCACATTATATCCCTCCGACTTCACACATATTTCACACCTAATGAAATATCATCCTCATCTCTGTTGAGATAGATACATATTGTCACGTTCGGTGTGTAGAGCCCATTGTAGTGTCATCAGCTTCCTGTTTTTCAAGCTACTTAAGTTCATCACATCTCCACTCTATCACACCAGCGCTATACCTTAGCACTGCCACATCACATATATTGTTACCAAGATGTATTATTATTTTAAACTTCCTTTGAGTTATGCCTTTTTCTCAAATCATGCGAATCAATCCGACAACGCAACGGAGACCAAATTTTAAACCCATTTTACAATAAATTGTCATACAAATGATGCCACAAAGGCACAAACAACAGTAAATGTCTTCACAATGTTTTTAAGTTGATAATGCCCTTCTCAGGTCATGGACAGTCAATATTGTTTTTTGTAGCCCTTAGAGAGATGGCTTTCCAGGTATCTGGTCCAAAGATTTTACAGTTCCTTTTTTTATCATTCCATGTGCGCCAACTATCATTGGAAATGTACAGGCCTTAAGATACCACATTTACTCAATTTCGATTGAGAGGGCTTTATAGTTACTGAGCTTTACAAAAACGTATGAGAAGATGTTACAACCTGATGAAATATTCTCTTTATGGTCCTTCAGAATTGTATCAGATCCGTTGGCCTTGATTGTTCGGTCAGTGTTCATAGTGAAATCCCATATGATTGTCATGATCTCGCCTCCAGTTACTGCATCTGGGTGATTATTACAGCATGTTCCCTCCGTTTCCAGACCACAGAAACTGCACATTACCCAGTGTAAGTATTACTCCACTTTATCATGCCACGTATTATATTCCTGGGGAGATACACATTTGTAGCCTGAGACCAGTTGGTCAATGGTTTCAACATGGTCATCACAGAATTGACACTTTTGGTCTGTCCCGTATCTGATCACATTGGCTTGAAAGGTGCGTGTTCAAATATATTGATCTAGTGCAGCTAAAATGAAGCTCTCACTTTCTGCATTTTAACTGTTATCATTTTGGTAAGTTTCGGCCAGTACTACTTCAGGCCATGATAACTGCCTAAATCTTTCAAATTATGATTCAGACGTCATGTTCTGTAAACCAGGGTTCACTATAGTGAAGCATTTTTTTTTCTGAGACATATAAGCGTGAAGATAGTTTATCTGCAATTTCCTGGACGAACTTTCGAGGAATATTTTGAAGTTTATGGTTACTGTTTCTTTTTTATGTATTTTGGTACGATATTAGAGACAGCGTTACCAGTTTAGGTGAACTAGTTGTTCTGTTACTTTGTTATGATATGCGAATATGATGTTTGTGTTTGGAGGATAGCACGGGTACTAAGACATGGGTGGATTCTATAGTTGATACCAACAACATTTGAACGATGTTGATAGGATATTTCACATCATACAGTTGTTGTATCGCACACGGCGGCGTTGGAAAGGGTAGAATTTTTAGATTTTCTAATTGACCGTAATAGTGAAAGCCTGTAAAGCCGTCTATCGTTTTTCTGTAATTGATATTTTGGGTGCTTTGATTTTTATAATACTTTGTTTCTTGTGAGGAAACCGCAATTGACAAGTGTTCAATGTTGGGCCGGACAAAAATAGAGGAAACAAGGGTGATGGTGTGGATATCTTTCGATAACAAAGTTTCAAGAGTCCAGGAAGACATCCTGCATACCATGACAAATTTGTAATTTATATGAATATTGCGTGTGATATGTTACGGCAAATTGACTGCTAGTTCTAAGGTGTAGTTGGATGCCACGATGGCTTCCCATGAGGGAAGACAATATGGTAAATTGTGTTCATCCTACTTTCTTTCCAAATTTATCTTCGTTAAGCAGCATGTTTTCGCTCATCGGATAATAAAAAGCAAACACGTTTGAAGGCCCGAACTGATTTCCACTCCCTTGATAACCTTGTGCAGCTTGGAATCATCTTATGTGTTTGTACTTCTTGACGTCAATACTATCATTAATATAAGTAACGAAGAGAAGTGAGCCCAAATCAGTGCTTGTGGCATGCCACTGCTGATTTGGGCTGATCCTGCTCCTATTCCTGCGTTCACAACCACCTGGTCTCTGTTCATTAGTAAACACTTAACTTTCTACAGAAATAAATGACTTGTGGTTTTTGAACAGGATGCCGTGTTCGATCTTCTCAAATGCCTTGTGGAAATGAAAGTGTATAACAATTGGAGATCTCTTCCAAAGCTTCAGATGCAATGAAAGTGATGAAAAAGCTGCGTTAGACAGCTCCTGTCATCACAAGTCTCGTTCTAGTTGGAGTTCAGTAGATTGTTGCTTTCGCGAAAGTAATCTAACCACCCGCCCAAAAACCTTAATGGTATAAACGGTATGTGATATTAGACGGTCATTCACTGCAAGGGACTTATTTCCCTTTTTGAAAACTGGAACTACAGAACATTTTCTGGGATATAACCAACGTCCAGTGAGCTGCTTCACATATTAGCTAGATGATTTACAATTTTGTGTTAACAACTCTTCAGGATACCAACAGAGAATATATCGGGGCCTACTGAGTTGCATTTTCTTTATTGCGGCTAAGATATCAGAGCGAAGTGCAAATGTTATGCCAGATATAATATGTTGAGGGTTAACATCACTGATATAACCAAGTGATCCCTATGAGGATCGCTGAAAACAAAGCATTACTGTTTCCGTACTATTAGCGTCATCACGGTGAGTTTTATTTTAATTAATCAGAGGCAAATAGTTGAGGCAACCACCCGGTGTTTTTTGGCAAAAGAAACGAACACTTCAAAACTGAAGTGGACGAGGCTTCTTTGGTTATTGAGGATCGTCATCATGCACATTTGAATATTATATGTATACTATTGGAGCACATCAATAGCAGTCGAATCTGTATGTTGCTACTGGCAATGTTTTCGTCTGTTGAAAATTTTGATTCTTCATTTAATTTGCCAAATAATATTTTTGTTAATAATTTTAGTAGAATGAGCCCCTCATTCCTGCTCTTGTGTTGGCATGTAAACAGAACTGCAGACACTAATGTTTCTGGGTGATTACTCTTCATCAGTGGAGTTTACTGTGCTCACCTGCCAATTGTCAGAGCTAGTGATAATATATTATATTTTCTGAAATATACAGTGACTGGTCGGCCTGATTTGCATATTAGTAGACTGGCCAATTAGTCAGATCTGCATATCAGCTGGTAGACTGACATGGCTTAAAAGAAGGTGTTTGCATCATTGCATATGAATCGAATATTATCATAAATATTCTAAAAACTCAGATTACATTTATTGTAATCAGCCATGTAGAGCGATAACTATTTGTTATATATATATATATAGTAAGATGTATTATTGGTTGTGTCAAACGATTCAATACAATTTTGTTAGCAATATTAAGTTCTCCACGCTTTTGTATATCTCCAATTCCATTTATGGGAACAGCTAGATGATGTAACACGGAGTATTTGTATCAAAGTAAAGATCCGAAGGCATGGTATACATTTCCAATCATTTTAATCACGACAAATGTTTCAATAAGATATAGATCGATCGTGTAGCCATGATCGATTATCACTGATCTCGTCAGGTGAAAAGGAATTGTCTTCAAATCCTTGATATGAGGGAGAAAATTAACGGTGTTCACTCACAGAGTTTAGTTCTTTATATGAGTGAACACCGTTAATTTCCTCCCTCATATCAAGTATTTGGAGACAATTCATTTTTACCTGACGAGATCAGTGATAATCGATCATGGCTACACATCGATCTATCTCTTATTGAGACATGTGTCGTGATTAAAATGATTGGAAATGTATACCATGCCTTCGGATCTTTATTTTGATATATATATATACATATGAATGTATGTATAGTATATTTGGCAATATACAGTATGTTTAATTAAAAACATTTTGAAGACCATACACTATCGGTTTTAAAGTAGTGACTATGTCACTTACTTATTTTTGCGGGGCGGGCAATCGCTCTCTCTCATCAGCATCTGGTTATTACTGGAATTCTATAAGAATACAGCTTCTATAATTTTCGGCGGAAGCAGGGGAGTTCGTTGCTTTGATGAACGCCAACCAGCGTGAAACAGACAGTCAGTTTCTCTCCCTTCTTTCGCCGAAAAGAAGTAAATGACATAGTCACTTCTTTAAAACTGATAGCGTATGGTATTCTATATGTTTCTAATTAAACATGCGGTTTATTTCCAAGCATACCATACATATATTCATATATACATCGCTATTTCACAGCACCAATCCTAATACCTATATATATGTATGTATATATATACCCCCCACCCCACATATATATATATATATATATATATATATACATAAACTTTTGTTACTGTATGTCAGCGTTTCTCTTTTTTTTTTTTTGAAGGATGTATATATTTTCGCCATATAATTTACATTTGTGTATGACACTGCCGCCGTATATAAATGATTCTTCGATCAGTGAAAATCACAATTTTAGTATTACCATTTTAACATGTGTATCTAAATATATATTATCCAATGTGTTATCCTCAAATTCTAAAACGATATTTTGCTACTCTTTCTAGCCTATAGCTAAAGCACACAAAGGAAATATAATTGGTTCGTAAATATTACATTAAAAAGATCTTTCTAATGTGTATCGTTTTAAACACTTCTGAAAACATTGTATTGGATTTTGAACGCGATTAAATGTGAATATATATATATATATATATATATATATATATATATATATATATATATATATATATATATATATATATATATATATATGGGGAATGATATTAATTTAGCGCTACATTTTGATGCAGTATATGTTGAAGGAAAGAACCTATAATATTATGGTATAATTGTTGAAGAGTAATAAACGGTAATATATTTTTGATTACACATCACGCTCATCGATTTCAAAAATACGTTCCCAGTCACCCATATATCTCCCATGTACATGATAAATGTATCTCATGTTTAAAAATGATAAACAAATCTATGATGCGAGATTTATTAACATAAGTTTTCGTTTCAAAGGATATGATATATTGTTTCGAAATAACGTTCCCACCACGACCACCACATTTTATGCAAGAATCAGCATTAATTTTAGATTCAATTTCTTTGTTGCTAATCAGAAATAATCATTTTATATATCATGTCAACAACAACAACTCCAACAGTTATGAAAACAACAGCAATAACAACATGCACAATAACGAAAGCATTTAATATTAGTTACAGAAGCCTGATATCATTTTCTCAGCGTTTTATTCATGCTTTTGATTTGTTTTGAAACGAAGCCAATTTGAAAAGCACAATGTTTCTAATTGCTCTAGATGTTTAGCAAGAGCCATTTGTTATGAATATCTTTTTACAGTTATTCGTTTTCATGTTTCAGCCACTTCCATTCCTTTACATCTTTTGAGTGCATGTGATTTACGATATCACGATTTGCTTTAAGTTATAGATGGGAGACGTTACCTCACTCGCATTCTTCATTTCTGCTTATCTTCTCATTCCCTCACGAAGTATTTTATTAATATTGTGTTTCTTTTTCATTTTTTATTTTCCTTCCAAGTAACAGACTTTCACTCAAGCCATAAACATTAATGTTTTAAAAAACGTTTACCATATAAAACACGTGTTTAGAAATAGATGAACATTACTTCAGAAACGTACAGTCAGAGATACACATAGATATCATACATATATGTATCAATACATCTATACTCAGACATACACACAGACACCTCCACCCAATATACATATATTATATGTAGAAATGATAACACACGAGGGAGAGAGAGAGAGAGAGAGAGAGAGAGAGAGAGAGAGAGTGAGAGAGAGAGAGAGTGTTTGTTTATCAATATGCAGGGAAAACCACCAGTGTATGGAATCGATAAACTAAAAAAGGTGAGGTAGACGGATAATAATTAAAAATATACATCAGAATTAATTTACCCACCTTTATAACTATTTATCACACACGTACAAACCCAAAGAGATTTGTTTCGCCAAAAGATTAGTGACCACATAATTTACAGGGACTAACGCGAGTCTATGACTCCATTAATTTATTTTTATATATTGCTCATTATAACAGTCTTCTCCCTGTCTCTGTTTGGTAGAGCAATTTACTTTGAGTGGCTTTGAGCTGCGATTTCTAGCCGCTCTTTCCACCTAAGCCACTAGTTTACTATCTCTTCCAAACATTCACTTATCTCTACCACGTGTTGCAAGGCAGTTATCTTAAATTTTTCTTAGAGTTGTCTGATGAACCTGAGTGGTTTCATTCCATTCATCAATCTTTTGGCGAAACAGGTCTCTTTCGGTTTGTACGTGTGTGATATATAGTTATAAGGGTGGGTAAATTCATTCTGATGTATATTTTTAATTATTATGCGTCTACCACACCTTTCGTAGTTTATAGATTCCATAAACTGTTGGTTTTCCCAGTACATTGATAAACACACAATTTCTCTCAGTCGTGCGTTATCTTTTCCACGTATTATATTTGAAGAACCCAGAATTCGTTTTCCTTTGAGCACATAATTTCCAGGGACTGTCTATAACTCCGTTAATTTATATATATACATATATATATATATATATATATATATATATATATATATATATATATATATATATATATATATATATATATATATATATATATATATATATAATATATTATGGATACTCCAGTCCTACAAACTGTAGAGTGCTTCTTATCCGATATCTGCATTGCTTTATTGTACTACAGTAACACTCACCTCCTACATATATATATATATATATATATATATATATATATATATATATATATATATATATATATATATATATATATATATATAAATAATAAAATAAGATGCTGAGGTTACATATATAGATTAATCATAATATTTATTTCTACGGTTCTCCATGCAATCGAGATGTCCGTCATGCATTTTGCTGTTGATTATGAGAACGGTTTCCACAGATGAAGATCGATATATTTGATATGCCTCTGGCAGGAAAACACTCATCCTGTGCGCCCAACATACATATGGGTTCCTTGAAGAGTTTGCCAGCCGTCGCGTTTGTAGAAAAAGCTATCACCGAAAAAAAGATGAAAAGAACAAAGAAACGTGTACAACCACCAACACCCAGTAGACATTTTGAAGGAACACAAGGAGCTCTGAGGGGGGTGGGGTATACATTTAGGTGACGACCAACTATAGACAACAACCACAACGACAACGACAACAGCAACAACAACAATGGCAATAACATCAAACCAACGACCAAAGTTATCCACACTGGTCGCAATAGTCGTGCTGATACCATCACCCTATTGACAACGACAACTAAAACAACAGCTACAGTAAACACACTTACAACAACAGCAACACACGACAACAACAGCAAAAACACAGACCAGCGTCGTGTATACATGTCGTAGTCTTCGCAGTGACGGTACCACTCTGTTGACCGTAAACAGTGATAACACCAAATCAATAACAAGGAGTTTAGAGGTAGGTGTGTACATAGAGTTGGTGATATCAATCACCATGACCATAAACAGTAACAACAACAATGACAACGACAACAAACATCAACACCGCCCATAACCCATCCCGTTCGTCGCAGTAGTGGTGGTAACAACTATGTCAGTATTAAGCCATTGGTAACACCAATAACAACAGGACCAGCGATGACCCCACCAACGGCGACGACGGCAACAGGAAAAAAGCCACGCTTCCATGAAAATTAAACTAACCACAATAGTAGTCCGTTGAAACAAGAAGATGAAAATGAAAACATTCCCAGTTAATACAATCCTCCTCTATCACTGGAAGGTACAAGGCCAGCAAAGATCATAGCATTCAGTCCCAACCACAGTGGCAACAATACTATCAAAAGGGCTGTTAGGCTATATATATATATATATATATATATATATATATATATATATATATATATATATGCGTGTAAAATGTAAACAAAAATTAAAAGAACGGCATAGTACATGGAAGAAATATATTAGTTTAACGCTTGAAATAGCAGAAATACAGTTTTAATGTTTCGGACATTAGTCATCCGTCAGACGAGAGAGAAATAGAAGATGAATAGAAAGTAAAGAGTGTTAAAAAGGGGAATTGAAAAATAAGGGACACATTTGGAGACGAAAAAGCTTGCGTATTCAATCGGTCATGTTTGATAGTGGCTGGTCAATTGGCATCGTCGGCGTTAAAAGGTTTAATGACGGAGATAACAATTGTATAGTGAGCATGCATGCATGTTAGCGTGCGTGTGGGTGGGCGTTAAGGTGTGTTCTTATAATTGAAAAATGCTGAACCATGAAAAGCTGGCTGCTGACCGACGTAAGAGGTGTATAAGATCTCATATGAATTGCTATATATACGTACAGAAACAGGCACATAGCAACAGCCTAGATCGTTTTTAGAGAAAAGAGGAGGTAGAGAAAATAGTAATGGTCGGTATATTTCATTACATAGTATGGTTGTAAGAGAAGCTGCAAAATATCTCGTACACCGATACCGTGATACAAACTTAAACAGCTAAGTCTCAGGATTTCGGATCATTACGTGCTTGTATAGGGCCGGGAATGGGGATGTAGTGTGTGCATTATAACAAAGAAGAAAGGCGATATCATGTGCACGTCTTCAGTTATTACATCCTCCTTTTATGTCATTTCGAAGACAATAAATATGTTTTAATGGTTATTTTGTTTTTGTTCTTGATATGCACGCCATAGTATGAAACTGAATGTTTGAAGTCCAGCTATATGTTATCATATATCTATATCTATATTTATATATCTACCTATTTATACACACACACACACATATATATATATATGTATATATATATATATATATATATATATATATATATATATATATATATATATATATGTGTGTGTGTGTGTGTAGGCGGAGAGAGAGAGAGAGTGCGAGAGGGAGATAGAGAGTATGTGGTGCTGTGACCGAAGAGACCTTTAATCATGAGACTACTAGATGCATGGGTGTTGTTGAGTGAGTATAACGAGAGGTAAAATCCCGACCGTGGAATAATACCTATCTGTGCGTGCGTGTGTGTGTGTATATATATATATAGGTTTTTATATTTTTTTCTGAATAAGAAATAATGACAATCCCAAGGAAATTAAACCCAACCATGATCCCAAAATCTAAGTTTCTTTCAAACAACTCATATAATAACACGATTATAAATCATTCAAGTACCAAAATGATCCTCGTTCCTGATGTTTATGTGGGATGTTTTATACCTGAAAAGTAGGCATACATAAGAGGCACAGTTTCACCTATAATTTGTTATATTGATCTGTGTTTCAGGAAAAGCACCTAAACACTAGAATATCTATACAGCGTCACGCAAACATACACATATTTTCGCGTGCATATTTATATTTATTTATGCTTGGTAAACACAATTATGTGCCAAGAGTACTGCACTGCTTCATCAGTGATTGCACAAGTCGGTACATCATCAGGCAGTAAAATAACACTGTAGGTGTTTCAAACCCATTCCACCGCGTCACCAAAATTATTTGGGGCCACCCACTGATGGACTTGACACCTAGTGAGACGTCCCCATAAACCACAATGTGTCAAGCGCATCATTCATCTATTTCAGCCAGATCTAGTGACACGCTTTCGCAGCTACACAGATAATCTCATGAAAGTGGTTTCCTTTCATTTGCTGCCAGTCTAAACGGGATGGGGTGATTCAAAGAGTAAATCCACTATAGTAAGGATTTGAAACGATGCTTTGTTTTTGTATATTGTACATTTTACATAATAATCAAGGTATACGTTTCATTCATAGTAAACATTCAAAAGAAACAAACATCCATAGTGTTTATGGCGATTATTAACAGTCAACTTCATTGGGGTATTTAAGAGGTAACATTTAGTCACTAGTGATGAAAGGAAATAATAAGCTATATTATAATCAAAAGTCAGATCACACAGAGGTAAAAAAATGGAATAGCCATAAATATATAGATCAGATATATGAAAAAAATATTATTCAATAGTGATCAGATAAACTGTTTATTTTTATCTTTTATATTTTAAATAACTATTTGTTTTCCTGTCTTCAAAAGCAAGCAAAAGTGTAGATAGTCATTTATTTGGAACGAAAACAGTTATTAAAATAGAGAATAAATGGGTGTTACAGATATTTGAATGCGTAATAGTTAAAAAGATATGTTATAAAAAAACCTTATATATATATAAATATGTATGTATATATATATATATATATATGTATATATATATATATATATATATATATATATATATATATATATATATATATATATGGGCGTATGTGTGTGTGTGTGTGTGTAATAATAATAAAAGTATTTATAGTTATGTATACACTTTATAAAACTATAAACAGGAAAGGACAGTAATTCATTACTACCTTATTACCAGTAAGAAAAATACCTCAATGTAAATACATGATATGTTTTACAGAGCAAGAATATAAATTATACAATAATCAAAGCTATGTTCAAATCATTTTATTGCTGACAATCGTTTCTTCCAAACTTTCGTTTGAATCATCGGAGCACTAGCAATGTTTGTACATAAAATTAACCTCCTAATCAACGAAACTGTTCTTGACAATATTAATATCCATGTATCTATATGATTGTTGAGTTGAATGGGAGGTTAATTATATATACACATATTGCTAGTGCTCCGACGATTCCAAACAAAAGTTTGGAAGAAACGGTTCTCAGCAATAAAATGATTTGACCATAGCTTTGATTATTGTGTAATTTATATATATATATATATATATATATATATATATATATATATATATATATATATAAGTATGTATACGTACATACATATATGTATACAGACATAGTGATTTTATTATATATTTTTACCCATAATCTTGCAATACTTTAGTGTATGTACACTCCATATTCTTCGGAGTTTTCGGCTTGTATTGGCCGATAATACTCCCTGTTGTTTTAATTGCCCTGATGAGTCCTTAATAGGACGAAATATTGTTGGCTAATAAAGACTTTTGATGTATTGAAGGCTTCTTTGTTTTACATTCATAATTCTTCGGCTCTGTTTAATTACATTGAGCTATACCTTTTACTGTCATTTCTATAATACGAAGACTGTGTTTAACTCCAACACGCTCCAGTATTTTAATCCTTGTCACTGCTCCCGATTGGTTGAGCTTCCTCCTATATACTGGTATGTTGGCCTTTATATATATATATCTGACAGTATGCTAACAAAGAGTTACCTGCCTTTATCTCAGAAGAATACCCCCCCCCCCTCTAAGAATACTTACGAAAAACTATTGATTGCTAGTGTTAACTCCTTTGTAAAAAGGATTAGATGGCGTGCTTTCCACTATGATACTAATAAGAATAGGAAGGACCCCAGGAATAGAACACATTTCAATAACTATGACTTCAAAACTTATAAGAGCCCACCACATAACGTTCTATTAGATAGTTTTGAAAATGACTTACTCTCTCTAGTCAAAAATATTAAGTATAGGCCAAATAATAGACATAGAAATTATAATAAATTTGATAAGTTCCGGTCTAGACTTTAAAATATTGTTAAGGGTTTTGGTGAGAATAAGTCCATTCTTGTCACGGCGGATAAGACTAAGAATCTATACTCCATGGATTACAGTGCTTACCGTGACTTTATTTATAACGAGCTACATAGAAATTAGAAAAAAACTACGCTTGATAATTTGAACCACATCTATAGTGAGGGTCTTAAAATAGTCTCCTCGATAAGTATACCCAGCCATATTGCCCTCGAGAACCGAGATTCACTCTTAAGGATCATAAGGTAGATTTCATTAGTAACCCCTCTGTTAGACTCATCTGTCCTTCTAAGTCCGATATAGCCATAATCAGTAAAAAAATCCTTGACCTTATTATACCAGATGTTAGGGATAAAGTTAATTTTAACCTATGGGGGAACACTAAGGAAGTTATAGATTGGTTCACTGGGATTAATAAACTTGAATTTAATAAGTTTATCCAATTCGATATTGAAGCCTACTATACATCGATTTCACCCATCCTCCTCAATAAAGCTTTAATGTTGGCTATGAGAGTGTCCAGCCTTACACGATCACAGGTAGATATTATACTAGCAGCCCGTAGAACTATTATTAATTTTGAGGACACATTTGGACCCGTAAAACACGCCCAACAATTTCGACGTTACAATGGGTTCGAGTGATTCGGCCCAGGTAACTGATCTTGTTGGGTTGTTCCTCCTACATGAACTATATGTTACCTTTCCGCACCTTAAAGGCGGACTATATCGTGATGATGCATTGTTTGTAATTAACTCTAGCACCAACAATGTCGAGCATAATGAGAAGAAGCTTTATAAGTTTTTTAAAAGCTATAACCCTTCGATCACGATAGATAGAAACGATAGAGCGGTCAACTTTTTAGATGTGACTTTGGACTTGGTCACTAATAGTTTTAAACCCTTCCATAAGCCCAATGAAATACTTTCTTATGTCAGTCCCAATTCTAACCACCCCAAGTCTATGATAAGCTCTATAATTAAGGGTGTATCTAATAGGATTTCCACACTCTCTAAGGACGTAGGAACATTTAATGAACATGCGGAGTACTATAATAATGCCCTAGCAAATTCCGGTTAATCTAGTAAAATACATTATAATAATAGTAACCTTAGAAAGTCTCCGCTTACTTATAATAATAATAACATAATATCACATAACATGGCCATGAATGGGAGTAGGAAGCATAATAACCGTAAAAATTACATACGTGTATCTGAACCCATCCATAAGTTAACCCACGGGACTCGTAATAGGGAATATAATACCTCCAGGAAACAAGTCGAACCCTCTGAGCGCTCACTCATTGGTGATAATTTTGCTAGATATAATTCTAATAATGTTGCTTCTACTGATCCTATTATTGGCCCTAATCCTTTTGATGGGATTCCAGACGACAGCAGATCTACTGGAGGTGGAAACAGTAAGAGACTTAATAGAATTTTGGCTGATTCTAAAAATGCGGTTTTAATTAATCATTGTAGTAACCCTAGTCTTGATAGTGGGATATTAGATAATGGTAGAGTCGGTAAGGATAAAAATAGAAGGAGACTAAATACTTATTTTAACCCGCCATATAATCAGGAAGTATTAACTAATATCCCTAGGTCTTTCTTTTTATGTTAGAGAAACATTTCCCCCCTTCTCATAAATACAATAGTATTTTTAATAAAAATGTTATTAAACTTTCATTCTCTACCACCCCTAATGTTAGTTCTCATTTAGCTAGCCCTAACAATAGGAAAATTAGGGATGGATTCTCCTCTCTACATACTACTAGTCTGAACAGTTCTGGAAATGCCTTACCACCAGAACAGACCTTATCTAATAGCAATTCTACGTGTAATGCATCACTACTTCAGCCAACCTATAGCACCCGGAAGTGTAACTGTAGAGTGAGTGCTAACTGACCTTTAAACGGTAACTGCCTCTCTAAGAACATCGTCTATGCTTGCATAGTTATAACTAATTCCTCTAATAGAAGTTATATAGGCTCTACATCTAACACTTTTAAGACTAGGTTTAATTCTCATATCTCTAATTTCAAACATGTTAAGTTTAAGAATTCTACTTCTTTAGCACACTATATCTGGGATCTTAAGGGGGGCTAATATACCATATAGCCTTAATTGGCGTTTAGTAGCACGCTCTAATAACCTTTCTACACATACTAAATTTTGTAATCTCTGTATCCTCGAGACACTCTATAATTTTCTCTAGCGAATCCTTACTTAATAGAAAGTCTGAGATATTCTCTTCTTGCCCCCACGCTATTTCTAATTTTTACTTTTATTATAAACCTAAATGTTCTAGTAGTGTAAATTGTATCCATTAGCTGATATATTCCATTACTTATTTTTTAGTTTAGGTTCTTTTTGTTTACCCCCATTATTATCATCATTATTATCATTGGTATTTGACAACTCTTTATTCTAGCTCTCATAATCTTTTGGCTACTATACCATATCTATCTTCTTACGCATTAAATTTTCACTAATAACACCCTATGAGTATATATCTGATTATATATTTTACATTATTTTATTTTATTTCATTTTATTTTATTTTATTTTATTTGGATTCTTCATTGGATAACCCCCCCTCCCACACTTTCCCCCCTCCCCCCATGCGCACATAAACTTATTGTCAACCCCTTCAAATAGAATATGATTATATTTAATCCCCCCCTCTTTTATGCTCCTTTCAATTATTTAATATATTATATTGACTATAATGTTATGCTCCTTTGTATCCTTCATACATTTCTTTTTTTCTGTCCCTATTAGCCTACCATAATTCTGCTTAAGTCAGTTTTTTAGATATCGTTATGTAAATGATAGTAGAAAATTTCATCCCTTTATATATATATTTGTAGTGAAATATTAACGTTTATAAATTTTGATTACTTAAACCATAGCTACTATTGTATTGCCTTATTAGATATTTTAAATATGTTTAATATTAATTTATCAAATAGGGTTTTCGAGTCATTTACCAGGGTTGTTTCCTAAGTTTTTACTTAACTGCATGTGAGACCTAAGTATATACTTTTGTTTTTGTTTTTTTAATTTCCGGTTGATTCTATTTATTTATTTATTTATTTATTTATTAATACTACTGTGCATTCTATTTACTGTCTGGCCCTTACTCACTCATCCACATATATGTCTGTTTACCAACCTTGTAATTATAAGTAATTATATATTATATTATGTTAATTATTTTATATTGTATTTGTTATTGTACTATCGATCCTTATTACTTACCGTTGTTTATATGTATCATTATGATATGTTAAATTTTATATATCATGTAAGATGTTTATATTTGTGTACCATCATAATTTTGGGTATTGTACAATTTATATTTTTTCTCACCTACTCTGTAATTCTATATGAATTGATTTGTTAACTTGCATGCCATTATATATTATATTATATATTATATATGTTATTATATTATTATTATAGTATTATTGTGACATCTATATTGTTTGTGTAAATTAACCGGAGATTATCTATTATATTATATTATATGGTATATAATTGTATAGTTTATTATATATTATATGTGCTACTTATAATCATATCATATTATTACCTCATGTATATTAGATATACGTATTATTATTATTATTATTATTTTTATTCCTATCATGCTTATTTATATTTAAACTCTTAATAAGGTTTAATTTGTGCTGTTAAAGATGGATATGTGTATTGATGTATGTGTATATGTGCGTACGTGTACGTACATATATACATATGTATATTGTACCTTTTAATTTTTATTGTAATTTTAATATTGTTACAAGTATATTATATTATATTATATAGTATTATATATAATTCCCGCTCTATATAACCTAACCACCTTTGTTTAGCTCTAGGGTTTTTTTTTGTTTTTTTTTTGGTTTTTGGACTATATTTGTAATATGGTTCTAAATGTTATACACCTCCTTAGTGATTTTTATTATATATATTTACCCATAATCTTGCAATACGTTAGTGTATGTACACTCCATATTCTTCGGAGTTTTCGGCTTGTATTGGCCGATAATACTTCTTGTTGTTTTAATTGCCCTGATGAGTCCTTAATAGGACGAAACATTGTTGGCTAATAAAGACTTTTGATGTATTGAAGGCTTCTTTGTTTTACTTTCATAATATATATATATATATATATATATAATATTATATATAACTTTGCCTTTCATCCTTACAGGGTCGATAATATAAAGTACCAGTAATACACTGGGATAATCGCTTGCCTTGTGCCAAAAGTAAAACAATTATATATATATATATTATATAATTGTTTCTACTTTAGGCACAAGGCCAGCAACTACCCAGTGCCTCACTGGTACTTTATTTTATCGACCCCGTAAGGATGAAAGGCAAAGTCAACCTCGGCGGGATTTGAACTCATTATATATTATATAATGTGTGTGTATATGCGCATGTATGTAAACGGTAAACAGAAATAACTACACAATCGTTACAGTATGGAAGGAATATATTAGTTTAATGCTTGAAATATAAGGAAGAGGGTCCTAACGTTTCTGACGCTAGTCCTTCATCAGAAGAAAGTATGAGAAATAAGAAAGATCGAAAGGAAGGGCAGGGCGGAACCGAAATATGTTTTTAGGGAAAAATAACAAGTCAATTCATGTTGCCATCTCTTGGAAAACTGTTGATACTGGTGTTTTGTGTATGATATCCTTTTTTTAGAAAAGTGGATGATGGAGTGCGTCTACCTGAAATGGAAAAAAAACGTTGTGTTTATAGAGTTATACTTCTGCGCGTGCGTATATACGTGTGTCTGTTTTTGTGTGCGTGTGTGTGTGTTGTTATACCTCCGAGGATATGTCTGTGTAAACGTAAGTAAAAGCTTACGCGTGTTCTTGTGCGTACGAAGCTGTGAGCAAAAAAATATTAATATAAGGAAGTGTGCGTGTGCGAGTGTGTATGTGTGTGTGTGTGTGTGTGTGTGTGTGTGTGTGTGTGTGTGTGTGTGTGTGTGTGTGTGTGTGTGTGTGTGTATGTGTGTGTGTGTATATACAGAGCTGTCAAGGGAAAAGTAAACGTGTGTGTGCGTAATTTGTTGGTCTGTATCAGCTTTAAGATTATAAGTTTCTAACCACAAGAGAACCATAGAAATCTAGTGGTGTATGTACAAGCGACTGTGTGACAACGGATGGCGTAAAAGTGATGGGGGAAAAGAAAGAGTAGCGAAGCATAAACATAAAATAAATACTAAAGATGCTGGGAAGGGGAATTGAGTGCCTGAGGGAAACAGGACCAAGGCGTCAAATCAGACACTGTCCAGTCCTTGTGCGCGAGGCCTGTGATCCGTTATGTAAAACGACACCAAAGACTCAAACATGTAGGGAAGAGTGACCTGGGGAACGGACATGATGGGTGACGGGAGTATCCATACCGAGTCGTATGTCCCTCAAATATTCAGCAAAACGGTCCGTCAAACGGCGTCCCATTGCCCAATGCCTAAGGACCTGTAAATGGAACAATGAGGGGTAAAGACAACATGTTTAGTGGTGCATGTGAAGGAGTGGCTGATACGGAATGACCCGTTGGTGCCCGTGAGAGTAGGTCGGTTTTAAATGAAAGGGCATTCGTTACAGCAGGCATGAGAACAAGGATGAGAGCCGGGTTGATTCGTGGGAGAGGACGAGAAGGAACTCCGTCCAGGGGGTCGCGGAAATTACGTGTGCGCTTAAATGCGGTGATAGGTGGGTTAGGAAAAAAGTGAGAAGTGACGTGGTCAGAAGAGTTGGAGCAGAAGAACGGAGCTTATAACGCCGAAGAGATAGGGTGATGCGGTGGTAGGTGGGAATGACGGGTGGCGGATGTCTGGAGGGCGCTGGTGAGTTGAGAAGGCTATGGTACAGTCGGTTTCATGCGCGGGTGGAAGCAGCTTGGATCAAGGTGTGGGGTATCCTACCTGGATGAAGCGGCAGGCCATGTGAAGGGAATGGGTTTCAAAATCGTGGTCTTCGCTACAGAGCTGACTGAGACGGAGGCATTGTGAGTAGGTTTTGGAGAGTTTGGTGTTGGTTGGATAGAAGGAGGTGAAGTCGAGTAAGGGGAGTCAGTAGGTTATATAATATAGAAATAGAGAGAGTTTCAGGTCACTCTTGTGTGCTACTGGTAACATGTAAACCAGTACAACCTGCCGCATGGTCGGGTCTTCGGCGACTAAATTGGCAACCCCACCAAGTTTACTTGGTGAGGGGGGGGGGGGATTTTCTACACCCTGCAGGACAAAAAAGAAAACCTGACAAAGGGCGGAAGAACTGATAAGAGTCAGCGCCCTTCTAAAAACGTGTAAATATGTATATACACATGTATATACAAATTTACACATTTACATGTACATATTTATCTGTATGTATATACGTGTGTATATCGCTGGGGTGTTAGAGAGGGGCATGTACCTCTGTCTCTAGCCGTGCCTTTTCAGGACAGCTCGTCCAGCATTGGGTCCCATCTGACACTCAGCTCTCACTTGTGGCCCCAAGAAGCTGTAGCATGTGACAGCGGTCACACCCTGGTAAACCGCCTTGGCAGGCGGGCCGAACCTGGTTGAGGGTAGACGGACGGGTTAGATAGGGGATGCCTGCCCCTGCATGCAAAGGCTGGACCTGGCGGAGTGAGTTGAGTTGGACAACATCATCCCAACAGTCACGAAGGCGGCGACAGCAAGCGGTGTGGAGCGCTAAGGCACGGATAAGCCACTACAGACGTCGTGGCCATCCACTGCAGCCAAGGAACTCCCTGGTCGTGACGGTCCTCCGTACCACCGCATTCTGGTTTCTGCGGCCGAGTGAGTGGGACCGTCACTGTGCACAGGCCGTCCCACTATAAACCTTTCACACACAGGTTTCTTCTTAGCGTGCACTCCCATAGCCCTGCGGCGATGGGTGATAGGAGGAGGTAACTGGTAGAGGTAACCTCTGGGAGTTGCCATTTTCAAACCCACACGTCGGCGGCCTGGATACGCAAGTCGTTCTCCTCCTGACTCTGGGATGACAGAGGAGATAAGGCACTCCACCGGGCGACTGAACAGCCCTTTTCAGGGGAGAAATGCTCACCCTCGCACGAGGGGAGGTTCGATAAAAAGTGCCCTAACCATGTGCTCTTCCCACACAAAACCGGCCAGTCTACCGTGGCTGGCGATTTTACCCTTGCAAGAAGTCGAAGCCAACATAATAGAAATAACTTGATTCATGGCGCATGGAATGTGCGCACCCTCATGGATAGGGAAACCTCCTTGAGGCCAGAGATAAAAACTGCCCTCATTGCAAGGGAATTAGCTCGCTACCGGATCGACATAGCCGCCCTCAGTGAGACTAGACTCGCCGAAGAAAGATCAGTAGAAGAACTGAAAGGAGGCTACACTTTCTTCTGGAAAGGCAATGCAAAGGACGAGGACAGAATCTACGGGATAGGCCTGGCCATCAGGACTTAACTCTGCAAGCAGCTACCAGTCCTCCCAACACATGTGAGTGAGCGGCTGATGAAGCTCCGCTTCCTCCTCGACGCATCTCGGCATATCACAGTCATCAGCGCGTACACCCCAGCAGCGATGAAACAAAGGACGCTTTCTACGGGGATCTCAACGCACTCGTAAAGGGCGTCCCCCCAAGCGATAAACGCATCCTACTGATGGACTTCATCGCAAGAATCGGGTCTGACAGCAGCAACTGGAGAGGCGTGCTGGGACCTGACAGCACAGGGAATCTGAATTCTAACGGCCTTATACTGTTGAGTTTCTGCGCCGAGAACGACCTCACCATCATCAGCACACCGTTCCGCCAAGCAGACAAGTTCAAGACGAACTGGATGCACCCCATATCCAAACAATGGCATCTGATTGACTTTGCCATATGTCGCAGGTCATCCGTGATGTCAGAATCACCAGAGCCATGCGTGGTGCGGAGTGTTGGACCGACCATCGCCTTGTCAGGACCATCCTGTCACTGCACATCACCCCGACGCATCGCAAGACTCCGAAAGGCTGTAGGTCAGCTTTCGACGTCTCACGACTCAAGTAGCCAGAGCATCGTGATGCGTTCGTTAAAAGACCTAGACGGTCGACTGACTGACCGTGGATCACTGACCGGACCCACAACTCAACAGTGCGACCATTTCAGGTCGCTGGTGTCAGAGTCAGCCAAGGCAACCATCGGGCCGAGGAAGAGAGTTCACCAGGACTGGTTTGATGAAAACGATGAGCGCATCAGACAACACCTGGGCGAGAAGAGGAGGCCTTTCATTGAGTGGCAGAATGACAGCTTCTCCACCTCGAAGGGCGAGCGCTTCAAGCACCTCCAGAGGCATACCCAAGCAGTGCTACGCTGAATGCAGAACAAGTGATGGGATAAAAAAGCCGAATAAGTCGAGAGATACGCTGACACAAAGAACTCGATGTTCTTCAGTGCCATCGGGGACGTCGACGGATACCACAAGCCTGTCACCACACCTCTGCTGTCTGCTGACGGCTCGACCTTGCTGAAGAAGAAGAGCATCATCAACTCGAAGTGGAGAGAGCACTTCAGGAACCTGCTGAACAGGCCCTCCACTGTCGACCCTGCCGCCCTCGACCATGTCCCTCAGAAGCCCGTAGTCGGCAGCCTCGACCTCCACCCCACATTGGATGAAGTCACGAAGGACGCGGGAAGGACGAGATTCCTGCGGTGATCTTCAAGTCAGCCGGTGCAGCTGCCGTGGGGGACTTCCACTCCCTCCTCATCAGCATATGGGAGGAAGAAGAAGTGCCCAAAGATTTCGGCGATGCCACAGTTGTCTCGCTTTTTAAGAACAAAGGTAGCAAAACTGACTGTGGCAATTATCGGAGCATTTCTCTCCGGCTCGGGTCATGCTCAACCGCCTCATTGCCAACGTCTTGGAGGACAACCAGCCTGAGGCCCAGTGTGGGTTCTGCCCAAACCGCAGCACGATCGAAATGATCTTCTCTGTACGCCAGCTGCGGGAGAAGTGTGTCGAGCAGAACATGGACCTCTTTGCCGTCTTCATAGACTTGACGAAGGCATTCGACACTGTCAACCGGGAAGCCCTCTGGTCGATCCGGTCGAAGTTAGGATGCCCGACAAAGTTTGTGAACCTGATACGGCAATTCCATGACGACATGACAGGGCAGGTGCGCTCGGGCAGAGAGACATCAGAGCCGTTCGGAATCACCAACGGCGTCAAGTAAGGATGCGTGCTGGCTCCCGTCCTCGTCAACCTGTTCTTCCCCTGCGTGCTGAATCATGCCGTCAGGGACCTCGAGCACGGAGTATATCTGCGATACAGACTGGACAGCTCCCTGTTTGATCTGCGGTGCCTTACGGCCAAGACAAGCACCATGCAGAGGATCGTCCTGGAGGCAATTTTTTGCTGACGACTGTGCCCTTATGGCCCACAGGGTGTAGAGGCCCAACTCATTGTCAACAAGTTCGCGAAGGCCTGATGCCTCTTCGGTCTTACAATTAACCTTGGAAAGACTGAGGTCCTGTTGCAGCCAGCACCTGCTTCCGTCGCCCACCATCCTTCCATCTCCATGGAAGGCACCCAGCTAAAGACGATGGACAACTTCAAGTACCTCGTCAGTTTCATCAGCAGCGATGGAGGCCTCGACAAGGAGATACACGCCAGAATCTGCAAGACAATTCAAGCCCTTGGCCGCCAGAGAACAAGCGTCCTGAACCAGCACAAAATCAGGTAGTCCACGAAGCTCAAGGTGTAGAGGGCCGTTCTTCTCACCAGCCACCTCTACGGATTGGAGACATGAACCCTGTACAGAAGGCACCTGAAGCAGCTGGAACGGTTCCACATGCACAGCCTGCGGTCAATCATGAACATCAAATGGCAGGACAAGGTTTCCAACATCGAAGTTCTTGACAAGGCTGAGACAACCAGTGTCAAAGCTATGATACTGAAGAGCCAACTTCAATGGGTGGTACATGTCATCCGGATGGACGATCAAAGGCTTCCGAAGCAACTGATGTATGGGGAACTCTGTTCGGGGAAACGAAAGCGGGGAACGCCTCTCAAGAGGTTCAAAGGCTGCGAGAAGTCCAGTATTAACAATACTGGAATCGCGCCAAACAACTCGAGTCTCATGCTCAGGACAGGACTGAGTGGCGAGCCCTTACCAGACGCGCCAAAGACTCTTTTGTAGAGAAGAGAGGGGCAGAGGTCATTGAGGCCCGTGAAAGGAGGAGAAAGGCATCAACAGCTGCTTCAAGCGACTCCGGTCTATTCCCCTGCCCCACTGTCCCCGGACCTGCAAGTCGAGGATCGGCTCCACAGCCACGTTCGTGGAAGAAACAACCTAGAGATTAGTGGAGAGCAGACCAGGAGGTGAAACTGCCCTGATGGATGTATGTTACCTCTCAAAAACAGATGCCGAAAACGTAACGTGATCTACCAGCGCAACGTGAGGGCGGACACCTCCAACTAAGCTTATATAGGATTAACCGCTTATGACCTTAAGACCCGCCTTTACCAACACCGACATACGTTCCGAAACCCGGTCCGGCGACATGCCACCACACTTTCGGGCCATATCTGGGACCTCCAAGATAATAATATAACTTACGAACTTACTTTGAGCTTACTGTCCAGAGCTAACTCTTACACGGGAGGACTCCGTCCGTGTAACTTATGCTCGGAGGAAATATTACAAATGCTGTTTACGAAGGATCAACTCCTAAACAAAAGAGACGAATTGGTAACTGCATGCAAACACAGATTGAGGAAGACTTACCTCGCCCTCAAACCCCCTAACGATCCGGGTGGCTAGACTAGGGCTGAAACACCCCACTTGCCGTATAAGATAGGGTAAACCCATACTGATATAGGTATATGTACATATTTTCTTTTTCCTCCATGTATTCTTCTTCCCTTTGTCTCCCCCTATTACTTCTTTCCACCACCGAACTTCTTCCTCGTTCGTTTCTTTGTTTTCTTTCCCCTTTCGCCTACCCCGAAGCAGCCCATC
>OZ024742.1:50678847-50686347 GCA_964016885.1 Eledone cirrhosa | reverse complement strand
CTGTAAAAACCAGACTCCCTTCTACGTTTTTTAAACTAATAGATAAACACTTCCCTATATCACATAAATATCATCAAATCCTCAATAGAAAAACTATAAAACTCTCATACTCTACAGCTGGAAATATAGAATCCCACATACGCAAGATTAACCACAGAAATACCTCTAAGGAAACCGCCCCGCATATGCGCAACATAGCATCAAATTCTAAACATAAACATATCAGAGTACCACAACCGCAAAAAAACATCAACGGGCACGAATCACAACCCACTTATAGCAGTGTACAAAACAGCAGTGTGGAAGCTGCACGGAATAACACCTCAAACTGCAATTGTCACCTACCAGATAGGTGCTCATTGGCAAACATCTGCCTTGATTAGAGCTTAGTGTACATGTGTACGGTGAATTCGGGCAACTCCACTTGGCATTACATTGGAACCACCGCGGGTACTTTTAAAAAAAGATGGTATGCGCACAGACATTCGATGAAGAACCGTGCACTAATAGGTTCTACAACCCTCACCAAAAAATCTGGGAACTTAAGGACAAAAACATCGACTACAATATCAGCTGGTTGAGGTTGTCGGCCGCAAGGGCATATAGTACCGGTATGTCCTATTGTAGGCTCTGCAACTTTGAATTACTATATATACTTAGGAACGATAAAAGGCTACTCAACAACAAGATAGCAAGGTCAATTTTCTGCAGACACATGATCGCTACTAAATTCACAAGATTTAAGCCACCGTGATTCGAACCAACATAACTTAGCATTCAACATATGACATCCGCACTCTCACATAAACCACCACAGAACTATAATATTCTTTAAGCAGTTTCTAGCCTCCTTAATTCTATACTACACTAATGTCTGCAAATATCTTATCAATCCATAAATATATCTCTTCTCGGTTGATGTCAACACAACCTCCCCACTCTTGATTCTCAACAGATGAACTTAATTCCAAGTACATTATTTGACTACTACCACAGTTCTTGAAGTGTCACCTTCCTTCTGTTGTTATAATGAACACCCCAATGTATCAGTAATTGTAATCATCATGTTCTCTCTATATATACCTTGCTTCCTTAACATCTGTATTAACTTACCTACTGTATTGCTGTTATTGTTGTGTTATTCGTGCATGATTTGTTATTGATTCTGTGAAAGCTAAACAATCCCATGATTCGAACTAACAATCACTTCATCTAATATAGACCACTTAAATAATGAATCCGCTTTACACCACATAAACATTACCATCCTCATAACAATGAAAATATTTTATCTGTCAGATAATAAATAATTCTCACGGTCAGCAAACCTACAGAAAAGTAAATGGTCCATTGTTTCAAGCCCCAGGTTATCTCCACACTATATATAATACGCGCCATGACAGCTTTTACATGTCAATTTAATACATCTGCTTCGTATCAGCTCGTTTTACATGATAACGTCATCAGTATACTCTATGTCTTACCTAGATTGATGTTGTGATTATTTTAACTATTTACGGTCTAGCTAATTTATGCGAGTATTGTTAGTATTGTTAGTATTGTTATTATTGTTCTGATTTAATGCCACTACTATATATAGAAGCCATGCCTGTGTATTCCCTTCATTCTCGCATGCTCTGATGAATTGACTGGTTATAACAAAGTATTGGTGAACGATTGACGCATAACCAGGTGGGTAGCGATCTCTAGACCAACCAGTTCAGAGAAACAATTGTCAGCAATGTGAATAAAGCCCTTATTGTATAGCATACCATGGCACTTTTCTTTCTTGATTTTTATATATACATATATATATATATATATATATATATATGTAGGGGGTGAGTTTTATTGTAGTACAATAAAGCAATGCAGATATCGGATAAGAAGCACTCTACAGTTTGTAGGACTGGAGTATACATAATATATAAGATCAAAAGATGGTTAAATGAGTTCCATGTATTTTATTATGCGTATTTCAAAAACAAATATCATCATGCAATAACATTTGTGTTTTCATCAGATAAAATAGGAGGACATGATATGAAGGTTAGAAACACTTGTGGATAGTGCAGTTTTAAATCAACATATGTTGATTTAAAACTGCTCTATCCACAAGTGTTTTTAACCTTCATATCATGTCCTCCTATTTTATCTGATGAAAACACAAATGTTATTGCATGATGATATTTGTTTTTGAAATACGCATAATAAAATACATGGAACTCATTTAATCATCTTTTGATCTTATATATTATATATATATATATATATATATATATATATAGTTTTAATATAGATGAAATTCTACAGGGCTAGAACTGTTTCATTCTTTAGAAATCATCAGGAATCTGGGTATCAAAAAATAAATATGGTATTTAGAGGTCTCTACAAGTGGTAGGAGAGGGTGGGGAGTGGGATGGATGTAGGTCATTGGTTGATAGAAAAGGGAATTCATTAGAAGCTAATTCTACAAAGCTATAGTTTATTTTTATTAATTTTTGTTTTTAGAGTAACAAAGGCAGACAAAATTCTATAAACAGGTTCCGGATGGCATACCATTCCTTGTCATTAAGTTTCTCTTAAGCTAACAGATGTCTATAAGATCAGTGGGGGGTCAGTCATGGTAGATAGAATTAAAGGAAAGGGAGATTCATTAAGGTTCTACTAAGTGACAAAGGTTTAGAGAATTCTGTAGACAGATTCAAAATACTGAGTGCATATCTTACAATTATCTTCGAACTTCTCTTAAACTAATCAACTATATACCAAAAAACAACAGACACATTCACAAAAAAACACACTCACTCACACACTCGCGCGCAACCATAAACACACATACACATACACATATACACACATAAAAACACACACACATATATAAATATATTTATATACACATTTATACACACACACACATATATATATATATATATATACATACACACCTACATATATATATACACACACACACACACGCACATATATATACACATATATATATACACTCACACACATACATACATACACACATATATATATATATAAAACTGAGGATGTCTGTATGTGTGTGTGTCAGTTTGAATCCCTAAAACTCGAGAACCACTCAAAATTTACACATGTGATACTTAAGTTTTAGGGAGCGTTCTGAGCTAAACAAATTTCAAATGTTCAAGGCCCTAGGGACCATAGGCGATTTAGCGATCTTTCTCTATAATTCTTAGTCTTTCTCTTTTTAGATAGATACATATATATATAACGTCGCACCCTTATAATATATGTCTGTATGTCTGGATGTCTGCATTACCTCACATCCCGAGGATGTCTGTCTGTGTGTGTGTCTGTGAGTTTGAATCGCGAAAACTCGAGATGTGTGTGTGTGTGTGTGTGCGTGTGTGTGCGTGTATATATATATACACAGAGACTGTGAGAGAGAGAGAGAAAGAGCTGGATGAGGGAGATATTTGACGTCTAATATTTCTAACTGGTGTATTTTTACAAGTGATGTGAATCCATACTAAATGCACGGATGATGGAATATATATGAGAAGAAAACGAAAGCAAAACCGTAGGGGCAATGTGTTATTTAAGTCTTTGTTGGACGTAATGTATATTTCCATTAGGCTACATTAGATTGTAGACTATCTCGTCATTAACATATGCCATCCGATTAAATTCGTTATTGAAATGTAATGACGTGATTTCATGAACATTTGAGGGATTTATTGATTTGTAATGAAACACTGATATGCTTGTCAATGAAATCAAATATTCGAAATGAAAATATATATGTGCTCTTAGTGTTCAATACTTTGGCGATTAATGTATGTTTTAGTTTACTTTAATATTGATTATGTTTGATAACGTTTTCAGTATTTTCTATGTGAACATAGCAATATTTTGTAATCATCGAAAAACAAATTCCAATTTAACTTGTTCATCAATAAGGAAAAAATGTACTTTTATATCGGTACGTTCTGTAAGCCTGATAAATCTGACCCACAAGGCATTGATTCAAGGCAGTTGGAATTAAAATTTTCTCTCTAGGCTACTTGATAATGGAATGTTAAAATGATGGAGAAGTTCCGTAATATACTTATATTAGATATTCATTATATATGTATATACCATTGCAGGTCAAGTGTGCCTTCAGGAAATATGATGTGGAATAAGAGCTCATATTTTGCTGATGGAGCATTTTACACAAACGTATTATCCGAAATATATTTAACAGCATTTACGAAATGCCATGCGAGCATCATTATACTTCGATGCAAAAGAAGAAAGAAATGTAAACAGAGGTATTTGTAGAAACCAACATATAGTAAATAAAATCTCTTATGCAACTTCAATTTTTCTTGTTGCACATACAAAATATTTTTCGTATACATACATAATCATATATATATATATATATATAAACATAGACACACACACATATATATACATAAAAATGTATATATATATGTATGTATGTATGTACGTATGTATATATATTTATATATATACATACGCATATTATGTCGTTCTTTTTCTTGTGCAATGACCATACTCGATAACGAGGGGGCACCCATCATATCATATATATAATTATGAATACCAGTGGCATTAATAATTGTTTCTACTGTTGGAACAAGGCCAGCAATTATCCCAGTTTATTACTGGTACTTTATTTTATCGACCCCGTAAGGATGAATGGCAAAGTTAACCTCAGTGGGATTTGAACTCAGTCCGTAAGGGGACGTAACTGTGCTGTAAAGCATGGCGTCCGATCCTCTACCGATACAGCCTATCCACAATTATATCACAATCGTCCTACGAACTTGAAATATATATATGTATATATTTATATATATATATATATATATATATATATATATACATATACACACACACACACACACACACACACACACACACACACACACATATATATATATATATATATATATATATATATATATATATATATAAAGAAAAAGAGATGAAATCGAAAATGGAACTGAAGTCTTATTTTTTTTTTAAATATATATATTTATTTGGTTCCTTTACCAAATAAATATATATATTTAAAAAAAAAATATGACTCCAGTTGCATTTTCGATTTCATCTCTTTTTCTTTATACTTTCACTCGTGTAGGACACCTCCGTTATTTTTCATTTTGTAAACAAAACCTCACTTTCTAATATATATATATATATATATATATATATATGGAGGAAGTTATAGTTCACTTGAAGCATTGTGTAATGAGGTATAAACGTTTGTATAAGTATAATAAAGCCAAAACAATGCAGGTATGGACATAGAATAAAGAATGCAAATGCAAAAGGTATTGATGACAATTAGTCTTTTACCTTAGATTTATTTAAATGTCCTGAATTTTCGAGATAATATCTCTTCTGCGGAGGGAAGTTCAAGCTAATTAGAACACTGGTTTAACCGCTACTTCCCTCCGAAGAAGAGATAACATTAAGGACATTTAAATAAATCTAAGGTAAAAGACTAATTGTCATCAATATCTTTTGCATTTGCATTCTTTATTCTATGTCCATACCTGCATTGTTTTGGCTTTATTAAACATATACAAACGTTTTTATATATATATATATATATATATATATATATATATATATATATATATATATATATATATATATATATATATATATATATGTATATATATATATATATATATATATATATATATATATATATATATATATATATATTTATATATATATGTATATTTATTAAAATAACAGATTAAAGTTTAAGCAAATAATCGCTGCTTTGACCCTTAACGGGAACTTCTGAAACTAACAAAGTCCATCTGTAAACGCAGAAGTGGATATTTCAAAAAACGTTGCAACCGGAGGAAGACAGGAAGACGATACTTTGGTTCGTGGAAACATTCGCTGGCAAAGAACGGGAAAAAAACGAATATAATACGTCATTAATAGGAGCGGTGAAAAACAATTACGCGCAAAGACAGAACCACGTTTATGGTATAAAAGAGGTCGTATACTAATGTTCTCTTAGGTGGTTCATAGAGACGTTCTCTGGCAATGAACGAAAACAACGAAGATAATACGTCATATGTGGAGCGTGGAATAGCACGCAAAGACAAATCCACGTAAATGGTATAGCAGAAGTCGTAGACTAAAATTCTAACTAGGAGACCGAATGAATCTCCGCTACAGAGTTAAGAGCAAAGTTAATAAATACAATACAGAAGTAACAGAAATAAATAAATACATACACGCAAACAAATACGTACATACACAAGCATAAGCAGAACACTTACCATCGGTATACAAAACCACGCACATATAAATATGTGTGTGTATGCGTGTATACAAATAAATAAATAATTATATAAACGTATATAAATAAATAAATACGTATATAACATGCGCACACACATACCTACATGTGAATACACGAATGTTCGGAGACGTAAGTCAACCAAAACACGAAGTACACATAGACACACACCCAACATACGTACGAACCTGCATACTCGCACAGACGCAAAACTCCCGTATACACATAGCCAAACCATATGTACCAGAATATATAAAATTATACGCCATAACATAAACAATCAACGAGAAGGTATACATACCTTCACAAAACATACGGGTAAAATATACTTACCTATGCAAATAAGTAATGGTATAAACAAACCATACTTAGCTCCCACATCAAGACGTAAAATATCCACGTATAAATCGTACTATCCGTTAGGGTATAACGTGGGGCTGTAATACAGGAACATTTTGTGCAATTTATGTTTACAAGCCGAAATTGCCTCCGATTTTTTGTTTAAGATGTGGTCTGTGGCGTAGAGTATATCCAGGGCCTCAGCGGCGCAGAGGTCACATAGTCTTTTATTTCAGTTATACGATCTAGCCTTAGCTAGGATCTCCCAGTGTAACTTATATTGGGTGTGGTTGTCTTTTAGACCCCAGATATAAGCTGAAAGTGACGTCATATTCCTTCTTAGAGGGTAACAAAAAGAATGGGTATGCATGTAAAGACGCTGATTGAATCTATTGGCGGTTAACTCTATGTAGGCCCTACGGGACGTGGGTGTTACAACCTTACATTTGTAGACAATCTTACTAGATATATATATATTTGTGTGTGTGTGTGTGTGTGTGTGTGTATGTGCGTGTGTGCGTGTGTGTGTATATGATTGTACATATGTATATATGTATGTTTGTGTGTGTACACTATCTATTTCATGCCAATTCGATGTGAATTGTTTATATCTTTTCAATTTATGTCCTCTTTATTCTATCTGTTAATAAATAATTCCCACTATTCAATTTTTTGTCATATATGGATTTCAAGAGGTATTAAAGTACATTTTCCTTGAGAGCGTTCAGCTTTGCTTGCTTTGCTTTCTTTTAGTGCTTTACTCTTAGAGCAACATTTAACAAAGAACCGTTGTATGTTGAAGCCTTGCACATGGAGAGGCATATCCATACCCT
>OZ024742.1:50588847-50676347 GCA_964016885.1 Eledone cirrhosa | reverse complement strand
TTTGACGAATATAAACTATGAAACAAACGGAAAATACAAGATAAGAAGTACTAACTTTTCAATAACTATTAATCTCTTGGACAGATTAGAGATTTAATCTCTTTCAACGATGATAATAATAATAATGGTTTCTTTATTGTCCACAAGGGCTAACATGAACAAAAATATTGCAGATGGTACAGAACGTACAGGACGATAAAATATAAATACAAAGTGATTTTTGGCCGTGTAAAAAAACGTTATAACAAGAAAAGAAAAAAAGAAATATAAATGTGTAGAAACAAATAAAAGAAATACGAACAAACAAAAATTCCCAATAGGGGGGAAACCTCCGAGAATCACTCTTAGCGGAAACCACACAAACGACCACGGTCAACCTGATCACTAGGGCAAGCGCCCTCTCTCAGTTCTCCCACTCCTAAGTGTATAGGCGCATACTCAGAGCGGGCCCGTTCAATCGGACCAGACTCGCCACTTTCACCCACTTTTCAACAAACTTACTGGAAGGCAGCACTTGCCTCTGCACCCTGATTTCCCTCTTAAAGTTAAACTTGAAAAGATTATTCAGGGATTCGGTGGAGAGGAACGTGTCCGTCCTTAATCCTTTCAACGTTAACCACCACACAATTTCTTTCGCCATGGCAACCAGGCAGATGAAATATGCTTGCCCTTCCTACTCCTGCTTAAATGAAAATGGTGGGGATACCTGAAACAATGGACTCCCTCGATAAACGGATCAATGCTACACGTGACAGATACTGTTCGACATAGCCCCACAAGTTAGCAGTGCGGGCATGAAGATTTCGTCGCACTGCACACATCCCGTACAGTCTCAGCTGAATGCACTTCCGTGGCCGTAGAGTTTATCTCGAACCGGCTCCGTTCTCTGTTAGCACATATATATATAAATAAATAATACCACTTACAGACGAGTGATGAAAGAACTTTGACTATATATATATATATATATATATATATATAAATATATAGTAATTATAATAAATTTGAAGACTAAAATCCAAAGAGGGCTCGATAAGGATAAATATATATCAAATATATAAGAACCATAGAATTCGTTCTATTAAGGATTCTAACGCCGTGCACGTCCATTCCGACAAAATGGGCAACCTATATCAAGTGGAGCGCAGTAATTACCATCAACTACTACATAATGCTGTAACTAAGGATTATCGTAAAACTAATCGGTGTGTCATCAATGAAATCAACGATGCTGGTTTTAAAATCACATCTGATGTCAACATCCTGGACCGGATCGAACCTCTGGACCCTATTTCTCCCCACTTTACCCTGAAGGATCACAAATCCAATTTTCCGAACAACCCCTCTATTCGGCTTATTAACCCTACGAAGTCCGATTTAGGTAGTCTTAGTAAAACGATTCTTGATAGAATTACACCTGAAATTAGAAGTCTGGCCCTTCTTGCACTGTGGAACAATTCTTTCGCGGTGATTGATTGGTTCAACGGCATATGTAACAAGGAACATTGCTGTTTCATCCAATTCGACATCAACAATTACTACTCCTCCATCACTCTACCACTTCTCCTTAGAGCTATCAATTTCGCTAAAACACTCACAGTGGTTAAGGATTTCGAAGTTGATGTCATCCTGAATGCCCGAAAGTCGGTGATTAATTTCGACGACTCTATTTGGATAAAAAAATCCAATAGTACCCTATTCGACGTGAGTATGGGCGCCAGTGACTCTGCGGAGGTTACTGATCTTATTGGCCTTTTCCTTCTTTTCTCTATCAAGAACGAATTCCCCAAACGGGCGGTGGTTTGTACCGTGACGATGTCATTTTGACCATGACGAAGTGCGGACCTCGTGCTTGCGACAGGTTCAGAAAAGAACTCACAGCCTTCTTTAAAGGCTTCAACCTCTCTATACAGGTTGAGGCCAATCTCTCGGTCGTTAATTACCTCGACGTTACCCTCAATTTATTGAATGGGTTGTATTACCCGTATAGAAAGCCGAATGATACGCTTAATTACATAAGTAAGCATTCCAACCATCCTGCCAGCATAACCAAAAACCTGGTAAGAAACGTTTCGTTGAGGCTTTCCCGTCTTTCCACCAACGAGCGTATTTTCAACGACCATTCCACTTATTACAATGAAGCTCTTGCTCGAAGTGGATTTGTCGATAAGGTAGCATATACAGAGTACGAAAATAGACCTAGACGAAATAGATCCAGTCGCATTTGTTGGTATAACCCACCATATAATATGGAGGTGGCCACGCCATTAGCTAAGATCTTTCTTTTCATTATTACGGAGCATTTTCCCCCTACACGTAAATATAGTAACATTTTTAATAGAAATACTATTAAAATGTCTTACTCTACGACTCATAACCTTGCACATAACATCACAGCTTCAAATTTAGCTAAACTACCTAGCCGTAGAAACACATGCAACCCTGTAGTTAGTACTAACTGTAATTGTAGGAATCGGGCTGTTTGCCCCCTATCCGGGAAATGCCTCTCTAGTAACATTGTCTACAAATGTAAGGTTGTAACACCCACGTCCCGTAGGGCCTACATAGGGTTAACCGCCAATAGTTTCAAGCAGCGTCTCTACATGCATACCCATTCTTTCCGTTACCCTCTAAAAAGGAATATGACGTCACTTTCAACTTATATCTGGAGTCTAAAAGACAAACACACCCAAAAAAAGTTACACTGGGAGATCCTAGCTAGGGCTAGATCGTATAACGGAAATAAAAACTATGTGACCTCTGCGCTGCTGAGGCCCTGGAAATAATCTACGCCACAGACCATATCTTAAACAAAAAATCTGAGGCAATTTCGGCTTGTAAACATAAATTGCACAAAACTTTCCCGTATTACAGCCCCACGTTATACCCTAACGGATAGTACGATCTATACGTGGATATTTTACGTCTTGATGTGGGAGCTAAGTATATGTTTTGTTTATTCCTTTACTTATTTGCATAGGTATGTATATATTACCCGTATGTTTTGTGAAGTTACGTATACCTTCTCGTACGTATATTTGATTGTTATGGCGTATAATTTTATATATACTGGTACATAGGCCTTGGCTATGTGTATACGGGAGTTTTGCGTCTGTGTGAGTTTGCTGGTTCGTACGTATGGTGGGTGTGTGTATATGTGTACTCCTTGTTTTAGTTGACTTACGTCTCCGAACTTTCGTGTATATGTACGTATGTGTGTGCGCTTGTTATATACGTATTTATTTAGTTATATACGTTTATATCTTTATTTGTATACACGCATACACACACACACGTATTTATATGTGCGTGGTTTTGTATACCTATGGTAAGGTTTTGCGTATGCTTGTGTATGTACGTATTTGTTTGCGTGTATATATTTCTTTCTTTCTATTACTTCTGTATTGTATTTATTTACTTTGTTCTTAACTCTGTAGCGGAGATTCATTTGGTCTCCTAGTTAGAATTTTAGTCTACGACTTCTGCTATACTATTTACGTCGTTTTGTCTTTGCGCGCTATTGTTCTCCACGCTCCACATATGACGTATTATCTTCGTTTTTTCCTTCATTGCCAGAGAACGTCTCTATGCACCACCTAAGATAACATTAGTCTACGACCTCTTTTATACCATAAACGTGGTTCTGTCTTTGCGCGTAATTGTTTTTCACCGCTCCTATTAACGACGTTTATTCGTTTTTTCCCGTTCTTTGCCAGCGAACGTTTCCCCGAACCAAAGTATCGTCATCCTGTCTTCCTCCGGCTGCAACGTTTTTTGAAATATCCAGTTCTGCATTTACAGATTGACTTTGTTAGTTTCAGAAGATCCCGTTAAGGGTGAAAGCAGCGATTCTTTGCTTAAACTTTAATCTGTTATTTTAATAAATATATATAAATATATATATATTTATATCTATGTTTTTGACCATTGGTCAATCAATGATAAACATGTATAGCCAGGTAAATAAATTATAGAGATATGAAATATACAGAAGTTAAAACCAATCCAAACCAAATAATGAGTGTATCTTTCTGTCATTTCTGACAACATTATAACAATATGACCCTGCCCAAATATAACAATATATATATATATATAAAATCATATATAAACATGTGTTTGTTGTTTGGTATGTCTGGGTGAGATATTATTAAAAAAAAACCATACATATATTTATTTACAGCTACACATATATATCATAATTGTTTCTACTTTAGGCACAAGGCCAGCAAATACCCAGTACATTACTGGTACTTTTTTTTTAGGCAAAGTCAAACTCGGCGGGATTTTAACTCAGATCGTAAAGGGACGTAACTATGCTGGAAAGCATGGCGTCCGACCCTCTACCGATACTGCCAATCCACAACCAAATTTGAGGAAATATAATTATATCAACCCTAGTAACTGAATGGTGGTTTATTTGATCAAACTGGAAGGATTAATTTTAAAGTTGTTTTCCACGAAATTTGAACTGAAAGTTTAAACACCTTGAAAATATACCATAATAACATGCTTTCCGATTTCTTTTTTGATTTTTTATTAGCCATATTAACTACAGTAGTAGTTGATTCGGAAGTACATGCAATAACATATTAAACGTAATCGGCAGTATGTAGTAATACCAAAATACCATTGGCGCATAATTGAATAAAGTGTGTATCGTTTATATTCCTGGGAATTCCCTACAATTTATACCGCTTTACTGACGCCTTGATAAGGCATCCAAATAATTTATATATTTGTATATAAACATATATTTTATTCAGTTATGTTCATTTAAAATCGCATTTTTATGTTCATCTCAATTTTATTATTATTTTCATTTTCATTCAAATTTAATTTCATTACCTTGTAAAACCCTTTGGTAATTCAGTTTGCTTTGCGTTCGTCAACATCATTCTCTCAGGCTTTGAAATATATATACAAAGAGAATATTTAAACACAACCGTGCTGGAAGATAACATACAAATCGACATTTAGCTTTGAAATATCCATACGTTATCTAATTATAATCCCCCACTTCAATCGATATTCCAATTGTGCATTCGTTTTGCATTTGATTTTAGATGTTTCTAATAGTAGCAGTTATTATTATTATTATTATTATTGTTATTATTAATATTATTATTATTATTATCATTGTTGCTGTTGTTGTTGTTGTTGGTTTGTTGTTGTTTTTTGTTGTTGTTGTAGTTGTTGTAGTCGTTGATGTTGCTGTTGCTGTTATTATTATTATTATTATTATTATTATTATTATTATTGGAGTCTCAGTCATTGGTGTTATTTAACTGGAAAGTGTGTTCAAATGAACATCAACCCGCTACCTGCAGCGTCAGATATCCAGGACGTATCAGTGGGTTCTTGCTATTCCCAACAAGCATGCCTTTTGAAGTATTCCCAAAACGGGTGCTGGACTAATGTTCTTTGAGATAGTATATAGTACTGCGATGACAATCGGGACGACCTTGATCTCATGACTGCCCCAAATGCTTTTTGATTCCCACTTTAAATCCTGGTATCGGTTAATTTTCTCCTTCTCCTTTTCTTGCACCCTTCTGCCAAAGGAGCAGGCTACATCTACAACCAGGTACGATATATTTTCCTTGTCAAAAACCACCAGGTCAGGCGTATTGTGTTCTAATCCCTTGTCTGTCTGTATCCTAAAATCCCATAGCATCTTCACCTGATCATTTTCTATCACAGACACTGGCTTATGCTCATACCACTTCTCAGAATGTGGTAAATTATTTAGTTTCCATAAATGCAAACTTTCTTATTTTATCATGACTCCAACCTTTATAGTGAGTCTGGGTTAGGTGTTTACACTCGGATACGATATGAGTCACAGTCTCCCCTCCCCCATCTCTATCTTCATAGATCCTACAATTTGGGCTAGCTTCCTCCTTGTCAATATGGTGTTACACCCACTTCGTTTTGAGGACCAGCTCCATGTCTGTGGATCTGTGAATTCCGTTTCCTTAAAGAAGGTGCTATGAAGGGATTATTCATGAAGGTTGTTCTTCCTCCTTGCTGTTATTTCCTCCATGGACATTCCCTGGTCTATTGTCTTCTCGTTCAGTACTATTTGGAGCATTGGCTCCCTACTCTCAGACACATATGTGTGCAGACTGGTTTTCTCCATCTTAACACAGTCCCCAATGCTGATAAGACCTCTTCCGTATTCAGATCTCTTTAAGTACAGTCTATCAACATCACTCCTCTTGTGGAACACTCTGTAGGTAGTCAATAGCTTCCTAGTCTTTCTATCCATTTCTATTTGTTCAGTAACATTCCATTTCAGAATTCCCGCACACTATCTAATAATAGACACAGCTCGAGAATTTACTGCACTTATGACACTTCTACTGTTTAGATGTGATTTTAATATCTCCCTTGCTATCCATATGTATACATATCTAATCAATTCCTTCATTTTATTGTTCTTGATGTCACCTGCCTCCAGAAAAACCAAAATGTTTGTGTCCCTCTTCAGTGTCGACTTATTATCTCACCTGTTGGTACCTGGATTACATTGCTTCTCTTCAATTTAACCATCTTCATCGCTAGGACACCACCCTTATTAATACCAAATTCCATACATATATCATTGCTCAAAATACGGACAGTGTTAACAAGTACATCCAACTTCTTCTCACTTTTCTCAAAGAGTTTCGTCCATGAAAAGGAGACCATTAATGGTAAGCTCTCTGCTTCCCAGCTTGTATTCTGCTTTCACTTTTCACAATATGAGGGACGAGGGTATTGGGGTAAGTACAAACAACTAAGGGGAAAACTATCTCTATGGGAGATACATTTCTTCATCTTCATCTTCACGCCTCCCAAGGATTCTATACCTGATGTTAGATTTGTTCCCTAGGACTTCATACTTTTACTTCATAGCTGTCTGATATTATTTTACAACTTGCAAATATCTAGGCTTTTGGTTATCCAAGAATGAGGAACCATGTCGAATGATTTTTTGTAATATATCCATCTCAAGGCCCAACCAGTATACCTCCTCTTGCAATTCCTTATTACCATCTTATCAATAAGTAATTGGTATGTTGTACCACGGGACCTTTTTCAGCATCCTTTCTGTTCGTCCGGCATGACGTTGTTTATGTGGAGATGATAATAGATTTCTTCAGACACAATGCTTGTTAGCAGTTTCTACATTACGGACAGACTGATATACCTATAGTTGGTAACCTCATTACTTTTGATTCGGTCTTTCATTGCCAGAACTGTGGGACCTTTTGTCAACAACTCTGGTACTACACCCGACAATAATTAATCGTTGAACATGGCTGTCAGTTTTGGGTGGAGGAATGTTATATTCTTTATCCAATATCCTTGCACACCGTCTGGGCATGGCGATTTCCAGTTCGTTAGTTTATTGATCTGCTTTATAAGAGTTTCAACTGTGATATTCAAATCAGGTTGTTGGTGTGCTTGTTCACTAATATCCTTTTTAACTGTCTCAATCGACACTGCTTGATTATCATTTTTCAACATTCCTCTCCAAAATGCCTTATTCTGTTCAGCTTCAGGGATCACATACTTAACTCTTTCCTTCGCTTCAAGATGTTCAAATAACATCTTATGGTTGTTATCAAACATATGGTTCTGACTAACATGTGTCATATATAGCAGAGACCTAGATATGGGTCGAATCTAAGGTCAACATCGTTCCGACGGTGGCTCCATTTGGCCAGAAAGGGCACCAGGTATTCCACTGTCTGATAGCTATGGTGAAAAAGATTGTGTGGTGGACGTGATCAAAGACTAACAGAAGCACAGTTTTCTTCCGTCATGCACTCACCGAAATTACCTGTTGAGCCTATGATGATCGGGTTGTTTTCCTATCCGCGAGATACATAGATCGCCTATCCATGGTGCTCCTTTTTTTCGGCGAAATCTTTCGTTAATTGTTCTTAGTATCCTGTTATATTTGTATTGAATTTTCTGGTTTGGCTCTAGTAACCATTAAATAGTTTATTATTATCATTAGTATCATTAGTATCATTAGTATCATTAGTATCATCATTAGTATCATTAGTATCATTATGAACAGCAACGACACGGACAACAGCCATAAGAACATCAACAAGGATAATAAGGATATCAAAAATATCAACAACAATAGCGGTAGTAACAACGACAAAATAGAATCGCTTGTTTGTAAAAGTATATCGAGAGATAACAACCACAACAAAACAGTGTCGCTCACTTGTAAAAGTCTAAACAACAGCAGCAGCAGTGGCAGTAATAACAAAATCTGCAAAGGAAACGGCAATGACGACTACAATAACAAAAACATCAATTTAGATATCCTAGAGGTTACCAAGGGCATGTGGCCACATGATTATATCTGCAGTGAATGCCTCACTTACAAGCCTTCTATCGTCAACTACTGGGAGACGCAGAGCGCCGTTGTTTCTAAAGCAAGGGCCTCAACATCCACAGCGAGCAAGTACAGCAGCAGCACCCACTCCGTTATCAAGAACAGCGAATGATCCACCACCACCAACAACAACAAAGAACACCACAACCCAGAAGATCGTGCGAAACATCTCTATGTAAGTAAAATGGCCAACAAAGAACTTATGGCCTTAAAACACGAAGTAAGTAAATATAGCAAGAGGGCAAGATTTTCAGGACAAGTAATATTAAACACTCCCAGAATCCTTTAACGGTAAGAATGGCCTTAGAAAAATACAAACAACGTCAATGAGTGCTATCTGAAACACGTAGCAGCCCTCCGTTTCCTTGTCTCTTTCTTTCCGGCCAGCATGTCTATTCTAAGAGTAGGATGTACAAATGTGGGTGGCTTGGGGGCGTCCTGAAAGCAAGCTCGCTTCGGTTGCGTATTCAAGGGCTGGATAGCAGAAATACCCAGCAGGTGGTAGGCAGTGTCTTAGAGGACCATGAATCGTTGACGGGAGAAAATCTCACCCCGGAAAAGTCGGTGGCTTGCAGCTCGGCACTTTCAAAGGCTAATCCCTGCCGTTCATAGAGCGGCGATGGTTACTGGACAGACAGACTGGGCAAGTTGCTGGGAGTCATTAACAATATACAATTTTCATCAGCTCAGTTATCAAACTCATCCTTTAGAATACTTATATATATACCTTGTCACCATCAGTCTCGGCTATGATTTTATTTTCTTCATGTTCGTAACAACTGTGCTCTTTTCAATTCACACAATTTCAACTCCTTATCAGATTTCACTCCGTTGCAATTCATTTTTATTTTTGTTATTTCCCCTTTCGATCCAATTATTTCTCATACACTTTGTTCTCAACAGGAAATGATATACCGAATATAGTGAAGTTGATTTCTACTTTCGGTAGCAATGTCCAATCTTCGTAGTACGATCAATTCATTTTTGAAATCCCACAAGATGTAATCCTACTAGATTAATGTATATGTTCAATTTATATTTCCGATGATGTTTTAATTGAAAAATGCATACTATTTTGCCCCTATTCGTTTGTATCATCAGTGTGCAAATTTACTGCATCCACTCATTATTTGAATAATTATTTAAACATTTTAATTATTGATTATAAATATGATGGGGGTTGTCAAAATAATTATCAGAGATATATTCAACCGCGACATCTGCACGCATAAATGTATTCATCACATGATTAAATCCTATCACAGTAAATATACCCTGCAAACATTTCTCATATTTTCTTCAGTTACCCTATACTTGACACGGTATTTTTTTATCCTGAGTCACCACATTATCATTTATCACCCAACTCGCGTTTGTATTGTTTCCAATATCCTGAAAACTGGTAACAAAACATCGGTAATCGCAAAGGATTCAGTTCATTTAGAATGAGAACATGGGTAGGAATTCGAAATATATTGTCTCTGTTTGTAATAAATATTAAATGGAATTCGGAATTAGTTTATGAGACCTTCATGAAGTGCATAATTCTATTTACATATATAATGTATACTTATTTATGTATGTATACATCCACATACATGCGGACACACACACACACATATAGCCCCGCCCCCACATATATATATGTGTGTGTGTGTGTATATATATATATATATATATGCACATATACACACGGTAATCTGACTATATCTCTTTGGGAATTAGGGGGCGGGGAAGTAAACACAAATTAAACAGGATATACGAAAAATACAGATTAAATGGAAAATACATTCTATTGAAGAATGTTCGACGAAATCACTTTCCACATTTCACAATATATCTATATTTGGTACGCCTCAACAATGTTCCGATTAAATCATAAAATAATATAAAGATATATAAATCATGTATATATAATTGCATACGAATGCACATAGTTGCATATGACCACACATATATACACCTACACCCACACTTACACACCTATAAAATATATTGTGTATGTTTGCCTATATATATATATATATATATATATATATATATATGTGTGTGTGTGTGTGTGTGTGCGTGTGTGTGTGTGTGTATATACACACATATATATACAAACATATATATGTACGTATGTGTGTTTGTGCATTCCAGCATACAAATTTACAAACGGGGTGGTGCATGTATATATATATATATATATATATATATATATATATATATATGTGTGGGTGTGCGCGTGTGTGTGTGTGTGTGTGTGTGTGTGTGTGTGTGTGTGTGTGTGGTTAACGCGTTTATGTATTCTTGTGTGTTAATCTGAGTTTGTCTATTGGCATATTCTTTTCATTTTATATATGCGGCTGGACGAATCCTCGCTAGAGGACATTTGAAGCAAATTATATTTAATATTGAATTGTTTGCTAATTCTGCGTATTGTCTCTCTTTATATTATTTTATTTTCCGCGTGAGACAATTATAGAAATTCCTCCCATATGAAAATATTGATTGATTTTTTTGCGCCATAACCGGTGTAAACTATTCCCTTGAAGTAAATCACTTGATGATCGAAAAGTTTGAATGCAGTATCCAAATATTCATAAAAGGTGCTTTCCAAGGTGTTATTGTATTTACATCCAATTCATATTTGGAAACCTTGGGGATGATGTATATAACGAATCCAAAATCTTAATAAAATAATTATTCCCTTGATAAATAAATATTGGAATTGTTGAATACATGAATTCTCTGACTATTTCATACATCGCCATGTCTTCATATTCTAGAGGGACGTAGTATTATAGTATAGATAATAAACAATTCATTTGATATATTTTGCATAGTGGTTCGAGTGATGACAAACTAAGGTGCACTGGATCAGAATGTAGACGAATGTATCAAGATCAGATAAATGTGTTTCCTTTAATTCTTTACTGCTACTTCAATCTCATCTTACGCTTAACTGATATTGTATAAATGAATGCAATATGAGTAGAATGAATCTATAAAGGAAAGAAATATGTGGCTGATAAATAATGAAGATAGAGCATTAATAATTTCAGCCATATAATTTATTAGCTTAAATATTTTTAGAGAAATATATATACTTGCAATGTATCATTTATTTGCTCCTTTACATATCTTGAAGAAAACACAATGCTTTTTTTTCCATTGTGAGATGCAACTTCTTCAAATAATACATCCTCACATCAAAGTGATAAATATAATAATATCTACATTGAATTAAGGTAAATTACTTAAATTCGCCTGCAGCATTCATTTCTTTACTTTTCAAATGTCAAAGATTTGAGACTTCAAAAATAAAAAGAGCTGGTAGTGACTTACAAACAAAGATAATTCATGCACTATTTAATTTTTCTTCTCATCTTAAACGTATAATTTGTTTTAAAGTTATGTGTAATTACTGTCATGTTCCAGTCTTATTAACTTTCATCAGATTATCATTTTTTTTTTTTTTAAACTTTGTTTGATCATGTTATGTTTACAAGGAAAAACATCAATTTGAAAAATTTGACAATATATGTTTTCAGTGATTAGATATATAAATCAAGTTGATTATTAACATTATTTTACTTAATATAGGTACCTGTATTAAACGGAGGTTGCAAATATTAGATAATTATTTCGGAAATTGTCTCCTCTCAACTTGTGAGTCAAAACATTCTTTGGGTTTTGGTTTTCTTAATCTAGCTAAGGAACAAATAACAGGTCTATGCAATTTTTCTGCGTTCGTCATTTAATACACCAGTGCTTATCAGAATTATATAAATGCAAGCAATTGGTTGGCACCGTTGAATTTCCTTATTTAAATTTCTTTTAGTCGTATGCTTTCTATGTGTGCATTTTTTATATCCTCTGAGCTTACAGGCTTGAGCAAACTCTTCTCAATAGGTAAGATCCAGTAAGATGAAATCCTGCCCGTTCTTATCATTTTGATGTCTAATACATTAAATACAATCATTTTCCCGAAGTATTTATATATATATATATATATATATATATATATATATATATAAGAAAATGAGGGTATTGTATAATGAAAAGAAACGATATGCCCTACACGAGTGAAAGTATAAGAAAAAAAGATGAATTCGAAAATGCAACTGGAATCTTTTTAATAATATTTATTTGTTTCCTTTACTGGTTTCACAGTTCTTATGCTTTTCAAAAGTACAAGAACTGTGAAACCGGTCAAGGAAACAAATAAATATTCTTAAAAAGACTCCAGTTGCATTTTCGATTTCATCTTTTTTCCTTATATGTATATATATATCTGTGTATATATATATATATATATATATATATATATATATATATATATATATATATATATATATATATATATATATATATATATATGTATATATATATATATATGTATGTATATATATATATATATATACATGTATGTGTGCAGTGTGTGTATGTGTGTGTGCGTGTGTGCGTATGAGTATGTGTATGTGTGTGCGTGTATGTGTATCTGTTTATCCATCAAACTATCAATTCATCGTTCAGTAAATTGCAAAAGTTAATTTAACATTGGTATTAACAGAAAGGAGTATTAAATCAATCCTCCTTTTTAATATGGGACTGAAACATAAATTGTAAATACACATTGATATATATATTTAATAATTTATGATTAGAAATATTTTGTCAAGTCTATACAGGCATTGCCAGAGAATGTAATATTCACAACGTTATAGTTATTGAATACTCCCACAGGTCGAGATACCAGGATTGTCTTATTTCAATAGAGTATCGAAACATTAAGTAAAATGTTGTTTTATGAAAGGAAATTTGAAGTCAATACCTCATTATATTTACAGTAATACTGTCGTATCACAAAGTAATTTATTTCAAATTTCCACACGTGAGAATTTACACATTTTCAAAGTTATCCCGCAAATATTGATTGTTACGTGTAACTATTTATCGTCTGTTACAGAAACAGATTTATACTCATGTAAATTCTCTGTCTACATAGATTTCTTATTCTGTATTCCTTGAAAACATATGTAAATATATTCAAATCTAACTTTATCAGGACTACTGATTTTAAGGTTAAATTGTAATTAATTTACAGACCAATGATGTATGAGTTAACGTATAACTTGTGGAATCTTATGAATATTTGGTTCATTGCATTTGTTGTATAAGCCCTTACACGTCTGCACACCCCATTTATTTATGCTTATTTAATAACACTGGGTGATGCACAGAATAATTATTATCGATTTTAGTATGTTATCTTTGGCTTTTATCGGTTTCAGTGGTTAGACTAAGGAAACGCAAGAAAAAACACATTTGAGGTTGTTATTCTATTACACCGACACCAGCGATTTGCTCATAAACTATGCTTGGTATTTATATATATATATATATATATATATATATATATATATATATATATATATATATAAATATATTGTTATACTTCGGGAGGGTCATGTTGCCAATAAGAAACACACGCACCAATAACTTTCACTTCAATTTATTATAATAAATTTATAAATTTCTGGTTGGTTGGTTGGTTCCACAACCAGATAGTTGTTTATATGTTGTCAAAGTTATTTCGTCACACATTATCTGACCTCTTCAGTGACTGGGGATTCTTTTCTTTGTTTTTGTGTCTCTCCTTTGTTCTGTCCTACGCCATTTTGTTTCTGTGTGTGTGTTGTGTGCTCAGTCTGCGCATGCGCCACATCCGGGTGTCTGTATGTGTTTATATTTGTTTATTTATTTGTTTATTTACATGTTACCGGTTGGTTGTTTGTTCTATGTGTGTGTGTGTTTTCCTTTTGTCCTTAATTGTAAGTTGTGATGTTGCAGTTCCACTCATATTTTCTATTTAATTTTGGTTGTAATTCTTTTGTTTATTGCCTCTGTGATTTGTCTGAGCACACAACACACACACAGAAACAAAATGGCGTAGGACAGAACAAAGGAGAGACACAAAAACAAAGAAAAGAATCCCCAGTCACTGAAGAGGTCACAGTATGTGTGACGAAAGAACTTTGACAATATATAAACAACTATCTGGTTGTGGAACCAACCAACCAACCAGAAATTTATAAATTCCTAAATTTATAAATTTATTATAATAAATTGAAGTGAAAGCGATTGGTACGTGTGTTTCTTATTGGCAACATGACCCTCCCAAAGTATAACAATATCGGTTTCAACACACGATTTCAGATAAAGTATATTGCTAAACAAATTTAGAAACGAAATATATATATATATATATATATATGGGCATATGTATATATAGATATGTGTGTTTGTGTGTGTGTGTGAGTCTGTTTGTGTGCGTGTTATGTTCTGAAGGATAAACGAATACACTACAACAGTATAATAACAATATAATCGAAACAAACGGCAATAATCACACGTAACGGGACAACAATGTTTTAAGAACCAACAAGCTAACTCGGACTGTGTAACTAGTACTTACTTGCACACTTACTCAGGCCGCTACTATTTATATGTAGTGGTCCAGCCCATTCTCGCCACGGGGGCGTCGTAATCTAGGAAAACAATACACACACACATTGACACACACACACACACACATACACACTCACACACACACACACACACACACACATATATGAATATAAATATATATATACTAAAATAAATAAGTCAAATATTTAAAATTTGGCTTCGTTTATATATATATGCTATATATATATGCTATATATATTTCGGTGACAGCCATCTTTGGCTGTGACCTCTTCAGGCAGTCCGAATTAGTGTGGTAGAGACGAGTACACATGTTGTTGAGGTGTTTAACTTTGTCAATACTCTGATATGCCCAGTGTCCTGGTTGGGTTTTTTTATTTCACTGAGGAACTGGAATCATATGAATTTCAGCGTCAAAGGAAATCTTCTCCTCCCATTGGTCAGTTGAGAGAATATTCCTCAGTTAAAAGTCTATAGAAATTTGTTCTGAGGCGAGACAATCTGTAGTGGTTGTTCTTGTCATTGTTAAGTATGCCTGACCTCTACTCTTATGTTGGTAGTGGTGTTGGTGTTGGAGTCAGCTAAAAAAATTGATAAAGTGGTAGAATGAATAAGACGGTAAAAGAATAAAATAAAATAAGATAATCAAATAAAATAAGATAATCAAATAAAATGTGTGTGTGTTATAGCCAATCTCAAAGTTAGAAAGATTTGTAAGGTCCCTCCTCCCATTGGTCAGTTGTGTGAGCATTCCTCAATCAAATGTCTATAGAAATTCTTTCTGGGATGAGGCTACCTGTAGTGTTGTTTGCTATTGTTAAGTTCATCTGACCTTTACTCTTATTTTGGAGTGGTGTTGGTGCTGCGGTCAGCCATGATCTTGCTGCTGCTGACATTTAGAAGTATCTGTGTGTGTTTTCTCATCCATCCTGCCACCACAACTGACCAATGGGAGGAGTGACCTTACAAATCTTTCTAACTTTGAGATTGGTTATAACACACACACATTTTATTTGATTAACTTATTTTATTTTATACTTTTACCATTTTATTCCTTCTACCACTTTATCATTTTTTTGAGCTGACTCCAGCACCAACACCACTACCAACATAAGAGTAAGGTCAGATGTACTTAGCAATAAGAAGAAAAACCACTACACATTGCCTCGCCTCAGAACGAATTCCTATAGACTTTTGACTGAGGAATGTTCTCACAACTGACCAATGGGGGGAGAAGATGTCCTTTGACGCTGAAATTCGTTTGTTTAAATTCATATGATTCCAGTTCCTCAGTGAAATAACAACCCAACCAGGAACTGGGCATATCAGAGTATTGAAAAAGTCAAACACTTCAACAACCTGTGTACTCGTCTCTACCACACAAATTCGGACTGCCTGAAGAGGTCACAGACAAAGATGGCTGGAACCGAAATATATATATAGCAGTAATAATCGACGCCAAATTTTAAATATTTGACTTATTTATTTTAGTTTTTTTACATTACTCCGGAGTAACAAAACCAACCTGCGCACTTCGTCGAGTGCTTCAATCAGCAATCTGATGTGTTGGTATACAACCAATATATACTCAATATATACTCAATATATATATATATATATATATATATACAGTATTTTCCGTTGTGTTGTAATATAAAGTTTGTAGATAGCAGCTGTTTTAGGTTATGTAACTGTTATAGAAACACGTGTCAATAAATTCCTTTCAACTAAACTGTATCCATTCAAATCTTTCTATATATATATATATATATATATATATATATATAGTCTTTTACAATTAAATAGCTCAAAGAATGGGATATTTCTTAGCCGTGTAATACAAATGAATATATGATAGGGATAAACACTAATACAAGTATATAAGTGTTTGTATTGCAAATGACCAAGTTAGCTAGATTGAAAAATACTAATTAAAATAATAGAGTTTGCCTGTCTCGATTTAAAATAATAAATCAATAAAAACAAACCTATATTGGCAATAGCCGTGATACCTGGACAAATTTAAATTACAAATTTTAAATTTCTTTCGCAACAATATAGGTTTGTTTTTATTGATTTATTATTTTAAATCGAGACAGGCAAACTGTATTATTTTAATTAATATTTTTCAATCTAGCTAACTTGGTCATTTGCAATACAAACACTTGTATTGTATTAGTGTTTATCCCTATAATATATTCATTTGTGTGTATATATATATATATATTTATATATATATACATAAATATATATATGTAATATATATATGTGTGTATTTGAATGTCGCTATGTATGTATATATAAATATATATATATATATATTTTGTTTCTGAATTTGTTTAGCAAGATTCTTTATCTGAAACGTGTGTTGAAACTGACATTGTTATATTTGATAAGCTCATGTTGACAATAAGAAACACGCGCACCAGTTGCTTTCACTTCAATTTATTATAAATTAAATTTTAAATTTAACAATTTATAAATTTCCGGTTGGTTGGTTGGTTCCACAACCGGACGGTTGTTCATATATTGTCAAAGTTATTTCATAACACATTATGTGGCCTCTTCAGTGATTGGGATTATTTTCTTTGTTTTGTGCCTCACCTTTTTTTTTTAAATTCATAATTTAATTTATAATAAATTGAAGTGATATCAATTGGTGCATGTGTTTCTTATTGACAACAACACCCTTCCCAAGTATAACAATATCGATTTCAACACACGTTTTTTATATAAAGTATCTTGCTAAACAAATTCAGAGACTAAATATCGTAAGCCTTAACACGGCTAACAAGATACTGAAAACCACCATGTTCTGTTGTCTAAGGAAAACAATAACATTTCGCAACTACACTTCATAAAAGAATGTGCCTCCCGAGTTTACAACAAAACCATCAACACCGATGTAAGAAGATTACAACTTACCAACAAACAAGCAAATAGGCTAAAGCGAACACTAAATCTAAACAAAAAAAAAGAAGATTTACAGAGAATGAATTCATCAAGTAAAACAAAAGCGTAACCTAATACAAGAAATAACTAAGATCACCACACCAAAAGAAAAATTAGAATACATAAACATTATATACGAAGAAGAAAAATACATCATCCAAGAATCCAACAAACACTTTAACAAGAAATTACCTCTGGCTCAAACAGATAAATCTAAACCAAGAATCTTCAGAGAATAGAGATAAATATCCAGATAGGATTGATGGTATAAACGATGGCCGACGTCTCATTAACAGACGAATTTAACAACAACAACACATATATATACGGCAACACTACAGTGGACTCTGATGAATTATCCATCCTATAGATACCACCTAAATATGCCACATATAATAAGATAAACATGATAAGATGCTTGTCAGAAATAGAAAAACCATTTACAAAATTACGTTGGAACCTCAAAAACAACAACAAAAACACAAACAATAATAACAACACGGACAACACACGCACACACGCACAATACACATCCCAACAACAACAGACACACAGAAACAAACAACGATAAAACAACAATACACACAATAACAGCACTCATCAACAACAACAACAACACTCATCAACAACAATAACGCACACACACATCCTATGCCTCTAACCACCACGACAACATTAACAGACACACAGACGCAGAAAACAGATAATGACAGTAACACATATGTGAGGGACCGTAATAACTATGAGAGATGTAGAGGGCCTAATGACAAGGACAGGGAAAATAACCAGGACGAACACCCATACATACAAAATAGATTAGATAATAACAATGAGCCAGAGGGAATGGACAGGAGTAACAATCATAGACATAGAAACAACCGTGAGGCTGATGGTAGAAATAGAAATAGAAACAACAACATAACTAACAATAGCAATAGAACACGCACCACAACATGGAATTCTGATATGTTCTTCGACTTACGACGAGTCCACACAACGACTTTAGCTTTTAACAAACGCACGCAATTGCCGTCGCAGGTCGATGAACAAACAGAAGCACAATTTAATATAGCTAGATCTAAACTTAGAAATATTATAGAAAAGTATAGCAAGAAATAAAATAGAATGGAGGTCCAGCAACTGGGAGAACAATCCGCAAATGGCTTGCGTAAGCTCATGTAGCGCTCACGTAATGGAGATATTGCATGCTTTCCAAAAGACAAGTCTGGCAGAATGTCGGTTGACAGTCTGTCAAACTACATCCAGGCAATGCAAACCCACATCACTAACACAAGAGAAGTAACACCACAAGAACATGAGGATAGGGAGAAAACCCTCAACGATCATATGATGATGTGGACAAACATAATGCAGCCCAATAAACGTACTGCCAATAACTTCAAAGCCTGGAACAATGACGTGCCAGCGTTGTATGGGTTTCGAAAAGACCATAAGACGAACAGTGACTCAGTCACAGGACCGCCAACACGGCCAGTCTGTGGAGATAACATTGCTAGCAACTACAGACTATCCTACTTCCTCTCCCTGATCGTACGCCCCCATTGCAATGTCCCCGGAGGAACTCCTCAGCATAACAACAAAAATTACCTGTCTAGGGACCTAACAGACTGTATAATAGGTAGTATGGATGTAGTGTGCCTATACCCATCCATTGACGTGGATTTTGCTGTGGAGAAATGCGTTGAAATGATCACTGAGAGCAATGCTGAATTCCATGGGATTAATACCAGTGAGCTGGGACTCCCACTTAATCCCACATATAATAATGATTACCTAGATACGTATGACCTTAGCAGCCTCTGCCTCACAAGGCCAGCAAGAGGAAACCATCTAATGGCCAATAAAACCCACACAGAAAGATGGAACGGTTGGGCCAGAGCCATACGGACCCCCGACAAACATGATGAACTAAATAAAATGATTGCACATGCGGTGGGGGCCAGTATAAATTAACCCTTAAGGAACATATGTTCAAATTCAATGGAAAAACATATGACCAAGAGGAAGGAGCAGCCATTGGCGTTAGCATTGCAGGTGACATAGCTAACCTATTTATGGTATGGTGGGACAATAAACTTAAATAACTATTAGAAGACAACAATCTCTTAACCCTGATTATGTACTCCCGCTACGTTGATGATATAAACATCGTAGTAAAAACACCCGCACTAGAGAACAGTCAGGAAATAGAGAAAAATACCATGGAAAGCATTCAGCAAATAGCTAAATCTATCCACCAGAGTATCAAAGTTACTATAGCCTACCCAAGAAAACACCCCAACCATCGATTACCTGTACTAGACACAGAGCTCTGGTTAGAAACCATTAATTGGATTGGCAGTATCGGTAGAGGATCGGACGCCATGCTTTCGAGCATAATTAAATCTCTTTCCGATTTGAGTTCTAATCCCGCCGGGGTTGACTTTGCCTTTCATCCTTACGGGGTCGATAAAATAAAGTACCAGTAATGAACTGGGTAATTGCTGGCCTTGTGCCTAAAGTAGAAAAATTAATAATAAAAAAACAAATCCCACATTTCCATTATGCCAAACCCATGACTTCCAAATACCTGATCTACCGAAACTCAGCTGTTTCGGATCACACCAAAATCAACATCCTGATTGCGGATTTAGTAAGGATGATGAGGAACGCGTCCTGCATGTGCAACCACAAAGAACTGGAGAGACACATACAACACTTCATCCGATTACAACCAGAGAGATAAAATCAGAGTATATAGAGGAGCCAGAACCAAATGGGAAAAAATGGTAAAACATGATACAGATGGGACCTGCGCCTTGTATAGGAGCAAATTTTGGAATAGAAAGAACTAGAAATAAGATTAATAAAATAAACTCATGGTATTATAACAATAAATACCAGAGTGTAATGTTCATCAATACAACCCCTAGATGTGAACTAGCTTACAAATTTAGAAGGGCCCTACATAAACTTAAACTAAATATTAAGATAGTCGAAAAAGCACGTACCTCCATAAAAACACTTATAAGTAATATATACCCTTTTGAAAGACCTCCCTGTATAGATAGGAAATGCATAATCTGTAAAATAAGCCCCCATATTAACTGTAAACCTAGAAACATAGTATATAGCATATGATGTACTGAGGGACAATGTAACGATAAGAATATAATGTACATAGGTGAGACAGCTCGTATCATAGTAGAACAATTAAATGAACACTGGCGAAAACTCCAAGATAGAAAAGATTCATCAGTACTCCACCAACATGCTAAAATAGAACATAAGGGCAAATTAGAGAACATAGAAATAAAATAGAATCTACACACAGAAAAGACGCAATGTTTAGACAAATCACAGAGGCAATAAACATAAATGAACTCCAACCGAATTAAATAGAAAACATGAATGGAATAGCAACATCACAAAATGAAAACACACACACATAGAACAAACAACTAACTACTAACATATACATAAACAAATAAATAAACATATAAACACACATACAGACACCCAGATGTAACACATACACAAACTAAGCACACAACACACAAAAACAAGATGGCGTAGGACAGAACAAGGGGAAGGCACAATACAAAGAAAAGAATCCCCAGTCACTGAAGAGGTCACAGAATGAGTGACGGAAGAACTTTGACAATATATGAACAACCGTCCGGTTTTGGAACCAACCAACAGGAAATTTATAAACATTTAAATGTATAATATATATATATATATATATATATATATATATATATATATACATTATGAAGAGAGAAGAAACATTTATATATAATTAGTAAAAAAATGTATTATACCTGAACTGCTCCTAAATTCCTCGACTACGTAGTTTCGTGGCATAAACAAAAACAATATATCATAAAGATATAGAGTCCTTGCGAGGTCTGCCGACTTATCAAGAGGATACCTCATTTTACTAGTCTCAAGAACGCGTCTACACGACGTGAGAAAGAATCCCAAAAGGCGGAGGGGGAGATAGTCACGCGATATAACGGTCGAGAAACAGAGCTAAGACTCTTATAACCCCGAAGAAAATACCACGGAGGCGGAGGGGGTATTTATATCGAGGCCGCAGAAGAGGTGGTGAAGAAGGCGAGAAGTATGAGTAATGGAAGCTTTCCAGCTGTCCCCACACTTCAAAGATTGCTCGACCAGAGGGAGTTATTAACAATATATTTAGAAACACACAGATACATGCGGACACACACATATATACATGAATGCATCCGCACCCAACTGTGAGTTAAGGGTGCCAACTTCACCGATGTTGCTCAATGAATGACTGGGACAGACCAATTCAGTTGAACCAGACTGAACCAGTATCAGAGTTAAAAATACATTATGAAGAGAGAAGAAACATTTAGATATAATTAGTAATAAAATGTATCATACCTAAACTGCTCCTAAATTCATCGACTACGAGGCTTAGCTCTGTTTCTCGACCGTTATATCGCGTGACTATCTCCCCCTCCGCCTTTTGGGATTCTTTCTCACGTCGTGTAGACGCGTTCTTGAGACTAGTAAAATGAGGTATCCTCTTGATAAGTAGGCAGACCTCGCAAGGACTCTATATCTTTATGATATATTGTTTTTGTTTATGCCACGAAACTACGTAGTCGAGGAATTTAGGAGCAGTTTAGGTATGATACATTTTATTACTAATTATATCTAAATGTTTCTTCTCTCTTCATAATGTATTTTTAACTCTGATACTGGTTCAGTCTGGTTCAAATGAATTGGTCTGTCCCAGTCATTCATTGAGCAACATCGGTGAAGTTGGCACCCTTAACTCACAGTTGGGTGCGGATGCATTCATGTATATATGTGTGTGTCCGCATGTATATGTGTGTTTCTAAATATATTGTTAATAACTCCCTCTGGTCGAGCAATCTTTGAAGTGTGGGGACAGCTGGAAAGCTTCCATTACTCATACTTCTCGCCTTCTTCACCACCTCTTCTGCGGCCTCGATATAAATACCCCCTCCGCCTCCGTGGTATTTTCTTCGGGGTTATAAGAGGCTTAGCTCTGTTTCTCGACCGTTATATCGCGTGACTATCTCCCCCTCCGCATTTTGGGATTCTTTCTCACGTCGTGTAGACGCGTTCTTGAGACTAGTAAAATGAGGTATCCTCTTGATAAGTCGGCAGACCTCGCAAGGACTCTATATCTTTATGATATATTGTTTTTGTTTATGCCACGAAACTACGTAGTCGAGGAATTTAAGAGCAGTTTAGGTATGATACATTATATTACTAATTATATCTAAATGTTTCTTCTCTCTTCATAATGTATTTTTAACTCTGATACTGGTTCAGTCTGGTTCAACTGAATTGGTCTGTCCCAGTCATTCATTGAGCAACATCGGTGAAGTTGGCACCCTTAACTCACAGTTGGGTGCGGATGCATTCATGTATATATGTGTGTGTCCGCATGTATCTGTGTGTTTCTAAATATTATTATATATATATATATATATATATATATATATATATATATATATATATATATATATATATATATATATATATATATATATATATAATTAATATTATTATTAGTATTATTGTTCTTTGAGTCTCAGTCATTGATGTTATTTAACTGGAAAGTTTGTTGAAATGAATATCAAGATGTTACCTGTAGCCTCAGATATTCAGGACGTATCGGAGGGTTCTTGCTGTTCTCAACAAGCATGCCTTTTGAAGTGTTCCAAAAAGCGGGGCTGGACTAATCTTCTTTAATCATCTCTGGAAACTCCTTGAGATAGTACCTAGTGCGCCTATGACAATCGGGACCACTTTGACTTCATGGTAGTTCCTGTTTTTATTATTATTATTATTATTATTATTATTATTATTATTATTATTGTTGCATTTATCTTGCTTTATGTTCATACGAGTTATCACCAAGTCACAACCAGTGACCTCAAGAGACAACAAGGTCCGCCATGTTCAAGAAAGAACATAAATATTCACACATGCATCTTTAGTGTTTAGACTTGTGATGTAATTTTATTGACAGAATCTTCCTTAGTATATGGGCAGTTCCCATTTGTACTATCTTTTGTATTTCTCCTATACGCGGCTTTCCTGGGATTTGCGATGTGTAATCATTAGACCCCTTAGGTATCATTCCCAGAGCGCCTACAACCACTGGTATTGTTTTAGTTCTCAATTTCCACATTTTTCCAATTTCTATCTCCAGGTCTTTATACTTGCTCAATTTTTCAAATGCTTTTATAGATACATTATTGTCTATTGGAACAGCCATATCAATTATCAGGCATACCCTCTTTTGAAAGTCCTTCAATATTATATCAGGTCTATTTGCATCTATTTTTCGGTCTGTTTGGATGCTAAAGTTCCACAAGATTGAGATGTGATCCTTTTCAAGTATGGGTGGTGGTTGATGCTCCCACCAATTCTTTTGATGGGGCAGGTCAAAATGCTTACACATTATCCAATGTATGTATTGTGCAGCTCTGTCATGCCTTATTATTATTATTATTATTATTATTATTATTATTATTGTTGTTATTCCTTGAATCTCAGTCATTGATGTTGGTTAACTGGAAAGTCCGTTGGATTGAATATCAAGCCACTACCTGCAGCCTCAGATATTCAGGACGTATCGGAGGGTTCTTGCTGTTCCAAGCAAGCATGCCTTTTGAAGCGTTCCAAAAAGCGTGAAGGGGCCGATTTTCTTTAACCATCCCTGGAAACTTTTGGAGATAGTCCCCAGTGCGCCTATGACAATCGGGATCACTTTGACTTCATGGCAGTTCCAAATCCTTTTCACCTCTCACTTTAGGTCCTGGTATCGGTTAATTTTCTCCCTCTCCTTCTCTTGCACTCTCGTGTCGAACGGGCAGGCCACATCCACAATCAGGCACGATCTTTTTTCTTTGTCCACAACCACCAGGTCAGGTCTATTGTGTTCCAGTTTTTTGTCCGTCTGTATCCTAAAATCCCACAGCACCTTCACCTGACTGTTCTCCAGCACCGCCTCTGGCCTATGCTCATACCATTTCTCAGAGTGTGGTAGATTGTTTACTTTGCACAGGTGCCAGTGGATCACCCTGCCCATCACATCGTGTCTCCAGCCCTTATAGTGGGTCTGGGCTAGGTGTTTACACTCGGACACAATGTGAGCCACAGTCTCCTCTCTCTCTCCACAGATCCTGCACAGTGGGCTGGCCTCCTCCTTGTAGATATGGTGCTTCAACCACTTCGTTTTGAGGGCCTGCTCCTGCGCAGCCATTAGCATTCCTTATGTAGCCTTTTTGAGGTCTCCTCTTCTCAACCAGTTCCATGTCTGTGGATCTCTAAATTCAGTTTTCTCAAAGAAGGTACTATGAAGGGGTTTTCCCTTAAGGCTGCTCTTCCTCCTTGATGTTATTTCCTCCCTGGACATCCCCTGGCCTACTGTCCCCTCCTTCAGTACAGCTCTGAGCATTGGCTCCTTACTATAGGTCACGTATTTGTATAGGTTGTTTTTCTCCATCTGAACACAGTCTTCTATGCTGATAAGACCTCTTCCACCCTCAGATCTCCTTAGGTAGAGTCTATCGACATCACTCCTCTTGTGGAACATGTTGTAGATAGTCAATAGCTTCCTAGTCTTCCTATCCATTTCTTTCTGTTCAGCAACATTCCATCTCAGAATTCCCGCACTGTACCTAATAATAGACACAGCTCGGGAATTTACTGCGCTTATGGCATTTCTGCTGTTCAGATGTGACTTCAATACGCTCCTTACTCTCCGAATGTATTCAGTTCTTAACAATTCCTTCATTTTTTTGTTCTTTATGCCATCAGCCTCCAGAACGCCCAAATACTTGTATCCTTCCTCAGAGTCAATTTCCTTTATCATCTCACCTGTTGGTATCTGGATCCCGTTACTTCTGCTCAACCTACCCCTCTTCATCACAATGACTCCACATTTACCAATACCAAACTGCATACATATATCACTGCTGAAAATACGGACAGTGTCAACAAGCACATCCAACTCCTTCTCACTTTTCCCGAAGAGCTTAAGATCGTCCATGAAGAGGAGGTGATTGATGGTAAGCTCTCCCCTTCCCAACTTGTATCCTGCTCTCACTTTTCGCAGCATAATGGTCAAGGGTATCAGGGCAAGGACAAACACCAGAGGGGACAGGCTATCTCCCTGGAAGATACCTCTCTTGATCTTCACGCTTCCCAAGGATACTCCAGTTGATGTCAACTCTGTCTCCCAGGACCCCATACTCCTGCCTAGCAACTGTCTGATGTTATCCGCCACCCTGAAGATCTCCAGGCTTTTGGTGATCCAGGAATGAGGCACCATGTCAAATGCCTTTCTGTAGTCTATCCATTCCATGGCAAGATCAGTGTGTCTCCTCCTGCAATTCCCCATTACCATCTTATCAATAAGCAACTGGTCCTTTGTACCACGTGACTTCTTTCGGCATCCTTTCTGTTCGTCCGGTAACAAGTTGTTTGTGTGGAGGTGATGGTAGATTTCCTCAGACACAATGCTCGTCAACAGTTTCCACATTACGGGCAGACATGTGATAGGTCTATAGTTGGTAGCATCATTACCCTTGATTCGGTCTTTCATTATCAGAACTGTGGTACCTTTTGTCAACCACTCTGGCACCTCACCCGACACCAAGCATTCATTGAACATGGCCGTCAGCTACGGGTGGAGGGATGTTAGATGTTTAATCCAATACCCCTGCACACCATCTGGGCCTGGTAATTTCCAGTTGGTTAGTTTTTTGGCTTGCCCCTTAAGAGTTTCAACTGTGATACTCAAATCAGTCTGTTGCTGTGCCTGCTCACCGATCTCCCTCTGTACTGTCTCAATCCACCCTGCCTGGGCATTGTGTCTAACATCCTGCTCCCATATTCCTCTCCAGAATGTTTTAGTTTGCTCCGCCCCAGGGATCAAGTCGTTGCCTCTTTCTTTCCCCTCAAGCTGTCCAAACAGCATCTTCTGGTTGTTGTCGATCATGCGGTTCTGTTTATACTGACTGACTCTGTTCTCGTATCGCCTGATTTTTGCACTCTTTGCTACAATGCGTTGCTTCAATTCCTCTATGATAATATTTAGCTTTTTACTCCTAGTTTTGTATTTTATTTCCAGTCTATTTTTAGTGCCTATGTTTTTTAGTGTCCCATTCAGTAGTGACTCAAGCTTTCCTATGTCATTTCTCATTTCCCCGATTTGCCCACTCAGTCGCTTCTTCCACCACGGCTCTGCTCTTTCCTGTCTGTTGTTTCCTCTCGCTTTTATACCAAGTAGTTTCCTCACCGTATTTGCTGTTGCTCTGAGGATATTGTTGCACTGGTGAAGGCTCCTCGCGTCAAGGTATGGGATGACTTTGTTTACCTTAGCTGTTGTTTCTTTTAACTTTTTCCTGTCTACAAATCTTAGGTTCATAGGTCTCCCACTATCATTGTTCAATTCATCTACCACTAAATTTAGGATGTCAACCGAATCTTGTCCTAGCCCGTCAGCATTCATCTCCTCAGTGGCCGTATCTCTGTTCCAGGTATTATTTATCTCAGTACTCAGATCATTGTCTGCTTCGGGTGGTTCCTCCGTTCTCAGGACCTCCTCACCTTCATTTCCCACCGGCTCGCTTGTCTGGAATACTACACCCGCCATCTCCAAGCCATTCTCTCTGCTCAGTTCCTCCAGTTCCAGCTCGCTTATCCACCCATTAGTTCTTATTACCCGAGCCTGCCCGGCCAATTTTTATTCATCTAATTTAAATAAACCAATCTCGTTCCAGATGTTATGCATCCGTCTCCTGTAGCCCCTCTCCTTGGGGTTACTTTTCAGGTAGCATTGCATAACAGTTCTATTCAATTCTTTCGTTCAGTTGGTTCTGGCCCCTTTCCTTCTTCTCCTTCCTCCAACATCAGCAGTATTTGGTTGACAGTCAGGTTCCTGCTGCTGAGCCAGGGGGCACCTGTTGGGTGAGAGTCTGTCACATGACGTTCTAGTCTCCATTTCACCGTTATTCGAACTGTTTATGTTCGATATTTAAACACTCTTATCGAGGATTGGCGAATGTATGTTTACATAGCCATCTGTGGATCCGCCATCCCACTTGGCCCTTGTGTGGCATTATCGCCACGCTGTATACGAACACACATAAACAAACAAACACACAGGCAGAAAGGGCCCCAGAAATGAATAAGCATAAGTTTCATTGTAATGTAGTGTTCGAATGTCTGACTTAGTTTTAGTTTTTTAAGTTTTACTTTTTCCCCCCTCTTCTCTGTCCGTCCGCCTGCTTCTCTCTTCATTCTTATTTTCTTTACGTTTTGGGGGTTTCTTTTTTCTGTTTTTGTTTTTATCTGTTTGTTTTTCTCGTTTTTTGCTGTTGTTGCTGTGCTGCTTTGGTTTTGTTGTTTGTTTTTTCTTTTTTCTTTTGGGTCTATCTATATATTTTGATGCCTTCCTCTTTGTTAGTAGTAGGAATTCTATAATGTGGGAGTAGACGCCAGCAGGGAAGTGGGAGACTGGCGGCGTTAGCGATACTGAGACAGTGGTGGTGGTGATGTCGATACCGAGGCAGTGGTGGCGGTGATGTGCCCGTATTACTGTAGTGATGGTGCTGTAGCGGAGTCAAGGGGTGGTGGCGGCGGTGATGGGATAGTGGTGGTAATGATGGCCGTAGTGAGCGGTGGCGGTGAAGGTGAAAATGTGTCGTTATCTGGCTGTTGTGTTTAGTGTACACATATGATGGGGTGGGTGGTGTATCTAGTTTCTGGTGTTGGTGAGTTTAGCTGTCCTATATAGTGTAGCCAGAGGAGAGGAGGGGAGGGGTTCTTCCATTTATAGCCATTTTTTTTTTTTTTTTTTTTTGGATATACAGTGTACAATACAAAGTTGAATATTTGAATATTTGAGCCTTATAAGAATATATTTTCTTTACGTTTTGAGCCTTATAACAATATATTTTCTTTACGTTTTGAGCCTTATAACAATATATTTTCTTTACGTTTTTGGGGTTTCTTTTTTTTGTTTTTGTTTTTCTCTGTTTGTTTTTCTCGTTTTTTGCTGTTGTTGCTGTGCTGCTTTGGTTTTGTTGTTTGTTTTTTCTTTTTTCTTTTGGGTCTATCTATATATTTTGATGCCTTCCTCTTTGTTAGTAGTAGGAATTCTATAATGTGGAAGTAGCAGCCAGCAGGGAAGTGGGAGACTGGCGGCGTTAGCGATACTGAGACAGTGGTGGTGGTGATGTCGATACCGAGGCAGTTGTGGCGGTGATGTGACCGTATTACTGTAGTGATGGTGCTGTAGCGGAGTCAAGGGGTGGCGGCGGCGGTGTTGGGATAGTGGTGGTAATGATGGCCGTAGTGAGCGGTGGCGTTGAAGGTGAACATGTTTCGTTATCTGGCTGTTGTGTTTAGTGTACACAGATGATGGGGTGGGTGGTGTATCTAGTTTCTGGTGTTGGTGAGTTTAGCTGTCCTATATAGTGTAGCCAGAGGAGAGGAGGGGAGGGGTTCTTCTTCCATTTATAGCCTTTTTTTTTTTTGGATATACAGTGTACAATACAAAGTTGAATATTTGAATATTTGAGCCTTATAACAATATATTTTGGGTCCGAATTTTTGGGGGCTCAAGCCGGGTGCTTTACGTAGCATTTGTGCTAAGAGTTGTTATTTCACAAATGGTTTAAATATGTTAAAAATTCAAAACTTACGGGAGCGATTTCATGACCTCCGTCACCTCGTGCGTCTTCTTCCCTTTGTTTTATTATTATTATTATTATTATTATTATTATTATTATTATTATTATTATTATTATTATTATTATTATTATTATTATTATTATTATCATCATTATTATTTGAGTCTCAGTCATTGATGTTATTTAAGTGGAAAGTTTGTTGAAATGAATATCAAGCCGCTACCTGCAGCCTCAGATATTTAGGACGTATCGGAGTGTTCTTGCTGTTCTCAACAAGCATGCCTTTTGAAGTGTTCCAAAAAGCGGGGCTGGACTAAACTTCTTTAATCATCTCTGGAAACTCCTTGAGATAGTACCTAGTGCGCCTATGACAATCGGGACCACTTTCACGTCATGGTAGTTCCTGTTTTTATTATTATTATTATTATTATTATTATTATTATTATTATTATTATTATTATTATTATTAGTATTATTATTATTTGAGTCTCAGTCATTGATGTTATTTAAGTGGAAAGTTTGTTGAAATGAATATCAAGCCGCTACCTGCAGCCTCAGATATTTAGGACCTATCGGAGTTGCTCTTGCTGTTCCCTGCAAGCATGCCTTTTGAAGTGTTCCAAAAAGCGGGGCCGGACTAATTTTCTTTAACCATCCTTGGAAACGCTATGAGATAGTACCTAGTGCGCCTATGACAATCGGGACGACTCTGACTTCATGGCAGTTCAACATTCTTTTTACCTCCCACTTTAAATCTGGTATCGGTTGATTTTCTCCCTCTCCTTTTCTTGCATGTTCGTGTCAAATGGGCAGGCTACATCTACATCCAGGCACGATCTTTTTTCCTTGTCCAAAACCACCTGGTCAGGCCAATTGTATTCCAGTTTCTTGTCCGTCTGTATCCTAAAATCCCACAGCACCTTCACCTGATCGTTTTCTATCACCGACTCTGGCTTATGCTCATACCACTTCTCAGAATGTGGTAAATTGTTTACTTTGCATAGGTGCCAGTGGATCACCCTGCCCATTACATCATGTCTCCAGCCTTTATAGTGAGACAAAGCTATGTGTTTACACTCGGATACAATGTGAGCCACAGTCTCCTCTCTCTCTCTCCACAGATCCTTATTATTATTATTGTTATGTTTCCAACACATGCTTACCATCAAATCCCACGGAACCAATCATTTATGTGTAGCCCTAAAGAAAAGTCGGTTCAAAATAATTATGATAATTATGGATATTTGGGGTTAAATTTGCAATTACAGGGCGATCCCGGTGATAGAGATATCTCGTTTACCTATATTTTTGCGGGAGGCTTAATACCAGGAGCAGACATTTGTGTTTATACATGACGAGTTAGATTTTATTTTTTCTATAAGGTAGCATTATATGAAACAATAAGCAGATAAATTGTACAGGCAGCTACGAATCAGAAACGTGTGTTGAAGTATGCGACACTGTACTATATGAACTATAGTAAATGTTTGTATGTTCTAGGAATTTCCCAAGAGCCTACAAAACCCATATGATTGTCAGATTAAATGTAAAGCCTCTGTCATTTCCAATATAAAGAAAGAACCAAACAAACTTAATTATATTTTCAATAGTGGTTATCGTAAATGACTTAATATTATTGTAGGAGCAAAACGAACATAGTCTTTGTGTTGATTTATCCGTTTTTTGCGTCCGTGTGTGTTTCAGTGTGCGTGTGTTTATGGAACAATCAATAATTGTTCAATAATGCCTGTTATTCCCAACTGGTACATGTTGTGACGTCAGATAATTCAGTTTAAATCCGCAGTATGTTTGCCGTCAATTAATCCATGTCTTTGGAGCGCTAAGAGAAAATAAAAAAAAATATCTTTAAATATGTTTTATTTTCTTTTTCGTAACAACGTCAGTTTAGAAGAAATCTATTGTAAACGTGCATGTGATTTGAGCTTCGGAATTAATCGAGTTAAAACGAATGAAATGTGCGTAACCTTTTATCCTTCCATCTTATACATAAATCTATCTGTTTAACTCTTACTCACATTTCTATCTTTATTATAAACAGTGTGTATATATAAATATATATATATATGTGTGTGTGTGTGTGTGTATATATATATATATATATATATATATATAACTATACAGTTGTTGTAAGGTTGCAATAAAAGTCAAATAAAATGCCTTAAAAACGATAAACATGTCTGAGGACCTTGTCAATGCAGAGTCAGGTTCGATCTATAATATATTCCGCCGTGAGCTGATCGTCGGAGAAACATGTGTAATATGTTAATAAACTGTGATGCATCACGGACTCCTCTTTATCACCATTATATATGTATATATATATATATATATATATATATATACAAGCACACACACACACACACACATATATACATATATATATATATATATATATATATATATATATATATATATATATATATATATATATATATATATATATATATATATATATATATACAAGCACACACACACACACACACACACACACATATACATATATATATATATATATATATATAGTTATAAATGGAATTCCAACTTCGTCTGATTTACTCGTTTCATTTACAATCCTTTAAAATGTATAATGGTATTAGCATGAAATAGTATGGTAGAATATTAAATGTTAAGTGTTAATTGAACAAATACTTTCATGCTTTCGCAATCGTCAGGTTCATATTCTGTGGTGACAGTCAAGTTTCCAATTTTTAACTCGAATGTGATGGGTAAATTGTGTGCCTTATATACAGTGAAAAGTGGCTACAGAATACTAAATCTTGCAAACTGTATTTCGACCAAGTTTCAGTGGATTAATAAAGCTGATTGGTTTAGGCGTCACGGCTGGTTGAGCATGTCTAACGACTACTAATTTACCCTATCCAATGCATCAATTGTTTTGCTATTTTTAGAAATGATGAAACTACCATTTTCTAGTAATGATCACCATGAACATCACTTTTATTATTATTATTGTTGTTGTTGTTTTTAGTGGTCGAAGTCATAGTCATAGTAGGATTAATACCCCATTATTATTGTTCATTTAGCTTTTGTTGGAATTTATCAATAAAATTCTTTTCTTTGATTTTTCTCTTGATTTCACTTGGGCTGTGTAATTTGTAGAATGGGAATATTATAAATATTCTCTGACCACATGTTGCTAGATGGTTACTCAGGGCTATCTGACGGACATTTGGGTCTCTGATTTTCTGTCGGTGGACTCGTGCGCGTTCCGATAGTTCATTTCCCGTTTCACCGACATATAGTTCTTCACAATTCGGGCATTTAATGTAAAATAGATTTCTGCTTTTGCAGTTCATATTTGCATTTGGGAATATTTTTCCAGTTTTTGTTTTCATATATTGACCGGCGTGTATGGATTGACATGTGCCACATCGACTATCATTGCATTTAGATACAGTGAATGATTGGTCTTTGTTGTTAAGGTCAAACTTTGCTTTTGTTAGTAATTGCTTCAAATTTTTCGGCTGTCTTTTACTAATAGTCAAAGATCGATCTGTGATTAAGCCTTTTAATTAATTACTTTGAGCAATGACCGGTAGGTTTGCTTTGGCAGTGTTGTAGATATTCTGGTGACATGGGTTGTGTGTCATTATAAATGGTATGACCAGTTCTTGGTTTCTTCTTCCTTGCGTTGTCCTAAGTTGTTGTATAGGTATTTTTATTACACGCTGTATGCCATTTTCTATAAGTAGAGATGGGTATTTGCTGAAACAAAAATAATTTTAAAGGATTGTAAATAAAACGAGTAAATCAGACAAAGTTGGAATTCCTTTTATTAATATAATCTTCTAGACACAATCATACACACCCATGTATATTTATCTCTCTCTCTATATATATATATAGAAAAAAAGATGAAATCGAAAATGCAACTGGAGTCTTATTTTAAAAGAAATATATATATTTATTTTGTTTCTTTACCCCTTTCGCAGTTCTTCTGCTTTTCAAAAGTAGAGTTGAGATGCAGCGTCTGAGGTTTTTTCTCACATCTAGTTGGTCTTTGAATGATACTTGTTTTATATGGAAAAAAGTGGCTCGAAACGCCAAGTTTTTAGAGAAGTAATTTGATTGGTTGGTCAATAAGTATAATAAATTTCGCGCCAGTTCGCGTTACAAAGTTTTTCAAACAAGGAGGGAGGCGGGCTCAGGTTGTTTTTCTATATATGAGTGTTTTAATTTCTTTTTACTTAAAAGAAGGGCGTCACGAAGGCTTTTTTTTTATAAATGTAATTTGATTGGTTATCTTTTGTCATAAAATTCTCTAAAAGGCTACAAAATAAATTCACAAATACGGGCGCGAAATTTAATGAACTTTCATTTATAACCAATCAAATTATATTTATTTTAAAAAAAGCCTTCGTGAGGCAATTTTTTTAAAGAAAAAAAAGAAATTCAAACAAACTTACGCGAAAGCTGATTTACTTATTCACGTGACTACCAACCAAACTTCATTCAACCACACTTCATTCATATATGACTACCAACCAAAAAACCTGCTATATTCACTGAACCAGAACAATTCTCCCATCCCATTTCTCTTGACCATTATCTTTTGTTTGTCATAAAATTCTCTAAAAGGTTACAAAATAAATTCCCAAATACGGGTGCTAAATTTAATGAACTTGTTTACGTGATAGCCATAATTTCATTTATAACCAATCAAATTACATTTATAAAAAAAGCCTTCATGAGCCCCTTTTTTTAAGTAAAAAGAAATTCAAACACTCATATATGAAAAAACAACCTGAGTCCCCCCCACCCCTTGTTTGAAGAGCTTTGTAACGCGAACTGGCGCGAATCTTATTATACTTATTGACCAACTAATCAAATTACTTCTCTAAAAACATGGCATTTCGAGCCACTTTTCTCCATATAAAATAAGTAACAATCAAAGACCAACCAGATGTGAGAAAAACCACAGACCCTCCATCTCAATTCTACTTTTGAAAAGCAGAAGAACTGCGAAACCGGTAAAGGAACCAAATAAATATATATTTTCTTTTAAAAAATAAGACTCCAGTTGCATTTTCGATTTCATCTTTTTTTCTTTATACTTTCACTCGTGTAGGACACCTTGGTTATTTTTCATTTTGTAAAAAAACACCTCACTTTCTAATATATATATATATATATATATATTACTGAGATATAGATTAGACCATGAGTTCTAGCAGAATCCCAAGATCCCGCGGTCGAATCACTACTTCATTAATATACACATTCTGCATTCCTCATTGCCTCAAGTACTATTTGACTTGTGGTCTTCCAACACTCAATATATACATATATAAATGTATATTGTACAAATATATATATATATATATATATATATATATATATATATATATATATATATACAATGACATACGTAAACACACATGCTCTATGGTGCTACACAAAAAAATATATGTGTATGTATATATATATATATATATATATATATATATATATATAGTGAATATATGTATATGTATATATATATAGTGAATATCATTTCACACCTTTTATTGTTAAAATTTTTGATATTCAATTAAGAGAACCGATTTTACTGAAAAAATCGAATAATGTACATCATTTTACCAGGGGGAAAAAAATACTGTTCCACCCACACACACACACACATATATATACACACACACATACACACGCGTACATTAACATACAAAGAGACTTATACACACATACACACACACGCACTTCTCCGTATAAGACAAAAGGTGAAAAAATATCTTTTGACATGCTAAAATACGCCCCATTGCTTTCAGACACATTCTTACTGACCATCCCTGCTACCACGAATTACTCTGCTATATACACACACACACACACACACACTTATCTTAATAGCCATTTGACACACATCCCTGCTAACAATTATCACAACATCGAACACCTTACTACTACTACACACACACACACACATATTTGTTGTGAAAGAGTCATTTCTCAATCTTGGCGCAAAACCAATTTTTTTATTCACAAGACCTCTACCGTCCAATCAAAATTGTTTTGACCACAAGAATTTTTGCAAACACCAAGTAGCGCTGGAGCCACTTTTTTAACATAAAAACAGTCTTGGCGCAAAATCAATTTTTTACATTCACATGACCTCTACCGACCAATCAAAATTGCTTTGACCACAAGAATTTTTGCAACACCAAAGTAACGCTGGAGCCACTTTTTTAACATAAAAACAGGTAGAATTCCCAAAACTAATCAGATCAGAGCAAACAACACGGACACTCTAACTCAAAATTATTTTTGAAAAGCATTTAGAAATGCGCAACCGGTAAAAACTTAAAAACTTAAAACCACAACTGAATACTAACCCATACAATCACTAATACTCTTTTATTCCTAATTAAACCACTTTTCAACTGTGAACAATTTGTCAGCATTTTCTATTCCGTTTACCAATATATATATATATATATATATATTTATATATATATATATATATATATTTATATATATATATATATATATATATATTCGGCCGCTGACCTCTGTACGACCGACCCCATTTCACGCGCACGCGCGCTCGGCCAAATACCTCAGATATTCAAATCAACAGACAGCGAAAGATGCGTTCCGAGTTGTCCGACAGGCAAGCTTTTCCCCCACCCCGTAAAAAACCCCAGTTGATGGATGTGAATCCGAAATATATAGGGACTATTAAATCTCTCCCAAGGTAACTCTCTCTCTTGTGTTGTTATTATTATTTTTATTCTTTTACTCTTCCCTTCATTCTACACATCTCACACATCTTATACACACCACGCATCTCAACGTACACCCACTTACATATCTCTCTCTCCACCACCGGACCTTGTTACCCGGAGATTTACCCATTTGCATTGTCGAGACTTCCAAACGACTTATAAATATTTACTTATTGTTCCACAATGCTTCAAGCAAACTTCAATATTCTCTTATATATATATATATATATATATATATATATATATAAATATATTAGTTTTGCGAGGTTTTTTATATGAAATCGTGTGTCGAAACAGATATTGTTATATTTGGGGAGGGTCATATTTGCGTAATATTGCCAGAATTAATAAATATAATTTAGCGAGAATCGCATTTCGGCGGGTAGAAATTAGCGAAACGCAACTTCCATATTGTGCTGACACACATCGATGGAACTGAAGAAGATACCAGCGCTATAAACATAAGTTTAAAAGGTCATACACGTTGAGACGATGGTTAAGAAGCCATTAACCCCCATAGCCAAAAAAGCGAACAAGCTAAAACGGGTCAAACAAAATGAGATATGATTGAAATATATATATATGTGTGTGTGCGTGTATGTGTGCGGCACATGTGTGTGTGCGGCACATGTGTGTGTGCGGCACATGTGTGTGTGTGTACGTATGAATATATATATATATATATATATATATATATATATAACCTAAATAATAATTTACCACAAAAGATTTAAATTCGAAATACTTGTTTTACTTGATTGACTTATAATATCACTTCGGTATATATCACTTACAGTATATATATATATATATATTTATATTAGTCCCCATCCCGGTCAATATTGTTGTTTTGTTGAGCCTATATTTCAGACGAAGGACGCTTTATATATTTTATGTTTCTATGGGGTAATATTCCCACTGGTTTAATTCGGTTTCGTAGTTAAAATCCTCAGTTTAAGTTGTTAATACATTTTCAAAAGCATTATATCTTGGATTGGCAGTATCGGTAGAGGGTCGGACGCCATGCTTTGACGCAAAGATTTACGGCCCTTTCCATTCTGAGTTCAAATCCCGCCGAGGTTAACTTTGCCTTTAATCTTTAAGGGATCGATAAAATAGTGTACCAGTAATACACTGGATAATTGCTGGCCTTGTGCCAAAAGTAGAAACAATTATATATTTTTAACATTTCTATAACGTGATTCTTTGTATACTGACCAAAGAATATAAGCCTTGACATATAAAGAACATGTTTAGCTTACATTCGGGTAAATGGTAGCATATTCGCCATAAACATAGTACAAGTGTGGGATGAATTCTAAGAGCAACGCTCCGAAATGTGTTGTCTGTTAGTGATGTCTAATAAACCCAGCATAATAAACTACATTTTAAACTAAATACCAAGCTGGAGCGTTTACCTTATTTTCATAAATATATATTTTCTTGAATTTGCAAATATTCTTAAAATCTTCTAAAAATAGATTACATACACAAACACACACAAACACAAACACAAACACAAACACACACACATATTTATGTATGTATATATATATATATATACATGTATATATATATATACATCCACCAGTAACCCCCCCCCCCCCTCTACTCTTCGATTCACTTACCTAATATCTTCACATTCCACATTTTACATCCCTATTTTCTTTACAGAATCACTTGCGTTTTCCACTCCAGATATATTCTGTTGTTTCACAGCCGATTTTATATTTCTATTCATTTATTCATAAGGCTGCTTTATACTCTGTATCTATGTGTCTGAGTGTCTTTACGTGTGTATACGTTCTGTATATGTACACGAACGCCTCCGTACGTGCGCGTGCGTGTATATATAGTCGCGTACGTACGTGTGATTAGATATACATGGGGCGATATATATATATATACGTGCATCGTGTGTATGTATGTACGCATGCATGCGCTCTTGTCTGTACGTATTTCGTGTATAAATATTTTTTTATAGATATATGTGTATGTACGTGCGTACCTATGTTTGTTTTCTTTTCTCTAGTGTTAATTGACTACTTTCTCTTTCATTTAAAATTGTTTTCATTCTTATATATTGTTTCATTTTGAAACATATATCGAGAATGACACTTTGTTTTAACTATTACACTCCCTTCCCGCTTTATCTTCCGCATATAAGTGACCGCGCGTGTGTGTGTGTTTATACGCGTGCTTTCATACTCGTATGTGTATCTAATACCTGTATCTGGATGCGTGTCAACTATATTATCATTTTCTTTTTCAACTCATATTATATCCGTATTTGTGGTCACATATACACAAATATACTTGCCCTCATATATGTACTTACGCACCATTTTCACCATACACATGTATTTGTACATACATATGTACATTTGTGAGTGTATATACATATACACATACCTAACTATATTTTCTTATATTTTTTATATATTTTATATATCTCTTGCATTACTTTTATTTATATATTTTTTTGCATTTCTTGGGGAGACTTTCCAAATATTTCACTATGTTTTATATTACCTTGTCCGACGAACGAATGAGGACGTTTTTTTCGTATTCGTCTTATTCAGGAAACCTCTGGTAATGAGGTAATTATATTGTATTGTATATTATACATTACATTTTGCTCTGGTACTTACATAGAGCACTCTTCACTCCTATGACTTTTTCAATTTTCAACGGAATCTTCATTACTTATATATATATATATATATATATATATATATATATATATATATATACGCATATGAGGAAGTTATATTTCTATATTTCCAGAATAAAACGAGCCGAGACTTCATAACACCTAGATAAAGTTACACAACTTATCGTATTAACGTACAAAGATCCCGCATTTTCCCCGTAATTACACTTAAAATTATATTATATTTCAGAATTTATATATGTTATTGCGTCGAAATCTCGGAAATCTATATATCTTTGAAGGTAAACTGTCCACATAATCCTGAATAATTGATAGTCATATGCTGAGGATATATACTCGGTAACAACTTTGTAATTAATAATGGGAAAAAAGACAATCATCTTCCGAATATTGTGTACACTATTACCTGTACACCACAAAACTATACAAATGTTTTATCTCATTTCAAGTCTCATATATATTTTCCAACAATTTATATAGAATATGATCAGTTCAGAATCAAGATATGAATTTCAATATGGCTGTGAAAGATAACTTCATATCAAAGAAATTTATGGTAACCAAATGTAAGTGGCATTGGAGAATTTCTGCAACAAACACATTCAGATTTTAGATAACCTCCTTTTAACAGTGTTACGTGCAGCTTTGATGTGTTTCATTGTATATATATATATATATATATATATATATATATATATATATATATATATATATATGTGTGTGTGTGTGTGTGTGTGTGTGTGTGTGTGTGTGTGTGTGTGAATATATATATATATATATATATATATATATATATATATATATATATATATATATATAGCGAGAGAAAGAGAGAGAGAGAGAGAGAGAGAGAACGAGAGAGAGCGAGAGAGAGAGAGAGAAATCCTAACGTTATTCTATTATAAATTGAGGCAACTTATGCAACTGCATATGCAAATGAGATTAATTACCTCATTTATCTAGACGAGAACTCCATATATTCTCGCCTCATTTCAAGTCGAGCAGTTGCAAGAATGGAAGAGACCGTCCTGATGATAACCAGTTAAGACCTCCTGTTTCTGCTGGAGAGCACCAGCGGGTGATAACCCATGTGCTTTGCATTGCTACGGCTTTCTAAATGTTTATCCATAAACAGACCGTATTTCTTAAGAAAAACGAAATTGTGATACATATCCATATTGAAGCTAAATCCTAATTCTCTCTCTCTCTCTATATATATATATATATATATATATATATATATATATATATATATATATATATATAATTGTTCTTTTTCTGGTGATAATGAAAAGGCCTTCGTGCCTGTGGTCGCTAAATACATGATACTTACTCGATACAAACTAGCGAACCTTACAATCATCCTTCAATATGACATAGGGGGTTGTGTGAAAGATGTATATCTGAATATCCGAAGAAGTCCAACTTCCACAAATCAGAACGTTTCCTCTAAAATGAAATAACCATGTAAAACAATTGTGGGACCTCAAATGGATAAGCAAATATAGCATTGGGGCACAGATATTGTTATACTAAGAATAACGAAGTAGTGTTTTGGGGTGGAAATTGATAGTGTTTGCTCAATTGATAATAGAATTATGAATAAAAAAGTGATAACTGTAAAGGTACGAAGCTCTAAAATAGGAAAATGGGAGAATTAGGAATTGCTGCAATGGAATATTCTTTCAATTGTTTATAATACCAAGCTTTAAGAACACTAGCAAAATTGTTTGAGTTGTTTCAGGGGGTTGAATATAACGATGCATATCAAGACTCCACAGATATCTAGTGTTCACGATACAACAAGAACAATACACAATGTGCTAAATGCATAACAAGTCAGGACACAGCTTTATGACTATCAGTCTAAATCCTGGCGAAATTACGAATCAATATATATCGACAAATTGCAGCAAGTCCTTGACCAGCACATCATTCTATTTACCCTGCATTGATGGATGATAGGCAGGGTTAGCTTCGGCTGCATTTGACTTCATCAAGTGTAGGACCCTGAATAGTATGAGTAGATCTTTCAATAAATGTAAGGAAAATGTTCAATTGACAATTGACAAATCCAAGCACTTTAGCAAATAATAATTATCTCTGCAATATAATACATTATTAAAACTATTCTATACATATAACAATGAGCACACATTATCTCTTAAAGAGACAGTGTTCATACAATGCTAATCAATCACTAACTTCATCCATGTTAATATCCAATTCTGATTACTATAACTACATAAACTTGTATGGCTTCTTATTTTCGACAAGTAGACATTCTGTTCTGGAAAGCAAATAATCAAATGTATACACGTCGGAGAATGTAATTAAAACTGATTGATTAACTTATATATATATATGAAGTAATACATACCTATATAAAGATAACTTCTAACTACTCTATTACTTACGTGCTAACGTTATGTCTAACAGCTGCACATTTGGCAGTAACGGTAGTCGAAAATCTAGTCATGTACTAGTAACATTGAAAATGAGCGACGTTTGTGTTGACCGTGCAGTGTCAAGTTAACACATATCAAAACAAAAGAAAACTACAGCCGTCACTCGAAATCAGTCTTCATTTTGTAGTACGTAACATGCATTCCATAAGGATTTTATTTGCCAATGTAGACAGAGACATTCCCTCAACTCACCATTCTATGATCCAACAGAATATCCAAAATATAATAGATTGTGGAAATAGCATTGCACCAGTCCTGGGCTGGTAAATCTTTATCGACCAAGAAAGGGTGAAATGCAAAGGGAAACTCGACTGGATTATACATAGTGACCCTTCATTTAAGATTGTATTATAATCTTTTGTAATTCTACTATTTAAAGCTATTAGCTGTGGTCTCTCCTGGATGACAAATCGTGCTATTTTGAATAGGTAATTGAGAAGTAAATTGACTCTGAACGGGCAACACAGACATCGCTCATTTTCAAATACCAGGATTTTTGCCTCCATTTCTGCGAAATGTGCACCTGTCACACATAATGTAGCACGCAACAAATAAAATGGTTAGAAGTACTTACTATTAGATCTCATAGGTGTTAACCTTGTGTCGGTGGCAAATCTATGGAATATTTCACGCCCACTTGTACATTCGATAATCTCCGGGGAAGCCTACAAGGTCATCAAAATAATGAATTCAAAATAATTTCACAAAAAATAAAGTGGTTTTATAGGTTTTGAAATATTAGCCAGTCTTAAATAAGTTATACTATATTAGATAGTTTTGGATATAAATAGTAATTCCAGAGTTAGCGAAATGATAGTCTCCAACCCACATATATATATATATATATATATATACATGTGGGTGAGTATGTGTGTGGGGGGTGGGGGTTTCCTGCGTGTGGGTATGTATTGTTTAAACAGGATAATTACATTTATTTTCAAAGCGTAGAAAATTGATTTAGAAATGTTAACTATTACACTAATAATTGTTTCTACTTATGGCACAAGGCCAGCAATTACCCAGTACAGTACTGGTACTTTATTTTATCGACCCCGTAAGGATGAAAGGCAAAGTTAACCTCGGCGGGATTTGAACTCAGACCATAAAGCGCCGTAACTCTTTGCTGCAAAGTATGGCGTCCGACCCTCTACCGATACAGCCAATCCACCGCCTATTACACTTATAATAAAAGTAAATGTGGTATGTGTCGAGAGAAGATATTTCAGTCTGCATCAAAAGGCATCACATGCTTGGTACTCAAGATAGTAGTAAATTATATATCAAGAGAATGCAGTATTATACTAACATACCAATTTATATCAGGCGATAAGATTAATCTTATAATTTGTATTCATTTTCAATGACACATACTTGAATTAAATTGGATAAATGAACAGTCACAGATATGATTGTATGTTTAGAGTATATAGCTTCGTAGCAAAGTGATTGAGAATCTGTATGGAAACCCCTCTCATATATATATATATATGAGAAAAACATTAATGTGGCTAGAGTCGAATATGGACCTTGCAATGAGGTCGTCCAGCATTATCCCAATGATTCATCCCCGACATTTCAAGGATTTAAAAACAAGTAAAATAATTACCTACGTTGCAATACAAAAGTGATTATATATTAACTAACAAATAACTACAACAATCGATTTGCCATCGTGTATACGTATCGATACACACACACACACACGCTCATACATAAACACACACACACATCCCCCCCCCTCCATATATATATACATTGGCTCCCTACCTTTTTATCATCGTAGTGGTCTATTGTATGCGCCTTACACTGGAGAAACACAAGGAATCTGGCTTTACTGTAGCACCGTTTCAGAGCAGGAGAGTTAAGGCGGAAAAGATATCAGATGCTGAATTTGCCGATGACATAGTTTTGGTGACAAATACAATGAAAGAGGCAGATAATTTGATGCAGGAGGTTGAGACTGTGTCGAAGAGTGTGGGGCTGAGAATGAATGAGACTAAAACAACATATCTGGTAGAGAATGTTGAGAAGCCAGAGCCGATCACTAATGTAGGCGGGAAGCCGCTAGAATTGGTTGAGGACTTCCTGTATTTGGGAGCAAAGATTGGGAATACGGAATATGATGTGGTTGAGAGGAAGAGCAAAGCCTTGGCGGCGTGCCACAGCTTGAGATCGGTGTAGAAGTCGGACCTTCGTAAAGACCTGAAAGTCCGCCTCTTCATTGCTGTAGTGGAGTCTGTGCTGCTGTCCGGGTCTGAGACTTAGACACTGACCAAGAAACTCACTCAGATGGTGGATGGATGCTACACGAGATGCTGAGGATGGCTCTGAAGATTAATCAGTATACACTGAGGATGAAAAACTCAGAGCTGTATGGGAGCCTCCCAAAAGTCAGCTCAAAAGTGACACAGAGGAGACTGAGGTTAGCTGGACAAGCTCACCGACATCCAGAGTTGACATTGCAGTCACTGCTCCTGTGGGAGCCCCTACATGGACCACACTAGAAGAGGAAGACCAAGGTTAACGTATGTTGATGCCCTAAGGACAGATACTGGTCTGTTGGAGACGCAGGACATGGCAGCTATAATGAGGGACAGAGACCGCTGGAGAGAACTCGTTCATGGATCTCGGGAATTTATATATTACAAACGACTACTACAGAACTGTTTCATTCGTACGAAACATTTCTATATCAAATATAAAATGCCTTTATAGTACGAATGAATTGATTACCTTTTTTCGGCTGTCGTTACCCCCTATATAACTCGGGAATCTACATATATATATAGATATATACGCGCGCGTGTGTGAGTGTGTGTGTGCGCCTGTGTGTGTTTATATATGCATGCCTGTACGTATCACCGAGACTGAACGTGACATATTCGTCAGAAATGTGCTTCATTCCTGAGAGGTATATAATTGATTATTTTACAATATAATTGATTATTTTCCTTAAGTGCAAATAATGTTTTCAACGAACTATTTACTAAAAATTTAATATCTACATCGCAATCTTTCGTAATTCGCCATGAGAATTGCTATTTATTTAAAGTTATAACATACTTCTAGATATTCCTATATTCGGAAATTGACCATACCAGCGTCAAATATGTATTCCTTCCATGCCATGCATAAGCCATTAATCGTGATCAATTTCCAGTATGGTGCCATGTTTATATTCATCCTTTCATTAGATATTGCTTCGATAATCCTATACGAAATTATATACTATATCCTGCAACGTAATATCGATCATGTTGCATCAGAAGGATTGACTTCTGCTTTCTATACTGACATTATGAACAACTGTATCTGATATTATAGTCACACCATCTGTTTCTCCAATTTCATCACGTGTGTGTTTTATCATGCAGTTTATCGTTTGCTTCGTTTTGGTAATGCATGTGAATGTTCCGATGTTGTATTCAATCTTATTGATGTATTATGACCCAGCGAAAATCAAATATCCGAAAAGTAGCTATTTAAGTGCTTTCAGTGATCTCTTATGTGTTCTATACTTTACTCCTTTACTTATTTTGCACAATATTCCAGTTGGAATATATTAAAGGAAAGTGGTCCTGTCTTGCAATTATCAATGTCTTCAATAAAAATGTGAAATTAATCCATTACATACGTGTGGGTGATTCGACTAAAACTGTTAAGTGTTTCTCAGGTATTGTAATATTTTCTTGTCTCGTGTGAATATAATCACCAATGATTTGCAGTATTTCTCCGATATCCTGTTATTCCATAGTTACATGTGGGTGTAATTCTTGGTGATATTTCATTTGTCATCTAATACGAAGATTACCTGTTCACGCATCGTTCTTTTATATTGACGTAATTAGATTGTTGCTTATTCATGTTGTTTAGATGGATAAATAATTTCCTTAGAATCCAAAGTATTTCCTCGTTATAACAAGTATGTCACATTTATGACGATTTCGGCCATATCTACTATATCTCTTTTATAACAATGATAATAGCTCGTTCATGTGATTGAATATTATAAGGTGTGAGGTCATCTTTGCATATATATATTTTATTTTTTGCGTTGTTTGGTTAGCTGTATTTATAGCTTGCAAAATGAATCCACGAACACAACTGTTATAATTGATACACATATCCATTCATAATTAACATAATTTCATCCTAAAAAAAATACCATTCTTCACATCACAACTAAGACGTCATGTTCGCCGAACAACATGTTTGATACCTTTCATAGTCGCCACATATTTTAGAACATAAACATTAGAGACCATAAATGTGTTGAATTGGTATCAAGGCTCTAAGTTTACAAATTACTGGACAGAATATCTTATAGTATTATATTATTAATTTTGCCTTTCATCCTTACGGGGTCTATAAAATAAAGTACCAGTAATGCACTGGATATTTGCTGACCTTGTGCCTAACGTAGAAACAATTATATTATTATTATTATTATTATTATTATTATTATTATTGGTCTAAGCGGACGTATTATGCTCGCTCCCAGTAAGTCGCTTTATTTGCCTGTTAAAATTATTTCTTGTTAAATATTTCTTGTTGTGTAAGGGATATAAGGCCTTAGACTTTGCCCTGTGAAGGGGAAAGTATAATATTGGCGCCTTTTGGCTCAAATATTTGAATCTTTTTTACATATTAAAAGATTTAGGGAAAAAAAAAACATAGCTGAGCCACGCCCCCCAGCGATATGTCTGCTGTCGTGCGACAACGACGTGGAAGTTGAGAGGAGCGCTACAGCGAAATTAACACAAATTGATAACACAAACACCACCACAAACAATGTAAATAAAGACACCAATGATACCAATGAGAACTCTAATTTTGAAAAAAATAACAGTAACAGCGACAACTAAAATACAGATAACAAAAAAAACAAAACAAATACAACAATAATATCAACACCACTAACATGAAAACAAATAGCGACAACACCAACAGCAACAATACCAACTTCACTGAGAACAACGGTAGCAACAAACGCAACAATGATAACAGCGACAGTGCTAACAACAACACCAACAAGAACAACGATAACAACCACAACACCCCCAACTAAAACAAGAACACAAAGAGGCCATGCTTCAACATAGACTTCTCAAACACAGATGAAAAGTTGGCCCAAGCATGGAAGCTCATCAAGCAAGAGCAAACCTGGGCCAACTTAACTGTCCCGGTAGAAGCTATTGACGCAGTGGAGCGCAGAACGGTGCATTATAGATGCATCTCAGCTCAAACCAAAATAGCAGCTTTTATCCCACAAGAATCTGTCGAAGTCGCGCTGAGGTGCATCAGCGAAGACACCGAATACATAGAGAGGGGCAGACAGTAGAGCACCATTTCGGTGTTGTTCAAGTCAGAAGCCCTCGCTATGAAACACGCTATGACTCCTTGCAAAACCAGCAAGGTGATAATGTACCCCTCCCACATGGGGAAAAAGAACGGCCCGTTTCCGCATTCCCAGCAGAATCCCACCAGGACTTGACATGTGGTGGCTTCTGGTATGTGTGATTGTAGAGGGGTCGGATACCGTCCCTATAGAAGTGACCAGAACGGCCAGAGAGGACTGGTCCGGGGTTGACCTGGAGATCCTTCTCCAGATCAGGCCCGAGAATGTCAAGACAATCCCGGACCACATCCGCTTTTAAAATGGGTCGGTCATTCACATTATGACCGAAGGCAAAAGGCGGCAGTGTTTTGTTTTTTGGGGAAAAAACCCATTTGCGAGCCTTCTGCCCTCAACTGCTGAAAGAGGCAAGGGGTCGAAAGGCTCCACTGCTGCCGACGCCGGGGCGAGGACCACAACCAACACCAGCACAGGCAAAACCACCAACAACAACACCAATAGAAAGACCACCACCAACATTGACCACCCAGGGGGGAAACGAGGAAAGCTGTCAAATTCCCCTCCCCCCCAAAAAAAATACACACACCAATAAAACCATAAACATACATACAGACACACTTACAGACACAGACCCCTCATCTACCAGTAGTGAAAATGAGGGAAATCCCAAATCCCCCAAAATACTAAAAAGGAAACACAGAAAGAAAAAAAAACTCAACAAAGCACAAAATCACCCACAATAAAAAACACAGACACCACCCACGCAAACAATTCTCCAATAACACTAACATCAACACCACCATCAACATCACCAGAATCCACCAAACGCAAACAACCTAAACAAACGCAAGAACAGATATACACACAAACATCTGAAACCACAGACACCGCACTCACAACAAACACAGATACAACCGAAATAACACCACCAAAACCAGCACTCCCACAGCCACGCAAACAAATAAAAGCACACCAACAAAACATACAAAACTTTGTGCTCGTCAGGAGGGCCAACAAGGAACTGATGGCCCTCGTAGAACGAAGTGAAAATATACAAAAAGAGGGGGAAATGTTTAAATCGAGCAGATTTCGCGTGCCGGAAGATTAGATTCTGGTGCGAATGTCGCTCGATATATTCAAAGAAATACGAGACAGTTTTCCTCGGAACGTGGGAACTCCGAACGTAAAACCCACTTCAAGACTTTTAAAGGGGTTCTCAAAAAGAAACCCCACCAATCATGGTGGTCCAACCACCCGACCTTTACAAGAGCCCGGAAGGTAAGTAAACCTATCTTCTGTCTCTTTTTGACCTGCAAACATGGCCGTATTAAGAGTAGGATGTTTAAATGTTCGAGGCCTGGGATCGTCCTGGAAGCAGGGTCACCTGCTCAACGACCTCATGTCTATAGAAATGGATGTAATTGCCGTCATCGCTGACGGCAGGATTTCCGGCCCGAACACACTAGCCCCTATTTTCGAAGACTGTCAGATCTTTGCATCTGTTAGCCGGACGGGAATGGGAGGCGGCGTGGCAGTGCTGTTTAGGAAAGGCCTGGATCTCGAGGTAAGGTCGATCTTCCGGGACCCGGACTGTAAGTTGGTGGTCCTGGACGTGAACAATAACGAAGGTGGTTCCTTTAGACTGGTGATCGTCTATGCTCCTACTGGGGCAGGGCGGCCGGACTTCTTTAGACGCCTGGAAGCCTTTCTGGGTACGTCTAGCCATATACTGTTAGCGGGGGACTGGAACGGCATCTTAGAGCACGCCGGGACTGTGTGGGAGTATCGGATAGGAGCGGGGGGTGAAAAAGCCTCAAGAACCTGATCAGCCAGTTCCAACTGTCTGACAGGTACCGACTAGATTTCCATAATGTGCCTGTGTGGAACTGGGCTAACCGCATAGGTCATCTAGATCCTATATAGACAGGACATTCATTAGGAAAATAGACAGAAATAGTGTAAGCTGTCCAGGTTTTGAAACGGTTGCCTATTCAGATCACAAGTTTGTGATCTGTAGGGTCGACCTAGATAAAACGCGTAGGTTAGGACCTGGTTACTGGAAGCTAAACATGTCATTTCCGGCACGTAAGGCTTACAGGGACGAGGTCAACAATTTAGTTAAGAAAAAGTTGACAGGGGGTGTCGTCAACAATAGATGGTGGGGGCTCTCAAAAGAGAGATGAGAGTAATGTCGATAGAGTTTAGCAAATAAGTAGCGTTAGAGAATAATAGAAAAGAGGGGGAGTTGGTAGATAAGTTAGACGAGGCTATTGGTAGTGGCATTGCAACTGACGTGCTAGCGGCGAGAAAGGCATTAGACCCTTTCTTCAATGAGAAACACGAAGGTTGCATTGTCAGAGCTAAGGCGGGTGCTCTGAGAAACGAGGGAACCAAAGCGGTTCGATGGGCCCGCGTGGCAGAGGCGCAGCGTGGTAATGCAACCACGATTTAGTCTTTGTCGGACCGAGACGGGGACGAGCTGAGCGGTTCCAAGAGGAGTGTGAGGCCTTTCGCGAACGTTTTGCTCGGCTGTTCGGGGGAAGTGGCGGGTCAGAGATGGTGGCGGACTTCAGTTCCTACCTCCATGGCTTGCCGCAACTCTCGACGGCTGACGCTGGGCAATGCGAAAGGCCAATTACTTCAGCCGAGATTCAGGATGCCCTTGCCGGCTGCATGAAGCGTAAGTCACCAGGTTTGGATGGTTGCCCTACGAGCTTTACGTAAATATGCCAGACCTTTTCTCCAGTCTCCTCGAAGCCCTCTACTGCAACTGGCAGCAAAGCGGGAGTATTCCCAGTTCTGTGAGCCGGGGCGTAGTGACGCTGATAAGGAAAGACGGGGGTTTGGTTGGCGAGGCGCCAACTTGCGCAATCCCAACCAGGTTCATACACCACAACCTCCACCTAATGCGATACTTTCATAGAGAGGATAGGGTGTAAACCGGGCTTCGGTGGGGCTCTGATCAATTTATATCAATCGAAAGCATTCGATAGGGTCTACCATCGGTACCTGGAGGCTGTCCTCAAGGCGGCTGGCTTCGGCCCCGTCTTCAGAAGCTGGATCGCTGCAATGCACAGCGGCACCTGCTCGATGATCAAAATTAATGGCCACCTCTCAGAACCGTTTCAGGTCTCCCGATCGGTCCGTCAAGGGTGGCCTCTCTCCTCCCTTCTGTACGTATTGACTCTCGACCCTTTACTGCGGAAGCTGGAGCTGTTGCAGGGCATCCCGCTCGAACCGGGACGCGGAAAGGCTGTGTCGGCTTATGCGGACGACATCACCGTCATGGTGTCGGACACTTCAGAAATCGAGGTGGTCGGCAACTTATTGGAGGAATATGAAAGGTTGACGGGAGCAAAATTTAACCCGGAAAAGTCGGTGGGCTTGCAACTCGGCACCTGGAGAGGCAAGTCCATACCGTCCAACAGCGTCGTTAGGCGCTGGACGGACGGACTGGTAAAGTTGCTAGGGGTTTGGTTCGGGCTTGACCTCCAGGTGGATAAGAATTGGGACGGGGTGATGGGCAGGGTAACCAGTCTCACCCACAAATGGGCTGGGACGAAGCTATCACTGAAAGGTCGGGCGGAGGGGGCGAACGCGTGCATCGCGTCCGTCATCTACTACCGTCTGACCGTCGTCCCTTGCCCTCGTTCGCGCCTCGCCATCTTGGAGCGGCTCCTCTTCAAATTCTTGTGGAGGGGTCAGGTTCCGCTGCTGAGACGGTCAATCTTTTGCCAGCACCCTCTACGTGGAGGGCTGGGCATGCTGTGGCTAACGATGCACAGGCACGCGCTGAGATATCTCCAGATATTCTGCCTAAACGGTGAACAGGTGTGGTCGCCGTTTGTCAGACGGGCCTTTCCGCAACTCGTTTCTTTGACTGAGCTGCAGTCCTGGGTCAAGAAGAGACCGAGACTGGGTGACTGGCATCTGGAATGTTGCCAGGCACTCACTCCCCTCTACCAGGCGGGCAATGCGGTCAGTGGAACTTCCACTCTCGAGTTTTATAGAGGATTAGTGGTGGGCAAGTGCGACGACGCACTCGAAGAGGCTCTGGGAGTCAACGAAGTCGAACTAACCAGTCTGTACCGGAGGACTTTCGAGTCGGGGACGATGGATAATTTCCAAAAATCCCTCGCTTGGCAGTGCTACCGTGGGGCACTGCCGGTTCGAGATAAGCTCTACAGACACGGAAGGGCTGTCAGACGGAACTGCCCGAGATGCGCGCAGAGCGTCGAAACCGTTCTGCACGCACTCATCCAGTGTCCGTGCATTACTGACTTGTTGAGTTATGTTGAACAGCTGTTGTCGCGTGTAGAACGGATCCAAAATTATTTCGTGCAAATGAATCGAAATATGGGGCTCTGACAATTGTTACTACTGTGAATTTCGCCGCCACGACCACAACGACGGTAAGCGCAGCCAACCGCACATACACCCACACCACCACCACTACAACAACTCTTCAAAACCGAATAGCTGGCCTTCAAAAAATCTGTGGTCCTTATTTGGTCAGACCAATACGTTATATCTATCACGGAGGAAGTACCGAAAGGTTCAGATTTGTAGGTATTCCCTCAAGACAGAACGTCTGGAGTTTTCACTCTGTGTGGTACCAGTGGGTAGCAACATACTATAGGACGTCTGGCGCACCCGGAGGGAATATTGGTCGGAGATATGTATAGAAATGTCCTTACATATCAAACTATAGAAAATGGAAAACATACCTGAGCTCATTTACCTACCAGATGCCGTGGCGCTGAACGTAGTCATTGATGGTAAAAAGACCATTGTTATATTCGCGGAGAAACGGGACTCTTAAGAACCTTTGCCCTCAAAAGAAGATAGTGAAAAAGCGACACCCAATGCTGCAAACACCAAGAGCTCTAGAAGTGCTCCAGCTGCAACTAGCAACACGAGAGTCATCAATATATGTAGCAGTAACTGTATCAACACTAGCACAGTAAGACCAACAGCAGCAACAGGACCACCAACACCTAAACTTCATCAACACTGCCGAAATTAGCAAAGGAAACATCACCACCAACAACTGCAACTGCAAAAGTCCTAAAAGCCACCCAGAAGGACTCCAACATAGCTCTCCATCTTCTTTTCTGAAAACACACACACACACACACACACACACACACACACACACACACACATACTCACCCACACACCAACATAAAAAAACAAATGGTCAAACGTGCGATCAAACGAACCTGCCCGAGATGCGTGCAGGGAAGTGTTGCCCTCACCACAGTACATTTGCTAAAAAGATGTGTGAATGTTGAGGAAGGTCCGTATGAATGGGTCTTTTCCGAGAATGCAACTGTAGGCTGGTTCCATTGAAGAAGCGAGGTGTGCTAATAGAACGTCGAATAAAATGCCTTGAGATATTTAGTTACGACCTTTTTATGATCTGAATTCAAATCCCGCCAAGTTTAGCTTTGCCCTACATCCTCACAGGATGGTATGATAGTTTTGTAGGGATCGAACCTAATGCTCCGAAACCATATTTGTTCCTGGGTCCCCGCACTGGGTCTCTTCACACCAATGATATTTCTACGTTACACTTAGCATATTTCGAATATTTTCCACGTTTTCTCCTGCAATATTTTTGTCAAAAGAATTTGCAACATCTTTTCTGAAGCTTTCTTCTCTTCAATGCCATTAATCACTCTACATATTCTCTATTGCTTGGTTAGTCTCTCTCTATCTCTCTCTATCTATCTATCTCTAGCTCTATCTCTCACTCTTCAGCTTATGATTTTTATTGCTTATGATTTTTTTGTTTATGATTTTCTGTTTGTATTTTCACCTGTTTATGATAATTTTGTATTGATTTTCCCGTCCTCTTTCCTTCCCGTCTACCTTCTACCCCCCCCCCCCCCCTTTATGTATTCCGACCACTCCCTCTCACACTATCGGAACACTTTTCCTGCCGACTCAAGGGTGAAACTAATACTAACATTCCGTACTGCCTCTTCGCTTCCTTGTGGTATTTTTTTGTTTTCTGTTTCATCTATTATTTATATATATATATATATATATATATATATATATATATATATATATATAAATATATATAGTTATGTAATACACAACATAAGATAATTATTTCATTTACCAGTGGTTTCTTGAAGACAGATATTTATGTCTGTCTTCATTCATCAGCAACACATGTTATTTATGAAATAGTAACTTGGATTTGAAAACAGAATAAAATTTACGTTGACGTTGCTTGTATAATTTCTGGGCTAACATTTTACATGTATATATAGCTCGCAGTTATTTATTAACCCTACTCAGCTTGGCTCTGGTTTGGGCGTTTTCAGAGCACCATCGCCGCGTGGAGTGTTTTAAATAACATTTGAATAGAAGTAGATTTCCCTCTATAATCTTGTGAATTTTCCTAAGATTTATCCTGTTAAATGCCTACTTAACAGATTTTGAAAAACGATTCCCCGTTGCCATGGGAAGGGTAATAGAGTAACAGTGGGTATATAAATGATGATATTTCATTCTTTTTTCTTGTTACAAAATTTGATGATACATACTTTAACCAGAACCAGAGGAATATCGTCGAACAATATTGCCAATCTAAGGCATGTCTTTTGCGTTGTGTGGCACCAGTTGCCGACAATCAGGACGTTTTCATGGCTACCACGTGGTTACCATCTCAACACCATGTCAACACCATGTCCATTTCTAGAATCATTGCATTTCACTGTTTCATTATTAGGAATCATGTCAAAGAGAAGGTACATGGCAGTACCTATATCCCTGCTATATGCTGTACGTATATCCCTGCACAGTTTTATGATAATAGCCTTAGTGGTTCTGAAAAGATGTTGAACCCTATAGAAGAACAAATGTCAATATATCTGGGTATACCTGATGGCGTCGTCAGAAACATGATGATGTAACCAGCATTTTACTCATGCTGGAATATTCGTCTCTCAGTGAACTATACCTGTGTTAGGTTTCATTGTTACGGCATCAGTCGTTCAGGAATAAAGCTAGAGGTGGATCTCTCAGACACACAGGTATATGGAGTCCCTAAAACGCCCATGTTTTACAGAATTAAAGTTGTTTAATAGATACCCCTATCCATTGAATTAATTCATAGTTATTGATCTAAGCCCTAACAAACACATTCTTCGTTTCTTGTTAAAATCTTCACTCTAGAACCCCCCCCCCTCCCCTTGTCCTTCAATCATACAGTAAGAATTGTTAGTATGTCCCCATGTTCTAAACTTATTTTTCATGTATAGATCACTGATATTTGCCATCGGATTGTGAGGGTGTTTTTCCTTTTGTTGTGAAATGTATCTCTGTCGATTTTCGTGTAATTTATTATTCCAGAAATATAACGGATGACAGCAGCCAGACAAGTCTTAACCACATTTATCAAATGTTTTGAATTAAACTTTAACTACAATACAATCGTTGTGTTTTCACATTTGGGTTGTGTTACCGACTTCCAGAATTCCTAGGGTCCTTTCTCAATTACTTTATATAATTACATAAAACGCCATGTCACGTGTGAAATGTTTGGATTTATTGTACCTACTTTTACTCTCATGAGTATAGAAAAAAAGCAGAGTCTCTGATCAGAGATTAGGGAGATGTGGCAGAAAATGAAACCAAGTAAACAACAATGTTAGTAAAGAGCAAAATATTGAGAGGGGTAAACCTTAGTGAGTAAGGAAGAAATTGCACATGCAGAACATTCCTGCAATAAAATGCTGAAATAGAGCTGTAACATGATTGAATACCAAAAGTTGACAACAGGAGCAAATTTGGGAAAGCACAGCATGTAGTAATTGCAACAGGACATTTGTGTGGAATATCGAATTGTAGTAGTTGATATCAAGAAATAAGAAAACTTGTAATATAGATTTTCAGCGCGAAAATAAAAAAAACAAGGGAAATATATATAGTTAGTGTACAATACAATAATCAATATATGAACGAGCCGAAGAAAAAAATGAAAAAGAGTCCTTTGAGATAAATATAATAGGCAATGAGACGAACACAACGAAAATGAAGTCAGTTTGAAGCAAAACATTACAAATTACTGAAATGAAGCGGAATTAAACCTGTCAATGTTGAAGGGTAATACACAAGTGATATCTTATTATATCTCATTATATAACATCATGTTTTAGTACATTAAAGTGTATTACATTATAATATATTATGTAAAGGACAGAAGGACAATGTCAGAGAAATTTGGCTCAAAATATTATGCACACTTATATGCAACTTGCGCATGGAAACTCTAATAAAAACCTCAGTCATATATATATATATATATATGTGTGTGTGTGTGTGTATGTATGTATGTGTATATAATTATATATATATATATATATACCATTTAAGTTGCGTTGTTTATTAAATGATGTAACTAGTGATTCCGGTTAGTAGACGATAATGCAATAAATTAAAGCATTCTACGTAATGCAGATCATTCATCGTAGAGGTGGTCTCCAGTGGTTGGTGCAACAACGGAGTGAAATATTCATTAAAAACAACAACTGAAATCTAGACTCGAAACATTATACATATAACTCCTCGAAAACACTATACATATTTCAATGTAACATCTTCATCATTCCGAACATGATGCAAGACGTGGGCGGTGATTTCGTCAGGTGTAAAATTTGAACTTCATTATATAACAGAACAATTTGGTCGAAAAAAAGAGAAAATATAAGATCGATTTTTATTTGGGAAATGACCACCGATTCCCTGCTATTGTAACGAAAGATATATATATATATATATATATATATATATATGTGTGTGTGTGTGTGTGTGTGTGTGTGTGTGTGTGTGTGTGTGTGTGTGTGTGTGTGTGTGTGTGTGTGTGTGTGTGTGTGTGTGTGTGTGTGTGTATGAGTGTATGTGTGTGTGTGTGTGTGTATTTGTATCGAGATAGAGAGAGAGACACAGACATTTGGAAATAAAACCAACAATATATTTTCTAAATTCATCTCAGATTACCTAATGTTCTTCAGGTATTTCGACATTTGAAGTTCAAGACGTTAAGCGAAAAATAGAAGATATATGCTATAAAACAATAACAATAAAAAAACTTTAGCAAATAATAACACATTAAATATAATAAGTGTTCAACTGTCTCTTCTGTTATAAAATCAAGTGAAAACATAAAAAATCAAACGCTGTTGTAAAAATATCATCTCATATCATTGATGAAGTGCTATTTTTCACTCGGAAACCTTTACGATCTTCTGCGCTTAACAATGATTGATGTTAGAAATAATTCGCGTTTTTCTTCTAATATTTTATTTTTATTTCTTTGCTTGCTTCCTCTCTTCTTGGTAATGCAGTTGTTCTTCTTAATGTTGAAGTGTTGCTTCTATTGTATTTTTCTTGATTGCTTTTTTTTTTTTGTCATTTTATGTTATGGTTTCTTTCGGAAATAAAAATAATTGCTGAGTCTGTCATGCATGAATATTTACCATAATGACCATGATGAAAGACCACCAGTATCTCTATGATTTACAAAAAACAATAAGAAACAGAGCAAAACAACAACAATACATGTGTTGGATCAAAACAGAAATATTCTATTATCCAAATAATTAAATACATATACATATAAACATACAGTAAACTTAAATGAGAGGGATTAAATAAGCAATACACTATTCAGAATAATCTAACCCCAGTCAGGTGAGAAGCAACCACCTACTTCGAAGCACAGATCGTACGAATGCCCAATCTCGTGATTCTTCATATTGGAAACTGGCTGGCAATAATATCATTCTTTGTTTATTTGGGGGATCGACGAGGGAGTGTCACTTGAGAGATTGTTTTATAAATCACATCCAATTTCCTCAAAAATACGTCGCTTTTAATGCCTTGTTTTCGTTTATGCACGATCAACAGCTTCGTCACCCAATGGGAGCTGGTATTCACGTCTTCGTTGTTTTTCCTGTTCCTCTGTTTGAGCTCCTTATCATTATTATTTCTCTAAACATTTTTTTCCCTCTTTCTCAGTCCGTAGGCCACCAAATCCGCTCCTGTTGTTTTTGATAGCTCCCGCCATTTCCAGTTTGATATCTTATTAATCAAATCGGATATATATGTTCTAAGTTGTCTATACAGGCCACAAATGTGTGGTCTGTATATGCTACTCGTAGAAACTAAAGACAATGACACTGATTCCATCTGGTAGTCAGATGAGAATTCTAATTAAATACAATCTGGATGATTCGCTGGGTTTTGCCGATGTCAATATTGGCGCATTCAAGATATGAATACAAAAGTCCTCACACAGATAGAAATGGGTGAGCAAGTTTGAGTGGCTTTTATACACCCTGTTCACTCGGCTAATCTGCAAAATCCCTGCTTGCTTCCAAAATGCCGTTCCAATTACCAACTAATACCAATGAACGAGATAATCTCTAAAACATCTTTAGATGTCTAACGAAACCTTGTCTTCCAGCTCCTATCGTTACGTAAACTGCCATTAGTATGAAAGTACTCACATCTCCATCACGACTACTCACGTCCTGGACCACCAATTGTTCATACAGTTCTTGGAAAATCTTTCTTATCTCTAGAACGACGTATTTTAGAAAGGTCTTTCCACATAAATCGAACTGATTGGGCTGCATGGAACAAAGGGTTTGGCATCGTCCATGAGAAGAGCGAGTCGTTCTCGGAAATTCTGTTCTCATCCAAACAGATTTTCTTTTTGTTGTCATTCTATTTTGAATCGGTGGGTCTGCTATCAAAGTGTGTCAAGTTATTTTAACAGCATGCAATGATACTATCACTGTTACAGTTCTTTGGGATTTTCTACATGTATTTAAACATGTTGCTGATGAGAACATTTACATGAAAATGACTTTTTTCCAATTCATCTATGAAGTAAATTTTTTCCTGGTGCCAGACAATTTCAGTAACTAACCGATGGAACAAATTGTGCAACGAAAATCACCGAAATAAATAATTACATTTTACAAAAAAAAAATAAGTTTGAACTACACATCATATAACGTCAGAACCAAGTTTACATATATCTATATATATAAAGGGAAGATGGACATTGTTTAGTGTACCGAACTTGCATGCTACACCGTTCATCCAATTTTCATGAAACCTCACAAATATATAAAACTCAACGCGTAGAGTGGAATAGGCTACATGAAATTTTCGAAAAATCGATAGTCGGGCCCTATGACAGAATGTTTTTCGATTCCAATGAAATTTTATGTGAATTCGAACACAAGAACTCATAGTTTACATCTGGCGCAATAAAAATAAATTTCATATGCCCATATAAGGACGTGCGTTATTGATTGGACGGCCAGCTGCATGTCTTCCCAGCTGTCTCAGTAAACGACCGACCATTAAAGAGTTTATCTTTTCATATTCCACCTTATTCAAGTGGAAATACAGTATTATCCCTATCTGAAAAGGGAACCAAATTTAATGGTGTCTTTTGTGAACCTAAAAGCTGTGAGTAAATTTTCAAACAGTCTTAAATAATCATGCTTTTTGAAAAAAAAATTACTAAATAATACGTTGACCAAGTTGTGTTGTACACATACAATACAAGTAAACAAATTTACGTCGTACCAATGTTTTCCTTTTTTAAACAAAAGATTCTAAAAAATTACTTAATTTATAATACAGTCTTTTGCACAGGAAGTGAGTAACTTTTCGGGTGTTTAAACGTAAGTTCAACAGGGTTTGTGTCTTCATTATTAGCCCACCTCTAATGGCATTTTTTGTTCTGCTTACGACTAAATGTTATGAGCGTATTTGCAATTAATTGCGCACACGTGCACACCTGCATGCAGATAGACACTGACAGCCAATAAAAAATCGATAACTTGCTTATTAAGATATCGGTCAAAAAGAGAGATTGAATGTACTTTAGAACATTTTTTGAATATATTGTTCTTTTTGGCATGATATGTCAGAAATATAGCTACTATACAATTTGGTTATTTTTTGTAACTAAAAAACGGTTCCTTTTGGGTGGATATTTAACGAGAAAAATCCTAGGGTTTTGGACAAGTTTGTTTCAGGCGCTGTATAGACGCCTATTTTATCACACCTTGGTCATGAATTCGTATTCTTTTCCAATAGATATTTTCTGCTCTATAAGGCTCACCAGGATATAAGGCGTATCATTTAAAATCAGGTCCGCGCAACTGCGTGTAAGGCCAACCAGGAAAATGCTATCTTCTTTATTTTAGTCTAGATCTATTACTTCTGTTAGAGCCGTGATTGATTACCATTGTATTATTTATACATAAGGCTCACCGGAGTATAAAGCGCAGAGCTGTTTTTTGATTAAATTTAATTATTTTAAGTGCAATTTATAGACGGGAAAATTCGGTAAGTTATTGTAATCATATTTCCAAACCTTCCCATTCACCAGTAACCATGCTAACGAATCTGGTCTCATCTCTCTCTGTATTTAATCACCTCTCTCTAACCTAACAGCTTCGTTACACGTCGTTATGCCCACACGGAAACGTTCAAGACTTACCTCCAAAAAAGGTACAGCTATTGCTTTGAGACAACGAATTAGGCGTTCTCAGGTATGAGTTCATTCACAATTGATTAATCCTTTATGCAATATTCTCCCTTAATGTTAGCAAGTACTGCGTTTATCCTAACTGTCACCACTTTTAAGCAACTACAACATTCTAATCGTAGTTATATTAAATTTATTGTCTTACCTTGATTCCCTTTTGTTCATGTTAGACTTTTCTCATTTACTATTGACACTGTCATTGGCTTAGCTAACCAGTAGACTTAATTAATTTTCGCTAGGAAACACCTGCTGAGCGCGAATCTCGACTCACTGATAGACGTCTTTCTAATAATTTATTTATCCCCGGTGATAATAATTGTTTCTACTTTTGGCACAAGGCCAGCAATTATCCTAGTGTATTATTGGTACTTTATTTTATCGACCCCTTAAAGATGAAAGGCAAAGTTAACCTCGGCGGGTTTTGAACTCAGTCCGTAAAGGGACGTAACTGTGCTGCAAAGCATGGCGTCCGACCCTCTACCGATACTGCCAATCCACCGCCAATGATAATAATGATTTCGGATTTAGGCACAAGGCGAAATATTTGGATGGAGGGGAAAGACGATTAAATTCTCCCCATTACGTAAGAATGAATGTAAAGATAACCCCAACGTATTTGAAACCAGAACGTAAAGAGCCGTAACGTAATGCATGTTATCCGACGCTATATCAATACTGTCAATCGTTTGTCTAAGTAATAATGATAAAAATAATAAGAATAATTGTTTCTGATTTATGCACAAGTGGATACGGGTAAATCGAATAAATCGATTCGAATGCATTACTGGTACTTTATTTTACAGACCCTATAACGAAGAAAGTAAAGCTAACCTCGGCGGAAATAATAATTGGGATATGGATGTAATTGTCATCTTCATTACAATCATCATCATCACATTCGTCAAAGATTTTGCTAATGATGGTGTTGTCTCTTATTCACCATCAGTTTTGCAATGTTGACGGTAAGTTTGGAATGTTGGAGGTTAACATTTTGATGTTTTTATTTCTTTTTTTATGTTATTTTAAAGAAAGTTTGGGCATCAACTGAATTGTAAGCTTCTAAAATACAATAACAAAAAATACGTCAACAATAACATCAGTCATCTTTATGAAGGGAAGAGAAAAAATATCATAGCTTCAAATTTTTCCAAACTTTGCTCGATTCGTACCATCCACACCACATACATTTACTTACACACTCACGTGCATTCACACTCGCACACACACATACATTCACACTTATTGATTTGATGAAATCAACTTAAGTTGGCTACGGTTTAACTCGAATCGATGTTCTTCGCATGATTGATGGATGGATGATGCGAAAACACGGCTACAGAAGTTTTCAAGTGTCATTTGAGCTTCAGTGGGGGAAGGGAACGTTGTCATCAGTTTATGATTAATTGCTTTAAGAAGGCAACTCTTATGTTGATTACACACTCCTGTATTTTCTTTTTTCTCCAACGTTCACTTTTGGCTAACATTTCTATTTTAGTTCAATAAAAGATTAGATGTGTATTCGGGGATGGATGGATAATGTTATTTTTTTCTTCTTTTATTTCATATCACTACTGCCGTTGCTACCAACACTACTACTACTACTACTACTACTACTACTACTACTACTACTACTACTACTACTACTACTACTAATGATGCTGCTGCTGCTTCTACTTTTACTACTACTACTACTACTACTACTACTACTACTACTACTACTACTACTACTACTATTGCTGTTGCTGCTGCTGCTACTGCTGTTGCTGCTCCTGTTTCTACTACTGCTGCTAGTAGTACTAATACTTCTACTACTACTAATGATAATGCTATTACCCCGGTAAATAATCATGAATGCAATATTAGTGATGATGACAATGGCTATGTTGATGGTCGCTGTGATAGTTATCGCTATGTTGTTGATGAATATGGCCATATATACTGGTTCACAGCTAGAGGAATTTCCCTAGCCCAACGGCTAATGCATATATTTAATTACTTTATTCTATGCACACTTTCTGTAACCAAGGCTATTGCTCATATAAACTGGACAAATAACCCCAAATATTCCTTGACTGTTTCTCTCCACGGATTTATCTTGTAATGTAAACAACCTGACATGGCGTCCTTTGACAGCATAAAAGCAGAATCATTATCCTTACCAAAACGAAATTATCACAACACCACATTGTAAACAGGACGACAAGTGTTTGTTTGCTCAAATACGGAACCAGACTGCCATCCTGGATCTCTTCTGTCAAACACAATGCTTTAACGTCACTAAGAATGCATCTTAACGATTGATATTATATTCTAAACTACAGACTGATCTGACCCTAATATTTACTAATCATTTTCAAAATATATATATATATATATCATGTTTTCCTTATTATTATTATATATATATATATATATATATATATATATATATATGTGTGTGTGTGTGTGTGTGAAGATTATGCTGCCCTCCACTGTTAGATTTTGAAAATGATTATATATATATATATATATATATATATATATATATACAATAAGGAAAACATGATCGTCTACATCTATTTATGTTGTTTTTTTGTGTATCAACATATATATATATAACAGAAGTTCGACGAGCTATTGATTCCAGAAGAAGTGGGCGAGATCGATACAGATCGAACCTTGAGCATATCAATAACGAAACACGCGTAACTACTCAATAAACGTAATGAAGACCTAACAGATCGTCCTGTATATACTATATACATATATACTGAACTGGTCCCACCTATGCATCGAGTGCTCAAGGTAGTAACACAATATTAAGATAATGTTACAAACAATTAAACTATCTATCTACACATACACACACACACACACACACATATATATATATATATATATATATATATATATATATATATATATATATGTGTGTGTGTGTGTGTGTGTGTGTGTGTGTAGATAGATAGTTTAATGGTTTGTAACATTATCTTACTATTGTGTTACTACCTTGAACACTCGATCCATAGGTGGGACCAGTTCAGCATTGCACATTTGATGTTGTTTATATGGCATATGGGAAACCACGAGTTTGATGAGCTATTGATTCTAGAGTCGGGCCCGATCGATACGGGTTGTACCTTCAGTGGATGAATATCGAAACTCGCGTATCAACAGAATAAATATAATGATGATACTTTGGCACCTCATTCCAACTCATTATATATATATACACTGAGTTCAAATCCCGCCGAGGTTAAATTTGCCTTTCATCCTTACGGGGTCGATAAAATAAAGTACCAGTAATGCACTGGGTAATTGCTGGCCTTGTGTCTGAAGTAGAAACAATTATATATATATACACACAAGCACACACTGACACATACACACAGACACTCATTTATTTATATATATATCGTAATAATCTTCATAATACTTATGTGTAATTATAAATACTTAGAATTCTTTGACACATACAACATTATCCACATTAATTACAATTTGCAACTCAAAGGTTACCTCTGAAGAGAGAATGATTAATGAATTGCATACCATACGGAAATTGTTTATAATATACACGTATTTCTTTAGTTTGAATTTCAGCAATAAAAGAATTACAAACTTTCTAGTTATTAGTATATGTCAGGCATTATTACACCCGAGGTGACGAATTTGCAGACTTATTAGAACGTCGGGAGATAGACAGATATATAAATAGAGAGAGTATACTCTACCATAGAAATTATGTATATTAACACTGAATTCATGTATTTAAATTGTGGACGCACCATACATGTATTTAAATTGTGGACGCACTATAGCAAACCAGAATGGTTTGCTATAGACTTGATTTGACGTAAGTGAATTTGCTTATACCAAACATGTTTAGTACTCCATCAAAAGGACTGTATCAGTAATACAATGGACCAGCATTTACATGCACTGTATCACTCCGAATCTCAATGAGAATTACATAAAAGTACGTGTATATATGAAATGCTTATCCACTTATAATTTAATCATGAGCAGTCTTCTTTATGTTGACCGAATAACCGGAACATGCATCATCGGTAAGGACCGTACGGTGGATTGGCAGTATCGGTAGAAGGTCGGACACCAAGCTTTGCAGCAAAGAGTTACGGCCCTTTATGTTCTGATTTCAAATCCCACCGTTGTTAACTTTGCCTTTCATCGTTACGGGGTCGATAAAATAAAGTACCTGTAATACACTGCGATAATTGCTGGCCTTGTGCTAAAAGTAGAAACAATTATATTCTATTGATTTAAACTTCCATTTCGTAAAATTAGTATAGTAAAACGGTAATATATATTTCTATAACAAAGCATAATGTAGCACATGTTGTAATTTTGATTCATACTGACTGCAATTCGAATCCTTTCCCTCAACATACATGTAATGGTCATAATTTACTAAATATCATTTATGTCAATTTTAATCGATGCCCTCACAGGATTTTGTAATTTTTATTCGCCTAAAATATCAAGTACTAATCTAATTTATTAGTGTTTCAATAAAAACAAATAATTACAAATAATTGAAAAAGATGGTTCGACATCAATATAAGATGCGCATGATGAGAAATCGAAATCAATTTTGTTAAATATAATTTACATTTATAGTTGTCTTTAACATTTTGTATTATAAAACAGTCTCTATCTCTCTTTTTCTCTCCTTCTCTTTTTTTGTCTCTCACTTTGACTCTGTCTCTTTCACACAGGCACACACACATACTAGTGACACATCGCAAGTACAAACACACTATCATATACATACATATATATATATATATATATATATATATATATATATAAATGGAATAGAATGAAACGAAATTTCATTTCTCACTAATAGTACGGCACTTACATAAATGTAAGTATGTATGTATACGTACATGCATATATGCATACAGACGTACAGTAGCATGCATATATATATATATATATATATATATATATATATATATATATACATACAGGCACACATATATATATGCACGTATCAGTTTACCGAACATTTATTATAATGTTCGCTTTGTACGTTTGTAAACAAACGAACAGCCTGATTTACGCTGTACAGTGTTTAAGGCAACCACGTCACCTTTTTGTTCAACACTGACACAGGAACGATGTACTAGTTTCAAACTTGTTAGCTATCGTCAGCACCGTATACCTTTCTGCCAGATGGTTGAACGTCCGAAAGTATATACTTTCCTTATGAAAATTAACGGCTGAGCAGCCTAATTTGCATATCGAGTGAGTTCAGTCGGCCAGGCGCACCGAAAACGATAAATGGAATATATATATATGCATGCTACTGTACGTCTGTATACATATATGTATGTACGTATATATACATACTTACATTTAAGTAAGTGCCGTATCAAGAGTGAGAAATGGAATTTCGTTTCATTCTATTCCATTTATCGTTTTCGGTGCGCCTGGCCGACTGAACTCACTCGATATGCAAATTAGGTCGCTCAGCCGTTAATTTTCATAAGGAAAGAATATACTTTCGGACGTTCAACCATCTGGCAGAAAGGTATACGGTGCTGACGATAGCTAACAAGCTTGAAACTAGTACATCGTTCCTGTGTCAGTGTTGAACAAAAAGGTGACGTGGTTGCCTTAAACACTGTACGGCGTAAATCAGGCTGTTCGTTTGTTTACAAACGAACAAAGCGAAAATTATAATAAATGTTCGGTAAACTGATACGTGCATATATATATGTGTGCCTGTATGTATATATATATATATATATATATATATATATATATATGCATGCTACCGTACGTCTGTATACATATATGTATGTGCGTATACATACATACTTACATATATATATATATATATATATATATATATATATATATATATATATATATATATATATATATACCATTTCAATGTACTCATTAATATATTATCGCTTTCTGATTCAATCGGCTCTAACATCGTGTCTCAATTCCAGAAAGCTACAAACAATAATCCAATTGAATATTACTATTTTTCTTTGATTACATGCATAAATAACAAAGTGGAGGAATAAAGAAGCAAAGAAACAGAAAGAAAAAGAAAAGTGTAGATATATACACATACAGAAATAGATTCACAAACATGCATTAATACATTCACACACATACATAAACTTATTCACACACAAACACATACACAGATATATACATGTGTGTGTGCGTCTATGTGTGTGTATGTATTGTGACAGAGAGAAAGAGACATATAGCAAATTATATACATAACTTTCTTTTTATTTGCCACCAGGGCGAATAAAAGAGAGGAGTTTAGATGAAGAGGCGTCCTCAATAAGGAGGAGGCAATAGCAACATATAAAAATAAAATAAAATATAACAAAAATAAATTTAATAACAAAATCCTCAATAGGGAGGAGGCGCCTTGGGGGGTCGCACACACCCCCGAAAAAAAGTGTGCAACCCTTCTCCTCAGGAGCACATAGAGGAGGTGCACCCTTGATCTTTCATCTTCCTCACCTATAGTCTGACGTAGAGTGAAGGCCCATTCACACGGGCCATTCTCGCCACTTTCACCCATCTTTCATAAAAACGGCTGGGGTGCAGCACCTCTCTCTCCATCTTGATCCTTCTTCCGAAATGATATCGGAAGAAACGGACCAGTTGTTGGCCAGAGAGAAAGGCGTCTGACTTCAGTCCTTTCAGACGCGTCCACGATACAACCTCTTTCGCCAGCGCTATTACGCACAGAAACCCCGCCTCTCCTTCGTTTTTGAAGAGGAGAGGCGGCTTCATCGTTACAATAGACTCGGTGGTCAACCGAATCGGTCCCACCCTTGACAGCAGTTGTTCGACATAGCCCCACAGATCAGCAATGCCCGAGCAGTGTACCAATGCGTGTGCAACGGTTTCCTCGTCGCACACGCATCTGGAACAGATCTTTTTCGAGGGGTCCCTACCCAGGGCCCGAGTCTGTAGAGCCTTTCTCGAACGGGCAGAGCCCCTCGGTAGCACTGCCAGGCCAGGGACATCTGGAAGTTATCCATGGTTCCCGGGCTGAATGTCCTACCGAACAGGTTGGCCAGTTCGTCTTCCTCCATGCCTAGTACTTCTCCGAGGGCGTCGTCGCACCTGCTGACCACCAGCCCTCTATAGAATGACGAGGTGGATTCTCCACTGACAGCCGGGTCCGCCTGCCAGAGAGCCGTGAGCGCCTGGGCACACTCGGTGTGCCAGGTGCCCAGTTTTCTCGGTATTTGCTTGACCCAGGATTGCAGCTCGGTGAGCGCGACGAGTCTGGGAAAGACTCACCTCACAAACGGGGCCCACACCGCTTGATCAGTGAGGAATACCTGGAGGTGTCGTAGGCTTGATGCGTGTTTACGTATCATTAGCCACGGCATCCACAGCCCTCCTTTCGAAGGGTGTTGACAGCAGATGGAACTCCACACCATAGGAGCCCGCTTCTTCCAAAGAATTGGAAGAGTGCGCGCTCCATTTTGGCGAGCGTTTCCCTTGGGCAAGGCACAACGGTCAGGCGATAGTAGATGACGGACGCTATATAAGTGTTCGCCACCTCCGCCCGACCTTTCAGGGACAGTGTGCACTCGGCCCACTTCTGGGTCATTGCAAACACCCTGTTCGTTACCTCACCCCAGTTCTTCTCCACCTGCAGGTCTGGTCCGAACCAGACCCCGAGCAGTTCATCGGGCCCTCCGTCCAGCGCCCGACGCCGCAATCGGAGGGCATCGATTTGCCCCTCCACGTGCCGAGTTGCAGACCGATTGACCTGTCCCGGTTCAGCTTAGCACTTGTAAACCTTTCGTACTCCTCCAGTAAGGTGCCGATCGCCCCGATTTCCGAGGCCGTCGACACCATTACTGTTACGTCATCGGCGTAGGCCGACACCGCTTTCCGCAATCCCGATTCCAACGGGATGCCCTGCAACAACTCCAACTTCTGCAGCAGGGGCTCTAGAGTCATTACATACAGAAGGGAGGAGAGAGGGCACCCTTGTCGGATGGACCGGGCGATTTCGAACGGCTCCGAGAAGTAGCCGTTCACTTGACCCTAGAGCAGATGCGGCTGCTCTACATGGCATTGATCCAGCCCCTGAAAACGGGTCCGAAGACTGCCGCCGCTAGCACCGCATCCAGGTAACCATGGTCGACCCTATCGAACGCCTTAGATTGATCCAAGTTGATCAGGGCCCCTCTATGAGGTGAAGGTTGTCGTGGATGGACCTGGATGGGATAGCACATGTCTGCGTATCTCCCACCAGGTTGCCCAAGACAAGCGCCAACCTCTTTCCTAGCACCTTGGCCAAAATCTGTCTGTAACTCTGTATTTAGCAGAGTTATGGGCCTGAAATTATTTATATCGTCCCCCTTCTTCTCCTTCCTCACTAGCGTTATTACGCCCTTGGTCACAGCACAGGGAATTCTCCCGTTCTGTTGCCAGTTGCAGTAAACCGGGTCTATGAGTTCTGTCAAGGTTGACCATGCAGGTCACTATCTTGTGGTCTGAATAGCCAACCGTGCGCATTTTTGGACAACTTAAAAAAGTCCTTATCCTTATTTCTAACTAAGAACCTATCTAGGTACGACCTAGTTGATCCGCTGTGGTTTGCCCAAGTGCAGGTTGGCGCAGTCGGAAAATCTAGTCGATATCTATCGGCCAGGTCAAATCTATCGATTAACCCTTTGCGGCTATTACACCCCTCTCTATCGGGACAGGCCCCTACGTAATCTCAACGTGCATCTAGGATACCATTCCAGTCCCCCACTAATAGCAAGGAGCGGGACGTCCCTAGAAAAGTCTCCCGACGATGGAAGATGTCCGGCCGCATTGACCCGAAAGGGCTGTAGACGGCTATCAACCTAAACGCTCCGCCTTCACCACTGCAAGGTCCAGAACCACTAGTCGACCCTCCGGGTCCAAATGTACCGTCTGTGTTGCGAGACCCAGATGTTTTTTGCAGCAGAACAACAACCCCACCCCCACCTCCGAGCTGACAGAAAGATTCGTGCATCTCAAAGTCATCAAAGGTGGGAGCCATCTGTCGCACGTTGCTGATCCGGGCCTCGCAAATAACCATCACATCTATACGTTGTGACCTGAGGTCATTTAGAAGCATTGCTTGCTTTCAAGTTGAGCCCAGGCCACGCGCATTTAAACAGCCTACTCTTAGCATAGCCATGTTGGTGGTGAAGAGAAAATGAACTTACCTCTCTGCCTCCCGGGTATCGGGCTGCACAATTTCCATGAGGGTGGGGGATGGGTTGTTGGGTGGGGTGGTGGTTTGTGGAAGTGTAGGGGCATCAGTGTGTTGTGTAGTTGGAATGTTTGGAGTTGTGTGGGTGTTGAGAAGTTGTTTAGGAGGACGCGGTTAATGGGCCCGACGCAGGGGGGGAGGCGTCCTCTTTAAGCTTGTTTTTTAGTGTTTTATATGTGTCCTCTGGGACCTTAATCATTTTGAGGTGGTGGGAAATCCCCTGCCTGGGTGAAGTTAGGCCCTTGGGTTTTTACTAAATTGTTGTTGTACACAATGTTTAGCAGTTTTTTTATTTCTTGTGTTTATGTATGTGTATGCATGTTTTTGTTTTTGTGTGGTGTTTTTTGTTTGCTGTTGTTGTGTGCTCTTTTTTATTGGTGTCTGTGTTATGTTTTGGGGAGGTGTGGTTTTCATTTGTGTGTCTGAGGTGTGAGTAGATACGTAGATAGATCATACACACTAATGCATACATGTGTAGATTAATCGAAACAGTGAGAGGGAGTGTTATATAAAGAAAAAAGATTGTATAGATATTGCCCAAGTATGAAAACCAACATGGAAGTAAGTAAGTGAAATAGATTGATGTCGAATGATAGAAGCAACGAAATTTACGTACACTTGCATTGTTTTAGAAAATGCCGGAAAACAAATGTCAGAAATGACATGCCGTTTTAAATCCATAATAGGTAGTAGAGTACACCATGTAGAAAATAAAAAAAAAACGATTGTTCAACATGAAAACCTCCTATTTATGTTTTACATAGACATAAAGCTTTGGTTAAAAGTAACAAGTTAAGGTAGTAATTATGATACAAAACATATAACTCCTTACTATTGAAATATTATTGAATGAAATAAAGAAATGAACGACAAATATTAGATATGTTATAATATTAGAAGAAGAAGAAGAAGAAGAAGAAGAAGAAGAAGAAGATATGAAAGATGTAAATTCGGGAGTTTATGTATTTCTCATGCAAAATGAAATGCTACATTTAGTTTAATTCATGCAAAAACTAACACACACACACACAAATACACACACACACATACAAATACACACACATACAAACACACACACACACAACACACAAACATACACACACACACTCATATGCACAGTTATATTTTGTTTGTCTCGTTGTATGTATCTATGTATATACGTGTATGTATCTATGTATATAATAATATAGTTGTAATTTTCTATACTCATTTATACACATCGATTTCCCCTATAAAATAACGACATACAAACATTTTGGTCCAGGTGAAGACGAATCTGAAAGCCTCTCAGCTCTTTCTTTCTTAAACTTTTGGAATCCTTAGGTTTCATTGATCGTTATCTGCCTGATCGTTTTACTTGTGTACTACTGTCCTAAGAACGAATCGGTAAAACTGATATACCACACGTGGTTGTGGATCTTGTAGATCAGTTACATTGGAAGCAAATTCGAAAATTCCCGCTGGCCTTTATACATACTTCAATAAATAGATTTCAATTACCCACTACACACATACATAATCACACAGACACATACACACACACACACACACACACACACACACATACAGATATACCTGTGTGTGCGTGTGTCTACATACAGGTATAGTTTTATTTACATACCCATTATATTATTAATATTATTATAGGGCGGTGGATTGTCAGTATCGGTAGAGGGTCGGACGCCATGCTTTGCAATAGGCCTTTTATAGTCTGCGTTGAAATCCCGCCGATGTTAACTTTGCCTTTCATCCTTACGGGGTCGATAAAATAAAGTACCAGTAATACACTAGGATAATTGCTGGCCTTGTGCCAAAGGTAGAAACAATCATTAATAATATTCTATATATTAATATTATTACTACAGTGACTTTGATCACAACGTTTATTACGATCATGACGTGGTAATGAAAATGATAAGAATAATGGCAGCTGGAGAGAGGCTGCTTTTTTTTTGTCCTGGAAGCAGTAGTAGTAGTAGAAGTCTTAGAAATTCGTTTAATGTTGGAGATGATGGTATACGTAATGATATCGATTATGGTAATAAATGTAGTTATGTTTTCTTTTTTTTTAACGGAAAACATATTAGACGATGCTGTATTATGTCTGTACTTTACTTACATTATGCATATCTGATGGATGTGCGATAAAAGTAATTATAGAGAAATTAATTTTCAAGATTATTGTTCTAAATTTAGGGATCGGATGTATGTGTAAGGATTTTGTATCGGTATGACGGTTCAACATATTCAGCAAGAGCGTTCTTCAGTGTCTATGTGTTACTCAACACATAATTAGAGGATACACGCATTCACCCCCCCCCCCCCCCCCCCCTCATCTCTCTCTCTCTCTCTTTCTCATTCTCTCTCTCTCACCCCTCAGATAGATATATAAATATATAATTGTCTATATACAAATGCACACACTCACACACACATATATATATGTGTGGGGGGTGCGGGTGTGTGTATGTGTGTGTGTGAGTGAGTGTGTGTGGGTGTGTACAAGTAATTTATTTGACAGGAGTAATTTACCGCCGCTGCACATGTTAGGATTTAGAATCAAATACCTCTTACAGAGCCAGATGATGTGTTAATTTAATAAAAACAATATATTGGACAATTTGACCCTACTTACCCCTCAAAAGTCGGAATATTCATACCTGGGGTAACTTTCGCTGGAGACTGATTGATTATGGTTGGATCTTATTAAACTACAACATTTCTATATCTTAGGACATTGTCCTATCTTAAGATTGAACATTTAGAATTTGATATTACATATTAAAATATTTCTTTCGAATATTGGCACACGGCCAGCAATTTATGATAATGGGAATTCGATTATATAAACCCAGTACTTAAGTCTATTTATTTTATCGACCTAGCTATGATGAAAGGCAAGTTAGTGTCGGTGTGATTTGAACTCAGAACGTAGAAATTCGTATCGAAATACTGCAAAATATTTTATCCGACACTGTACTGGTACTTCCAATCCACCGCCCTTATTAGATATTAAATAAAGGGATAATTGTTTCATTGGTCTGGGCAACATTTCTATAGGCTTGTTCGGCAATGAGTTCCTTGAAAATAAACATCTGCCATTGTTGGATTACATATTAAACTTATGAATGCCATCAAATTATCAACATGTTCATGTCTACCGGACAGGGTATGTGTGCTTATTCTCTTTCTTGAAAAAAGTAACACGTAATACATAGTAAATGAACATATTTAGATCATTTTTCACATTCTGTACAAATAACTGACTTCGTGGAAAATGATATTAAGCAAGTGAAATCCCAATATATCTGATGGTTGTATCATCAGGTTTTTACGTTTGTCAACTTTATGTATTTTAACAACAATGTCGTTTTATAGCAAATATGAATATGTAGTTATATAGAAAATCAATTAAATTTGAATAATAATCGTGACTGAGATCTGACATTGTATTTTCTCTATAAAATAGAAATATATTAATTATCATGGGATGAAAAGCATTGTTTGTTATTCTATACTGAAAATAAAATTGAAAACGTGCAAAGTGATCATGTATTAAAATACAGCAAATATTCTCGTATGTAGTTAACATAGTACATGGAAGATGTCAAAAAAGAAAAGAAAAGAAACAATGTTAAAATTATTAGTTTCTTTTAACAGAGCAGAATACTTTGTAAATAAGATATAGAAGATACATCCGGTTACAAGAAGACGTGTCGTTCAGTGCAAATATAATATATTAAAGAAAAGATCGAAACTGTTCTCGAAGTGTGTGCAGTGTACAATTAAACCTTATGTCGTGGTAGTTGTTGTGTATTACCAGATAATGATTATACCAAGTAAACCGAGGTAAAATATTCTAGGTTTGACCACAACTTTTTTTTTCCAGGCAATTTTTTCATGGGAATTTCGCTGCGAATGCATGTATATTGAACCACAACGTATAGCGTCTTTTCGTCGTTTAGAAATTGAGCAATTGTATCAAGTTCGACTCGATAGACATCCACCTGTTTCGATGACGTAGGTTCTGATTTTCCGAATAACAGAGATCCAGGTCATGAAGTTATCTTATTAGTGGTTGAGCATTTTACAGATACGTATAACCATAATCGAATTTTTAGGGAGATTCAGCGTGAAAGTGTGTAACATGACAGTTCCTTTGAATTACAGGGACAATCCACTGAAGGTCATGCAAAGGCGTCCGTCTACCAGTTTCACTCAAAGACATTGAGAAATACGAAGCTCTGGTAAATGGCATTTGTCCAAGAAACTGGAAACAGGGATTGAACCCGTGACCTAATGATTTCCAAACGATATATGCAATGGTCTGACCATCCTGCATCCACATTGCTAAAAATGCAGGAGAATTTCTACTGTATATTGAGCTTAGAAAGGTTAAGTCAATATGTAACCAATTAAACTCCTTTCAGAAGAGCACGATATTGAGATCCACAGAAAATTAATAAATAGTAGTACACATAATACTGTATGGAATACCATATCAATACATTTTCATGGAACATATTAGGCATATGTATTTTATGAAGTTATATCCAGTTTGTAGTTCATCATGAATCTATGGCCTTCCTAATGAAAGTTGATTCGTAAACTTCATTAGCGTTAGTGTATACGTTTTCCTGTCGCTATTTAACTACGGATCTTGACATTATTATTTCTTCAGATTAAATACAAAATAAACAATTACATATGTGTTTGCAGCCAGCAATAAGTACCTTATGAATATCATGTCCCAATTTGGGAGAGATGTCACCGTCAATTACACAGTAGTACTGTGCCAATGAAGTTACAATTCTGTGGATGCAATTCAATTAAGAAGGAAGATATAGCTCAGGTGATAGAGAAGGACTAAATCTAGTGACCTGAAACACACAGAAAAAATACATATATCTTCTCAACTTCACAGACATTCTTGCATTTAATATAATCGTGAACATATGTTAATAAGATAAATCAATCTCAGTAGACAACATAGAAAAAGTCAATTTAACCATTTTTATAATATACACGAAGCTATCTTCCTAGACCAATAAAAAGATGGATATATATATATATATATATTAGAAAAAGGAAAAGAAAATGCTGACAAATTTTTCCCAGTGAAAATTAGTTTAATTAGGAATAAGTATAAATTAGTAATAAGTAATGGTTAGTATTCAGTTTTAGTTTTAAGTTTACACCGGTTGCGCATTTCTAATGCTTTTCAAAAATAATTTTGAAATAGAGCGCTCGTGATGTTTGCTCTAATATATATACATATACGCACGCACACAAACACACACACACATGTATGTATATATTGATCTATCTATATATTAATATTAATATATATATATATATATATATATATATATATATTAATATTAATATATATATATATATATATATATATATATATATATATATATATATATATATATATATATCATACACGAGATTTACAGTATTCTAATTTTAAAAGAAACGCCACGACAATTACCTATTTGGTTTTACTAATTTTACGAAGCAAATCTTAGTTCAAGGAAGTAATCAATTGCATTGTGCAAGAATAAAGTTCATACAATTCGTGTAGCAAATCCTTAGGCTATTTTCGTGACATTCGTATAATCAGTCGTGACCACTGAAATAAATGAAACTATGAAAGGGAAAGAAACATTCGTCATTAAATATATATCTAAATATAATGAAAGATTTCATAGTAAGACATGTTTCAATTTCAATGTGTTATTGTTTCTAGCGTATAGTTAAATACAATGAGTAAACTATATTACTGAGTTCATGAATGTGTATACAGGTATGTAATAAGTAAATCCAATATATTTAGCTATAGTTTTTCGAGAGGAATACTATCACAAGAATAAGAGATAATACTTGTGTGATATTTAGAAGTCCAACTAATCATCTTAAAAATAAGAATGAATCATACGATTTTAGAAGTCAGAAATATTTTGTAATTATGTTTTGGGTGAGATATTTGAGGCAGGTTTATTCTCCCTACTCTATCATATCTCTCTCTTTCTCAATCTCTATATTTCCCTCTCTCTCTGTTTCTCTATGCTGAAGAAGGAAACGAATGAACAAACCACTCTCCTTTATCCACGCCACCAGAATATAAGTGTTGAAATAGCAGCATCATTAGCAAGACTAATAGATGTGTTGCGCTAGTTCTTCCGGCTCTGTCTTCTAGGATGAGGTCAATTTTATCATTTGACCTCCCGAGGTCGATAAATAAGTATCATTCCAGTACTGTTGTTGCTTTCCCCTCTATGTTTCTTTCTCACTTATTTTCTGTCACTCTTTCTCTCTTCCTCCCTGTCAGTGTTGAGACATGGAGAGTTGGTAGGTTTCGCTAGATTTAGATATACCCAGACACACAGCATTTAATTATCAGCAGTTAATAGTCACATGCATACATATATTACAGAATATAGCGCATTTTACTGATGTTTCAGACTGTTCAATATTTGTGCTATTTCTATGTGAGTAAGCATTAGGTCAAATTGCTTTGTCTTGTTATCACAGTAATGAAATGTATAACGTTGAAGCTTTCTAGGGATTATACCAAGGGTTTTTCAACGGGTGTAATTAATTTGGCTGTCACGACAATAACGTCAATCTCATTCAATGTGCCGATAAGGGATATGAGTAATGTAATATCCTATTGGCATTATGTAGTGTGCTGCACAGGTGCAACTGAGATATTTGAAAATTCGTCACAGCTAGTCCGTAATGTTAACATGACCTCACACGAAAAGTGTTAGTGAGAGCTAACTTTTATTATGTTGCATTGGTCGAGTGAGAATTGGTCTTTAGCTAGAATCTCAAGTTACATATGACTTTAATATCGATGTTACTATGTATATTTTAAGACGGTTCAAATATATGCCCATGTACGCACACACATACATATCTATATGTGGTAGTATGTATACATATATTTGTATGTATATACTAATTTGTTTTATTTTATTTTTTTATTTTATATGTATATTTTATCATATATCATTATATGTTATTATATATCGTTATTTTATAACTCTGATATAAAACATGACTCTGATTGCTGAGGCTAATTTCTAACTCATAAGATTCTAAAGTGTGGTTGTTACAGCTAGTCTATGAGATTGCAAACTCGGAAATAAAAACCTGGGATCACGGAAATTCCTGGTCCTATCATTCCGTGACACACAAATGAAATATTCTGTGACGAAGAAGTGGAGGAAGTTCTGTGCAACCTATGTCCCCTGAAAATATGTTTAAATGCTGATTCACGTCTTGTACACAACAAGCTGTTTACATAAGCAGTATGGTTGGCAGTAGCCTTAAAATGCGCTATAAACTAATTTGAATTGTCTCAAAGGAAACTAGTAAATGTTAAAAAGAACTTGGGAACGACAAGTAAACAAGACTGGCTCGGCCCATGTCCAAGTGCTCTGAAGACTGGTTGCGGTCGTTATCCATATAATGTCGTCAATCGATAAAAAAAATGAGATTAAACATACAATGGACCTTGCTTGTTGGAATGTATTATAGATGATTAAAATTTGATTCAAAGATAAGCAAAACAAACCGCATTGATCATCCATGAATTGAAAAGATATTCATTAGATATAGTAGCTGTCTGAAACATGCTTATATGGGGATGATCAGCACAAGGAAAGTTGATTTGGTTACAATTCCATTTCGGAAGGGTGTAGCAGGTCAGAAGATAGAATCAGGTTATGGCTTTTGAATATTATCCTAGTGGCTCTTCAGAAATAATTATATCATGTCGCCAGCATCTGAAAAAAGGAAGATGCATTACAATTTAGTGTTTAAGCTCCCACAACTTCACACATAGAAGAATCTAATGAACAATTCGGAGAATCAGCGATATATATCTCAGCTGCTGTTACGCTAGTAATAATCGTTTCTACGTTTGGAACAAGACCAGCAATTACCCAGTCCATTACTGGTACTTTATTTTATCGACCCTGTAAGGATGAAAGGCAAAGTTAACCTCGGCGGGATTTGAACTCAGAATGGAAAGGGCCGTAACTCTATACGGCAACGCATGGTGTCCGACCGCCGGGGGACATAAACACGGGGTTAGATCTGATTTAATAAAACGATCTGCCGTGTAAATACGGTATAGGAAAATGTAACCGAAATGTTGGTTCACTCCTTACAATTGTCTAGACATATTTTCCGCCTGACCGAGGAGCGTATCCCTAAGCAACTGTTTTAATAAGAATCTGGTCGAAGAACATTTCAAAGGTGCATTGATGGAAAACCTGAAAAATGTAGGAAATGATCCCGTGAAAGTCTCGCGGTGCATCCAATAGTTGGTGCTTAAAAATATGGTATGACATAAATACCTTTGAGCGGCAACGTTGAAACAAAATAAACAGCCAGTAACGAAATTGGAGATTTTTTCTACGTCTAGAGTTTGTGTCAAAATCTCCCTGTCAGAGGCTGTACTTCAACCACACACGAGAGCACACAATAGGGCACTTCCTACAGACATCTCTTAAGGTGATCTAAAGAGACATTTAAATATTCATCAAAATCAGACATGCATTTCAAGCTGCAATAAAACGAAACGGCAATATATGTGGATATCATATTAGAAGTATGTCTCGTCTAAACAGCCACATAAGATCTCATGCCAAAACTGAGCAACGTACACTCAAGCGGTCAAGCTTTTGTACTGAGCAGACAGCCAGTATATATATACGAGGTGTGTCAGAAAAGTTCTAGGACTGATGTCACAAAATACTTATTTCAAATTCAAACTTCCCACTAAGAGTTTTCTCCTTTAAATTAATCCCCCTGGAGTATGTAACTGTAATCTTATCTCTCTGCAGCGATCAAACTTTTTCTCATTAATTTTATATACATGTCGGTGAATTGGCAGTATCGGTAGAGGATTGGACACCATGCGTTCTAGCATAGTTACGTCCCTTTACAGTCTGAGTTCAAATCCCGCCGAGGTTAACTTTGCCTTTCATCCTTACGGGGTCGATAAAATAAAGTACCAGTAATGTACTGGGTAATTGCTGGCCTTGTGCCTAAAGTAGAAACAATTAATTTGATATACATGTCCTCTGTTTCAGGTGGTCAAGCAATGAGCACAGGGCAACGAACAAACTTGAAAGTTCTGCTACGGTTGTGGAAAACTCCGTCAGGAGCACTGTGTATGGAGATGTCACGCTCACGTGTTTTTGAGTGGTACAAGATGACCCCAGGAGCGGAAGGCCTTCAACAACCAGGACTGAGGTCAAAGTGGAGCGCGTCAGGCAGATGGTGCGTAGCGATTGCCGCCTGATTGTTCGACTGATGGAAAATGAGCTGGGTATGAATGGGGACAGCGTCTAGAAGATTCTCACTTAAGATTTGGACATGCGGAAAGTCTGCGCGAAGATGGTGCCAAAACTGGTGAACGATGACCAGAAGGGTCGACGCATTCAAGTGTAACAGGACATCCTCAAGCGTCTTGAAATCGAACCAGACATGCTAGGGACAGTCATCACCGGTGATGAGTCATGGATCATCAAGTACGACCCGGAGTGGACCCGATTTGAAGACGTGGACGACATCAAAAAGGCCGTGACGTCGGAACTTCGGAGGATCCCGGAAGAATCCTTCCAGGAGTGCATGCAAGCGTGGCAGAAAAGGATAGAAAAGTGCATTAGACACCAGGGGGATTACTTTGAAGGAGAAAATACTTAATGTGAAGTTTGGGTTTGAAATAAATCTTTCGTGACATCAGTCCTGGAACTTTTCTGACACCCCTCGTATGTACGAATGTATGATCAACCTGTTCATTCTGAGATATGCTTCATCAAATATGCATTAAGAAAAATAAAATGGTATGAGATATGATTAACTCTGACCTTATTGTGTTAAGAAAATCATGGAACAAGATTTCTAGAAAATTGGTACTATAATGAAATATGAAATAACGTAAATACTCAAGGAAAATATATATCAATAATAATAGAAAATGTTTAATCCATTCTTTATGATACGAACCCGCAAGTGAAATGTGTATAGAATATAAATAATTAAGCCATGGGCGATCAGAATCTTAGAAAGACATGCATTATTTATTTATTTATTTATAAGTACATCTTAGAAAGAAATAACTCTGAAAATAAATATCAAAAGTATAAGATGTATACTGTTAAAATAGTAAAACTAATTTCAAGAATAACTTTGTTATTTTCTTAGTTCTCTTTATACTCAAGCAAATTAAACTCCAGTGTGTTATAAACAAATAAACTTTTAAATCCCAAAGCAATGTAGGATGAGATTAAATCTGCATTACGGAAGGTAAGACCAAAAAGAACACAATTATAGTAGATCAATTCAATAATATATTTTAATAAAATTTTTGTCTGTTTGTTGAATAGATAAAATATGTAGTTTCGGGTGAAATATCGTACTGCTCGGCAAAACATACATCAACAAAAATAGAACGAAAGTAAAAATTGAAACTATTGAGAATCAGAGTAATATCATAAGTTATAGTTTGAAATCGATAAAATGCATAAAATAACATTTATTCCAAAGAATGCATTTCAAAAGATAAAGCAGTAGTATTATTAAATTAACATGACGTATATAAGGACATTTTGTGACAACACAACGAATATATTAATATACAATATATATATATATAGCTGGAATATATATATTTAATATAGATATGGCTTCTACAGGGTTAGAAATGTTTCGTTCGAAGGAAATCATCAGGAAAGCCTGATTATTTCCTTCGAATGAAACAGTTCAAATTCTGTAGAAGCCATTTTTATATTAAATATTTATACTCTGCTATGTATTGAGTACCTTACTTACTGTGGTTACCTCAGAGTGAATCCGGGATACACAGAAACGAACACATACACACACATATATATCTAAATATATATATATACATATATATATGAAAATGTTTAACCCGACGGCAGAACTCAAGCCGTTTCGACGGCTATTTCTGGTCTAGGGGTTAAACATTTTCCTATTACCCACTCTACTACCCTAAGTATTGAGTACTCTGGTACATCATGGTCCATCTGGTTCCTTACCACACTTCCTTCGTTATATATATATATATAGTTCAAGGTGACAACAAACAGAGGTACAAAAAGTTTTAATAGTTTCACATTTTATATTGGAAAGGGGAAAGAAAGTTCGACGTGTCGACCTTAAGGCTTACTTCAGGGGTACAATTAGAGACAGGATCACAATGAGGAAACAGAAAAGGGTCCAGTAGATACACACAGAAAAAAAGGAAAAGAAGAGGGGGAAAGCAAGAAACCTGTTAGGTAGTCTTGGTATCGACTAGAAATGCAAATTTAGGCAGTATGTGTATTAGTGTGTGAGTGTAACTGTTAGTTTAAATGTTAGTGGTTTTAAAGGTAAAATTCGTAAATTAAGAAAGATAGTGAGTGTATGTGTATATCTATTTGATACTGGTAGTGGACATGTATGTGTGAGTGAATATAATTTTGAATGTGTGTACTGTTTATGTACGTTGAAGCAATTTTGTATGTTTATAAAATATCGCCAGTGTAGCTTTTGGCCATGCGAAGAGTGTATCAGTTTGTGTGAGTGTATGATACATTTTAACGTGTGTATGTATGTTGAAGTTTATAATGTGTACGTGATATGTATGTATTAACGAGTATGTGCCATACGATAAAGGACGTAGTTTAGTGTAAAACAGAGAGTATAAAACAGAATATAAAAGGAAGATGGGTGGCTTATTAAGGTGAGGGGGAAGACAGGTTCGTATTAACAATAAATAGTGAATCATATTACACTGGAGTTTTGCCTGTTTATCACGGCGTCACTGGAAGAAAATACATATAAGTTAGATAATGAAATATTTTCTGCCGAGTTATATAGTTTTCTATGCTCTAGTATATTCTTTGTCTACTCCGAATTTGTCCCTATATTGCATTTTCATTTGATTCATATCCATATGCCTATCACGATAATTTGTTAGTGTCCTGAAGAAATTATTTCAGTCAGGAATTGCATGGCACTCGAAGACATTACAATGCTTATTTTATACGTTTGTGACAACACGCTGCTACGGCAGAGAATGCTTTTGCAGGAAAAAATTACTGTTCTTTGAAATTACGTCGTCGCTGTTTCTTCTAGCATGCGATGTCGTTAATATTGTTAATGTTGGCACTAGTGCGAGAGTATCGTTGATTTTGTTGGTTTTGCAAGTGTTAATGTTGGTGTGATTATAATATCCATTTTCACCGCATCATGTTGAACCACGGAGTCCATAATTGGACTGTTGTCACACTTCTGTTTTAAGTCAGCAGATCGGCTATCAAATCTTGTAAATTAATTTGAGAGTAAGGTGTTGATACTATTTCAGTGAAAGTTACTTTTCGAATTCCTTCACTATTTTTTAATCGAGTAGCTTATGATAAATTGTTTGCTTTGAAGTTTAAAACGGTTCTTTGCCCAGTCCACCTGTTAAAGTAATACTTTCCCGGTAGACAAGCAATTTCCTTATCCAAATGATGTAACAAAATATGCAAATTTGCCAATTTAACTGCGTATATATTGGATCCGAGATAACTGTTTAAAGCAACTGAGACTCTAGAATATTTGAGTCTTTGGCCCTAATATTTAATCACATATTTTTAATTTGGACCCCACAAACATTTTTGCAAATGGAGAAAGCTGTTCCCTCGCTCCACTGAACAAAACAGCCAAATGTGCATGAAATCAAAACAGCTATTATGAATGTTGAGAAGGAAATCATATTGGTCAGCTAATATATTCACTAAAATTAGCAGCACACCAACGAGCTGATCCCTCTGAAAACATATATATGTTTATGTATATATATTAAAAAATGTCCCTACTATATATCTGTTGAATTACTATCCTTGGGGGTTTTATTTATTTTTATTTATTTATTTATTTATTTATTTACTTTTTCTTTTTCTTTTTCTTTTTCTTTTTCTTTTTCTTTTTCTTTTACAAAAGCACTCCGGCTAAATGACCACTTGCCCCCCCAAAAAACGGTATGTGCCATGTTATGGTCCTGTGTATCTAAATACCAACCTACCCAAACCCCCCCAACCACCACCCTCCCTTTTCACTACCTAAATGTATAAATACCAGAACTTAACATGACACCCAGCTTCCTGAAGATTTCATCTGAATGAAACAGTTCTAGTCCTGTAGAAGCTCCTTCTATACAATAAATATAATTTACTCTGCCATGTATTGAGTACCTTACTTACTGTGGTTATCCCCGACTCAACCCGGGAACTACGTATATATATATATATATGTGTGTGTGTGTGTGTGTGTGTGTGTGTGTGTGTGTGTATGTGTGTATGTGTGTGTGTGCGTGTGTACATGTGCGTATATATATATACATATATATTTATAATATATATATATATATATATATAGAGAGAGAGAGAGAGAGAGAGAGGGAGAGAGAGAGAGAGAGAGAGAGAGAGAGAGAGGGAGAGAGAGAGAGAGAGATAGAGATAGAGAGAGAGAGAGAGAGAGAGAGGGGGGAGAGAGAGAGATAAATCTACCAAAATATACAGCAGTGTCCAATCCGTATGAAGAACTCAATGTAATCCAGATATCATGAAAAGAGAAGATGCATACAAAAATGTTCGATGAAAATCACAGGAAACAGAGTCAACATAAATTAATAAAAACAATGAATTAAAACAAAGAACAAGTTCCTTATATTAAAAAATTCATCATTTTACGATCGTTTCTAGAATATATTTGTGTGTTGGTATGTATATCATATAGATCTATGTAAAACTATTACAAACTATCAGAGGAAATGTATATACCTTCACATATATATGCTGTCTTCAGAAATAATGAGCTGTGTTTATTGAAAATAAAACAACAGAGATTTAATATAATAGGTCTGTTTGGGAACAGGTTTTGAATTGACCAATAGAAAAGTAGTAAGAGGTCAAGTTGATAGAATAGTAGTAGCAGAAATTTAATTTAAGGGTAGAGGAATGAAGACTTATGTTTTGAATGGGAAGAATATTTTGAATGAAAAGAATACGTTGGGGATGAAAAGAGTCTAGCTGGTGAAGGGTACACGACAATGTGATGTTATTAAAGAATAATGTTAATGTTAAAACCGAAGGAGAGTAGAATTTTAGGGTAAATACCAATCTTATTTAAAACACAAGGAATTTAGATCTATAAAAAGAAATTAAATTAATTTATAGCGATAAATTTATATTAATTCATATGGATGTGATAAATAAGAATTAGATGTTATTAAAGAATGCTGTTAAAAACGAAGGAAAATAACATTTTGGGATAAGTGTAGTAGTGAGAAATTCCAATCTTATATAGACTACAAGGAATCTAAATTCATAACAGGAAATTAAATTAATTTATATGTATACTTTTAGGTATTAATTTAGGAAAAGAGAGGTGTAAGAGGGAAATAAAATTATGATGTTCTCTGTAGTAAAGTACTAATTATAGGTTAACTATATTAAAAAAACTAATTATAATAATATGTAAAATATAAGTGTAAGGTGTATATTAATTAGGTTTATAATATTTGAAAGTTCTTCTAATTCTATGATTGCAATATATAATTAATTTGTGTCGCTTATTTAATAGGATATCCTAAGATTTCATTATTTCAAAAAGTTCCTGGGAGCATAATCTAAACTCATATCTGTTATTTAGATAAGGGGTGGCCCTTTTGAGCACACTCCAGGTCAGGTTGTAATGGATAATCTTTTTTCTATAATTATTAATTGTTTCAGCCAAGAATGTTGTATTAGCTAATGCGGCATTTTAAAAACTATGTTTGTTGGTATTAAATCTTACTTTAAATGGTTAGACGTAGCTCCTATAAAGGAATAAATTGAGTCCTTAGTGCTAATTTTACATTTATATACTATGTTATTAATAAGACAATTTCCTGTTAATGGGCAATTTCTCTTGTTTCTACAGTTACAACCATTCGTGAATATTATATCAGGGGAGTTAGTCAAATTTGGTGTGGAATTTACTTGACTTGTTATATGTGAAGGAGATGGTGGTTTGTAGCGGTTTATTATGGTTGGTTTGATGTGTTGGTGGTATATCGCGGGTTTTGTTTACTTCATAATTTTATTTCCCTCTTACAGCTCTCTTTTCCTAAAATTAATACCTAAAGGTATACATATAAATTAATTTAATTTTCTGTTATGAATTTAGATTCCTTGTAGTCTATATAAGATTGGAATTTCTCACTACTACACTTATCCCAAAATTTTATTTTCCTTCGTTTTTAACAACATTATTCAATAACATCTAATTCTTATTTATCACATCCATATGAATTAATACAAATTTATCCCTATAAGTATACCTATGAATTAATTTAATTTCTTGTTATACATCTAAATTCCTTGTGTTTTAAATAAGATTGGTATTTCTCACCAATACCTTTACCCTAAATGTTTAATCTCCTTCGGTTTTAACATTAACATTATTATTTAATAACATCAAATTTTCGTCTACCGTTCACCGGCTTGACCTCTATTCATCCCCAAAGTATTATTTTCATTCAAAGTATTCTTTCCATTCAAAACATAAGTCTGCATTCCTCTACCCCTAAATTAAATTTCTACTACAACTATTCTATCAACTTGACCTCTTACTACTTTTCTATTGGTCAATTCAAAACCTGTTCCCAAACAGACCTATTATATTAAATATTTATTGTTTTTTTTCAATAAACAAATCTCATTGTTTCTGAAGACAGCATATATAATGGAAGGTATGTATATTTCCTCTGATAGTTTGTAATATTTTTACATAGATCTATATGATATACATACCAACACACATATATATCCTAGAAACGATCGTAAAATGATGATTTTTTTAATATAAGGAACTTGTTCTTTGTTTTTATTCATTGTTTTTATTAATTTATATATATATATTTTTTTTTTTAAATAAGACTCCAGTTGCATTTTCGATTTCATCTTTTTTTCTTTATACTTTCACTCGTATAGGGTACCTCGGTTATTTTTCATTTTGTAAAACACCTCACTTTCTAATAAATATATATATATATATATATATATATATATATATATATATATATATATATATATAGTCTCTCAAAGTTCCTTCATCATACACATGTGAGATCATCAATGATGCTATTATTTTTCCTCCCATTGTATTGTAACGTTTACTTATTCTATTATCCAGTTATCATTGTCTCTGTTTGCGGATGCGTTTGTGTTTGGTGTGTTTTTGTGTGTTCGCATCTGAGCCTCTGTGTATTTGTATTCTATATCTGGTCACTAGTGTGACGTTATGTGTGCTTGTTGGTATTGTACCGACAAACAGTGGACAATACAATAGACGGAGACAGCGGCTCTTTTAAACAAACATTGAGTATAAAATAGGAAAACTATTGCAATAAACAAGAGAAATACGACAATGAAAATTACCCAATAGGACATTTAACCACGCAGTGTTGACTCAGGTACGCCACCATTCCCGAACCAACCAACGCTTCGAGTGTACCCGGGAAGGGCACTCCTCTCCTCTTCAAAGGACGCTGAAGGGCGTCCCGTGGTACAAAACGACAATTATTTATTGACAAGATGATAATAAAGAAGTGCAAGAAAAGTTATTCTGATCTTGCCAAGGGTCGGATAGATTACCAAAAGGCATTCCACATAGATCCGCATTCTTGGTAACGTCGTTTGACTTGGCTTGGTCTTTCGTTATTAGAAACATTGTACCCTTTGTCGGCAACTGCGGTACTTCACAACAGGTTGTTGGTGTGATTTTTCATTAACCTCCTTTTTAACAGTTTCAATCCATCATGCCCGACAACATGAACAAGCTATTAAAGAAATGGAAGAAGTAGGATACAGGTTTCGCGAATCTTTTAGTTGGATAATATCAAATAGAAAGAAATGAAGATGTTCAAAAACGAATTGCTCCGGCGGGAGAGATTTGTAATATCAGATATTTTGAGTGGAAAGAATAAGATCAAAACACAGAATACATGGGCTAAGTTTCTCATGCACAATGTGAAAGGAGTTATTAAATGGGGAAAGATGAATTGGAAAATACTGATAAGAAAACTAGGAAATTGATGACAATGCATAAGGATCCCAATCCAAAGAGTGATGTCACAAAAATTTATGTTGGAAAAAACTAAGGAGGTAGAAGAAGAGGTCGTGAAAATTGTGTGAAAAGCGAAGGAAACAACCTAGCTGTTTACCTTTAAAATGTAGGGAGGAACACCATGTCAAAATTAAGAGACCTCGAGACATTGAAATTTGCTTATGTAGTTGAAGCTAATAAATGAAAAAGGAGAGTGTAAAATAATGTGAAAATGAATGGAATGATAAACCTATGAATGAAATGTACACTAGGAATAAAGTAGGCATTAATTTGGAAAAAAACATCTGGTCATGAAAGGATGTACTGAAGATCTGCTGTGCAAGACCAGGAGCAGGCTCTTCGAATTAACTACATTTAACATAACATTGACAAAACGATAAAATCACCATTATGTAGAATATATGGGAGGAAAGGAGAAAAGGTCAGTCATATTCTAAACGAATATATTAAGTTGCCATAGCGTGAGTACAAAGACGACATGATAACGTTGCCAGATATAATTCATTGGATGATATCGAAGATATCTGGATTTGTGTGTGCAACCAAATGACATAAACAGATAACAGAAGTGGTGCTAGGGAATGAAGTATTTAAGCTTTTGTGGGACTTCACTCTTCAATGAGATAGAATGATCGAGGCACATAGGCCAGACATTTTAGTTATGAACATGAAGAGAGAAGAGACCGAAATGATCGATATATATGTCCTGGGAGATAGAGCGTAGGATAAATTGCATGAAACGATGGAGACGCAGGAGGTTAGAAAGCCGTGGGGGATGAAGAAGATTTTAGTTATTCAAGTAGTGATGGAAGCATATCGTAGAGGTTTGAGGGATGTGCAAATAGAAACGGAATTGATCAAAGTTTACAGGTCATGCAGAAGAAAGCATTTCTTGGTAGAGCAAGGATTGTGAAGTAGGAGACGTGAGAGGGTAAAGCGGGGGACCATCGTTCATGTGTTGACTGCTCCCTAACTGAAATATCGAGATGGTTTAACATCTAGGTATCTGATATTTACAAACATTAACCATAATAAGAATAATGATCTTTATTCCTTTGTTAATTATTTGCATGAATATATTAATCACAATAATATCATTTGCTATTCTCATAAAAAATGAGAACTACTTAATCGTGCATTGAATGGATTCCACAAAAGAACTATTAATAGCGTTCGAAGAGTTTAACTTTGTACGAGTTCTAATCAACATTTAATAACAAAGTTCATGATTGCGATTAGGCAGCCTAGCCGAGAGCAGTATGCTACTAGATTGTTGTTCAGCTTTCAAACTGTAATTGAAGCTTGTCAGAAACGCCATTGAACGAGAAATCCTCAACGTAACCATCATTATTGTCAAAGTCACAATAAATCTTTCTTTTTTTTTTTAACAAAATAATTACATTATTCTCCTGCATTGGATTATTGTAACATGTCGTGAAATCAGTTTAACCATGCACAATCTACTCTATTAAGCCAACATCCAATACCATAAGGAAGTTCTCATTAAATCCAATGTTTTGATGTGCATAATAAACTCTTGGAATCCTTCAGATCCTTTAGCTTTGAGGATTCATTAAATTGTTTATTTAGCTGATTAATTTTAAACGATTTTCTATCTTGTTTTTTCTTCGTAATTTAGGTTTTCTGTGA